>OZ005653.1:331710691-332133191 GCA_963930645.1 Salticus scenicus | reverse complement strand
TAGAGAACAAAATAAAATGAAGTGGGAAAAATTGAAATGAAACAAATGATGATTACTACAAATAGAGAGGATATTTTTTCTAGGGTGGTTAACCATAATTTGTCTTCGTGTCGCTGTCAAAAACTGTATCTTTATCTATAATCAGTGTTACTCTTCTTAAATTTGTGGTTCCCAAAAGTGTAATTAAGATAGAAAATGATGGCTGAAGTATCTTCTAATAAACATTTTTATAAGTTCAAATGTTGTTTGTAATGCCGAGCATGATTCGGTGTAATTGTCACTATAATATTCTTATTTTATTTAATATTGATTTGGTATAAAAGAAATTGTAGTGTTTAACAAGGGGATATGACCAATGTTATTAATATGCATAGTTTCCGTATTGAAGAACTATACAATTTTTATTTAAAGCATTAGCACATATTGACACCGTGTTTTAAGTATTATCAAACTTCTCTGACTACACAAGTCTGCATGCAGTATATATATATTATATATATATAATTTGAATAATTTAATTCCTTTGCAACACTCAGCAAATGAAAGATAGATGAAAATACCAACATATGAAATTTGAAATGAGATGTATTTCGAATAAAATTATTGTCACGATGATAATTTAATTTGATTACACTGATTAGTAAAAACGTGTTAAAGTACTTACGCAGAAGAGAAATGACACAAACATAACACCTAAGCCTAACGATGAGATAATTTGCAAAAACCATTAAACCAATAGAAACATTCATGAAATAATAGAAATGGAAAGAGATAAATTAACCAAAAGGATCCGATAAAAGAAAAGAGATTACAGGAAATGAAAAATAGAATTTTAAATGCTGAAAACCAGAAATGTTTACCTACAGGAAACTTGCACCTCTGTCAGCATAATGCAAGATTTCCGAAAGCTGTATTGCTAATTCAAGATATATATATATATCGGATGTCCCATAAGTCTGTAGAAATTTTAATAATTCATAAAAAATGAAGAAATTGGTAGAATTGAACGCAGTTTGTGAAAAACTTACTATTATGAAGGATATATATATATATATATATATATATATATTTTTTTTTTTTTTTGTAAAGAAAAAAAAATAATAGTTAAAATTTTCGTCGAAAGTGGGCACTATACGTGAGAAAATCCTACTTTTTCTTGAAAAACTATATTTATATGCCTGCAAATGTTTCCAGGCATATAAATTCTATTCAATATATAAATTTTATTAAATGTCCCAAATAAAAATGCATGTAGTTTCAAAATACAGTAAACCCTTGAATGGGTTCCCTCAACTTTTCAAAAAAAAAAAAAAAAAAAAAAAAAAAAAAGTAAAATGTACCATATTTTTCTTTTTCTAGAAATAATAATAACAATAATAATAATAATTTATGCCTTTTGTGTGTGTGTGTGTGTGTAATATTAATATCTTCAACTTATTATTTTCTATATCACAAAATTCTCACTAAATTAATAATACTGTCAAATTCTGAGAAAAATTTTAATGAAGAGACAAAATTTTATTTAACGAACTCGCGTATAATTTATTGCTTGCCATTAAAATAAAATCTTTATTCAAGTTTGAATTAAACTGCAAGAATGGAGAAAAATGATAAATTCTTAGAATATGTCTCATTTATTTTTTCTATTCTTTTAATTCAATTTCAAACATATAAATCAATGCCGTAACTCTGTATTATTTAACAAGTTCTATTATGTAATGACGGTTTCTGCTGTACGCACAACAAATCCATTTACGTTTAGTTGATTAATAATTAAGACCCATTCAGCGAATGTTGACTGCAAATCTCGCTCTTCTATTCGACAATACGTTTAATGGGGAAAAAAAAAATCTTACATTTTTTACTTTTTTTATATATAGAGAGAGAGGGAAATTATTAGATTCGTCAAAATTGTCGAACTCCAGTTTTCGATGGATTTACACGTTTTGGGATGTCCTGAACACGCTTTGACTGTTTTTAGAAAATTTTTGTCTGTCTCTGTGTGTGTGTATCCCAAATTTTGTGGACGCTGTATTTCCCGAACCAATGAACGAAATTTAGCTAAACTTGGTATTTAGTTGGATCCTGACCTAAAATGGTACTGATTAGATTTAGAGATTAATTGCTCAACAGATGGCGCTGTGATCTCATTTTTTCTAAATTTTTAAAATGGCAGTGTAGGACAAAATTTTGTATAAATGTACATGATGTGAGTTATTTTGAACGTGTGATTGTAAAATTAATATGAATCATTGATGATAGCAATACTAGTAAACTAGAAAAAAAATTGTGCATGTGGTAGCATCGCTTCCGCCCCCCCCCCCCCAAAGAGAAGTCTCCACCCCCGGGGGTATAAATTTTCAATATAGGTATCTTTCGAAAGATCTCGACAATATCTTTAAAACGAATGGTTGATGCATATATACGTGATAATTTAAAACAAAGTTATCGATTTTTTACTTTCTTCTGTATGTAATATAGAGAAAGTATTGGATTCGCGAAAATTTTCGACCTCCGTCTTTTGACGGATCTACACGTTTTGGTATGTCCTGAACACGAATTGATAGTTTTTAGAAAATGTCTGTCTGTGTGTACCACGATTTTTGTGGACACTGTAGCTCACGAACCAATGGGTGATTTTTAACCAAACTTGGTAGATAGTAGGACCCTGACATGGAATGGTGCTAATTAGATTTGGGAATCAATCGCTCTGCAGGTGGCGCTGTAATCGCATTTTTTGTAAACTTTTAACATGGCAGTACAGGACAAAATTTCGTATAAATGTACATAATGAGCGTTATTTTAAACTTGTAAAATTAATATGAGTTATTTATAATAGCAGTAATTAACTAGGAAAAAATTCTGTGCATGTGGGGGAATCGCTTCCCCCCCCTAGGGGGAAGTACGGGTAAATTTTCAAGATGGGTATCTTTCGAAAGGTCTCTTCAATACCTTTAAAACGAATGGTTGAACAATAAATCTGTGATAATTTAAAACAAAGTTATCGATTTTTTTACTTTTAACGAAAAAAAACTTAGATAAAAAAATCGTATTTTTTTTTTTTTTTTTTTTTTTTTTTTTTTTTTTAAATATTGTTACTGAGTGACTTTGTATAGGAAAATATAGAAGAAAGTCTTGTGGTGTCCACAACATACTAGGTTTTTTTTTTTTTTTTTTTTTTTTTTCAAAAAAAAAAAAAAAAAAAAAAAAAGCTTTTTTTCCTAAGTTGGCACAAAATTGACTTTCTTTCGGCATTTAGCGTTATACTTCTGTGAGATAAATAGACATCTGCATTTATAATGGAAAAAAAATTTCATAAATAATAATTTAATAAATAAATTGTTCTGCATGAATTTGTGTAAATATTATGTAAAAAGAAGTCTTTAGGGGGGCCACAACATACTAGCTTTTATTTTTTAATAAGCAATAAAATCCCATTTAAAATTCGAGTTGTGATAAATGTTCCTGGGAATTTCAAAAGTACCATAAATGGCAATTACAAAATGTTGTCAAGTATCTCGATTTTGGAAATGGAATTGCCAAAGAAAAAAGGTCTGAAAATTTTATTGCAAAAAACATTAAATTCATTATTTACAAAATGAAAATTTACACATTTATGAACAAAACATATTTTTATAAAGTATATGTTCAATTTACAGATAGTCTCAAATCTCATTTTAAATTCAAAAGATCAATTTTTCTACCTTATGGTCATATAATTACTATGTTAATTAATTAAACCTTTCATAAATTTCTCGTTAATTTTTAATTTTTTTTTCCAGCAATTATTATCTTCATTTTAACTTTCTTTTTCCATACTATACGTTCTTGCAGAGATTTTGGGGTAAATTGGGCTCCCGGCAAACTAGTTTAACCCGCATCAGCCATCCTAAGCCGTGATCACCTCTGCTCTTTCTTCTTCCAGTTATTATTATTATTGGTTTGTGTTATACTTTATACATATTTACTATATATGATTTTCAGAAACAACTCATATTAATTTTTTCAATACTTTTTCCAGTGTGTAAGACTTCACTTCTACACGTGGTTGTTTTTTGATTAATTCAAGTCTTCCTTCCTGGTGTTTGATTATTTTAATGATGAATTATTATTATTATTATATTGTCCATTTGTTTATCGAATCAAAATATAATTTATGATTTTGGTCTTGTTTCACTTGTATTGCATATTAACATATTTTTGTATATGAAGCATTACTCTTATTTTTAAAATAAATCTGCTTATTTAAACCAAAATTTTAATTTGTGTGTGGGGGAGAGAAATATTTAAAAAACAATAAGAACAATGGATCAAAAAATACTATTTTGTATTTTTTACAACCTAGTTTTTTTCCGCAATAGAAAAGAAAAAAAAAATGCACATGTAAATAGAATATATGCAGTAGATATTTTTTTAAATAATTTTTCAATTGTTTTTTTTTTTTTTTTTTTTTGCTTGTATTTTTATGAATTTAGACGTGTTTTGTTTATTTTTTTCCCTTACGTTACTGATTTATATTTGGTCTTTATGAATACATTTTTCGTCTGCCAATACTTTCAAAAGCATAGATATAGTAATAAGACATAGATTGATCAATTAGGGGGGGAAAGTGATATGCCTTTTCATTTGGAAAAAGACGGCCATTTTACTCTCTTATGGATATCATTTCCCGAGTGAATATACACGGGAATAGACAAAGATAATTTAGCAAATAAAATTTATGTACTAAAAGAGAATGAAAATTCCCAGATACCCTTTTTTCTTTCTTTCTTTCCTTTCTTTTTCCTTTCTCTTTCTCTCTTTTTTTATTTTTTACTATACTCTAGTATACTCATGTCTGCACAAAACTGACTTTCTTTCTATCGGTATTTATTTTTATACTTCTTTGAGATAAAAATCGTCTGCATTCATCATGAAAAATAATTTTAATAAATTATAATAATAAATAATTTGTATTGCTTAAATTTGTATAGGATTATATATGGAAGAAAGTCTTGTGGTGGTCACAACATACTAGTTATATATTAAAAATTCCGCGGCTGCTAACTACATTTAAAAGAATTTTGAGAATTCCACATTACTTACTAATATAAAATATTAAAATTTAAAAAAGCATTCCTCTAAATATGAAGACAGTAATTAATATCATAAACTCATTATAAAATTTATATTTTTCATAAATTACTTGAATATAACTTATTTATGAAAACTTATCCCATTTCTTTTCATATATTTATTAGAACACTTAAAAGCCACGCAATATTTCGGCATTTTCAAAATTCATTAACATTCTATTCTATTATTATTTTCGAGTTTTGACTCTCTAATGGCTGATGCCAAAAAACTTTTTCGGCATCAAAAATCTTTGCTCGTTAACATGGGGTTGATAGATCTATATAAATTACTATATCTATGTTCAAAAGACTTTTGTTGAATCTTTTAAAGTTTTTCATAATAAAACATTTTATTATTATTATTATTATTATTATTTATTATTATTGGATTAAATAGAATATTCTTATCCGAACATTAAATCGGTGATATTATACGTAAAAAACAAAAGAGCCTTTCTTAAAGCCTTTCTAACGTTATAGATTTTATATTCTTGTCAACCATTTTTTTTTTTATATATGTACGTAACTTAAAGCCTAAAAACAATTCCATAAGGAACATTGTTTCTAAATAAATATTTCCGAGTCTTTGCCAGCGATTTCTGAAAACAGATTTTTTTTTTCTATTTATCAAAAATTACTTTACCAGTTTGAAAGTAAAAAAAAATAAAAAATAAAAAATAAAAAATAGCATAATTCCCAAGGGAGATTACCATTTTCTCACTTCCCCTTATTTATCTCGGCTTTTGAGTTTCGAATGCAGCATAAAATGTTTTGTCAGCGAATACAAACTTAATTCCACGGAAACTCAACTCAACTCAACTCATCTGCGACAGAGGATATGGAATGTGATTTACGTTCCGCAGACGTTATCTTTAGTGATGTTCGGATTAGGCTAGCGCATCCACTGATTTATGCTTTCGCAGATATTTAATCTGTCATTTCGGATTCCACATCTATGTTTATAGAGAGTTTTACGTGGGCTTCTATGCAGTTAGCTGGCTTGAAAACATATTTCTGTTACCATAACCTACAGAGTGTCCGTTTATGTATAATTTATGGTCATAAATTATCTTTCTTTTTTAAATCGTTACTTTTTTATAAATAAGTATTTAAAAGATCGAAATTCTTATAATAGGAAGGTTATTTCTTTATGCAACTAATTTTCATATTATCACTTTTGGAACAACTTTACAACAAGTTCTTTTTTTCTCTCTTGTCGATGTCATTTTTTCTGTACATTATTGCTACTGAAGCACAAATACTGTTTTCAATTGTTCGGTTTCAAAATAACATGGCCAGTATGTTTCATGCTTACTTCAGCCTCTTTTCTAATCCTGAAAGCTTATTGAAGAAACCTGGAAACTTTATTCATGAAGCTAGAAATTATTTGTACCGACCCAGTCGACAGTGACTCGAAAATTATTTCCCGAAACAGGTCTTCAAATTTCCCCAAATCTGGTGGTGGTGGTGGTGGGGGGGGGGGGGGTTCGAAGCAATCCCCATCCCCATGATTTCTACTAAAAAGAGAAAATAAAAAAATTTTCAAAAAAAATATCAAGCCGATTTTTCTATGATTTAAGTTCAGGTTTTTCCCCAAATAAAGCAATCTTTGAAAAAAAAAAAAAAAAAAAAAAAACCCAAATAACAATAAAGCTATTGGCAGTCTCTAGTCGTAAGGATCATAGATATAGTAATAAGACATAGATTGGTCAGCGAGAGGGAAAAAGTGATACTTTTTTGGGGGGAAACGTCACTCTAATGGCTGCCTTTCCCCGAGTAAATCACACACAAGAATACACACGGATAATTTCTAAATAAAATTTATGAATAATTTATTTACTAAAGGTGAACGAAAAACTCCAGATACAGTTTCAAATTCATTTTTCTTTTTATTCTTTTTTTCAATACTCTCTAATAGCTGATTTTAGAACTTTTTTTCGGCATCAAAATTTTTTGCTCGATAACATGGGGATGATAGATCTATATATATATTACTATATCTATGGTAGGGATAAATTATTACGTTGCCAACATGACAGAAAGTTTAAGAACTCCCCAGATTTGTCCCCAAAAATTTTAGAATTCTCCAAAAAAGTCCCCACAAACATTTGGTCCCCAAAATTGTCCCCAGAAGCCTCAAAACTCCCAAAATGGGGACAAAATCCCCAATCTGGCATCACTGCCAGTCGATACAAATAATGCAGTGACTGCAGCCAAAATTAAGAATCCATTCTGATTCTTCTGAGTCAAAACCATGGACGGTCATTATAGCTGTCAAGAAATTCATTAATGAACTGGAGTACCATCACGGCTTCTAACTGGATAATGTAGAATCCCTAACAAATAGATAAGAAGCAAAATTAGTGAAACATTCAAGCAACATTAAAAAAATATTAGCAAAATCATTTTCAAACACGATGTGTACAGCCGGAATAAAATGTTTTTCTAAAGCAGTTCATAAAGTCTGTTGGGTTAAAAAGACTTATTTTAAATAGCACTCGATTCGTAGCGACGAATAGAGTTAGGGCTGCTACGTTTTCTCTTTTCCCCTGACTTTTCTAACACTATATTTATACAGCAATTTTCTACTTAATTGTTCGTAGAAACATACGATTATTTCATAAATATAGTGGTGGAAAAGTCAGGGAAAAAATACGGACTGTAGTAACTTTGTTAAATCTTTTTAAATATCAGTAAATGATTGATAAAAATACATTTTTATACAAACCTATTACCGTAATAGTAACCTAACATTTACATATAAGTTTAAATAACGTAGAAATGCACTAATTTTTTAGGAGTTTCCTTTAATTAAAAAGTTTTCTTCTTTTTAAATGTCAGCAGAAATTAGATATTTAACTACATATACACACCTACAATATTTATAATTTACTTCATTTAATTGTTAGTACCAACCATTTTCCCCCCACCACTTTGCTTGTAGGGAGATTTTCTCCAATATATAATTGCGGTGAAATAGGATGAAAAATGCTCTTTAAATTTAGTGGTCTGAAAAAAAAGGCTTCACTAACACTACCCTGAAATAGTAAATGTTACCAGGTGTTACCATCCTTTAAGTTGTAATAATATAACCAAACAGTACGGTTGAATTATTTTTCTATCCCTGTCACCACCTTGATGGAAGTTTCAGTTCAGTCTGACTTCTACCTATTACGATTTGTGTGTTTGTTGTTATGAAAATGTTATTATGGAATTAGAGTAAAAATTCCAAGGTTCCAAATATTTTAACAGTATGTAAATAATGTGGTGTGTCACCCACACGACTTTCTCTTATCGTGAAATTTAATTCTATAAATACAGATTGGATATTAAGGGGTAAGAAAACGAGTACTGTTATTTAAGCTTATGTTATAACAATCGCCTCCCTCAACCCCCTCGTTTCATTATTGTACCTACATTTATACAATTGAAATCTGTTATTAAATTCAAAAGTTCGTTTAAAATTATCCAGAAAACTTTCACACGCAACATTCTTAAAGCATATCGATATTGATCAAACTTTCCTAATGACAAACGTATTAACTTCAAAATACAACATTTGAATCGCCTGAAATTGTTTGTTTTTAATTTACTCCAAGAAACACAGACAAAGATCAAACGTTAACGACTTCGGTATTCAGGAAACCTCAAAACGTATAAATATGCAAGTGATAAATGTTTAACTTTAAAAAATACATTATTTACCATATGGCTATGAGGAATTAATTTCAATTCCTGAGCAGCTTTCCTGGACATGGTAAAATATTATAGTAAAGCACTTTTACTACTAATAAAAAAGAATGTTATGGCTTAAATATTTGCTGCCCTGTATATCTTTTATAGATTATGCACAGACCACAAGGTGCACCTAAATATAATCCTATAGTAATAATAAATGGCACAACTTAAAATACACTTCCATCAATTTTCAGCTGTTGTCGCACTATAATCTAGTTCTTTTGTGTAGCCCTGTAAGTAAACAGTGAATGATTTCCCTACCATATTTTACATGAAACATGTTTTTACGCATATAGAAAATATACATTCATTTATTTTAATTCAGTGCAGTCTATTTATGTTAAATTCTACTTACCCCCCCCCCCTTCTAATTTCCCCCATAGACGTAATGTGTTTGAATTATCTTGGGCGTCCCTTTACAACGAACCATTTGCTTCATCTCAACGAAAAACTTAGTGTAGCATCCCTAAATCATACACATTTAGAATACCAAGTTTGGACTTTCTCCTACTATTTGTTCTTGAGATATGCTGATAACAGACAGACACAGAAACAGCTAATTTCATGATTTTCGAATTCAGGGGACCTCAAAACATGTAAATATAACAAAAACTCACTTTCGAAAATTTGACTCTAAAACAATACTTTCTCTATCTTATGGGTAAAAGAAAGTCAAAAGAAAAAGAAAATCTAAAATATTATATGTACATTCAGTGCCGTGTATATATTGAAAACAATAAACGCGGATTATTATTGCAACCTTTTGGACCAGCCGGATGTAAAAATTCGTGAGAAAAGGTTTACAAAAGAAAAAAATAATTTTTCATCAAGATAACGCAACCTCTCACACAGATCAAAAGAACATCGTGAAAATCTGTGAATTAAAGTACGAACTGTAGCAACATCCACCTTATTCACCAGACTTGGTACCCTCTGACTTCTGGTTCTTCTCACATCTAAAAAAATTCATGCGTGGAAAACTATTTCCATCGAACGAAGAAGTAATAGCAGACGTGTAAGCGTATTTCGACAGTCTTCCGGATTTTCACTTCAGGGAGGGAATTCGTAAATTAGAAGATTATTGGAACAAACGTATTGGAGTTCAGGGAGATTACATTGAATAATAGAATGTATTTCACACCATAAAATCGTGTTTTTCTTATCGAACGACAAAATTTATTGAACAACCTGGTATAATTAAAGTCATGTTATGGGTCAAGTTGCTTCGAATTATTGTGAAATATAAGACATCCGCATTAAAAATGTTAGATTCGTAAAAAATAAATAAATAAATAAGTTAAAAAATTCTTTAAAGAAAGCAACTTTTTGCAGGTAGGCCCACGGGTCAAATATTAATGCAAATCTGACACGCACTTGACTCACAAAGCAGGTAAACCACTGGTCCCCGACCCGATGCAGAAGTCTAGACCCCATTTACGTGGCGCAACTTTCTCACAAAAATATTGTAAAACAAAGCTGAAAATATTTTTTTTTTTTTTAATGTGTGTGTGTTAAAATTTTGTTTTTATGAGTTTTGCATTTCGGAATAAACCTTAACATATTTATCAAACGTGGTACAAATATGCTATAATCTGTGTAAAATCTATTCTATATTTTAATTTTACAGTAACGCTATGGAGAATTTCCAGTTTTAGGAGAAATTCTGGAGAGGTTTGCATTAAAATAAACAAAAAGTTTGCACACTATAAATTAAATAATAATAATACTCGCGTGATTTATTTATTTTTTATTTTATTTATGGTGTTTGTTTACGAAAATTTTATTGGTTACTTTTTATCACCAACCCTTGAGTGTATTTTTAACTGCTAAGGTATACATTAGTAAAAATGAATAAAAGGAAATAAATGCTTGAATACCACTTTGCATAAAAATTTCTTTACAAAAAAGAATACCGCTTTTACGCTTCACGATTTTGAGGTAATTGGGTAGAAGTCATTGATTTAAAAAATAAAGGATTTCCCTCTGAAAGTAAAAGAACAGCGACTAATCAGCGGTTAGCCAAAAACGATTACAATTCAAATTTTATTGAAATTCATCTTCTTATCACTTCTTACCTCGCATTTGAATTACCTTCATGGGGTTTGCTTATACTTCCCCATAAGCTTTTATCAGAACTGATTATCTATTTAGAATATTGCCCTCACAAAAGTTCTTGGAGTAAGTATTGGCCATGACTGCTTGAGAAATACCCTTACAACACTGAGTCGCACGTCACGGGGTATGATGTTTTACATACTTGCATTCCAAAATACTTCGGGAAAATGGAGATTAGACTCTCTGATGTGTGTAATTTTGTCTATTTTTTGGCAGATATTGAGATGAATATTTGATTTGATACGCTGATGGTTCGGTAGATGATAGGTTAATTTGTGGGTACTTAGATGGTTAACTTTTGTTTCGAATGCTGAATGTGAACGGAGCAGAAACGATTTTGTGATTCATCCTTTTTAGAAATTAATATTTCAGATTTTTGATAAATGATTTAAAGATTAAAATTTGACGTGGAAATTTATCATCTTTTTCTGGTGTCTTAACCAAGCGGTTTTGAATTAATAGGGTGAAGCCTGGTTGGTAAAAGTCGAAATACTTAATTAAATGCACGGAATCAGAACAAATCACGAAACAAAAGTTAGTACAAATTATTTCATATTTCATAGTTATGAATGTAGAAAGTATGAGATACATACGTATGATGATACATGCAATCCTAAGATTAATGATTTCGAAAATCCAAACATTTTTTATTTACGTTTAAAAACAAAAAATGTGCTACACTGGTATGTTATATTTTAGAAACTCGTCAGCATTAATTTATTGATAATTGGTTGTTTTTATGAAAGTACTATCATTACATTTGAGATTAAAAATAAATAAATAAAATATATTCATTAACTAAATACTTCAAAATATTCTCTTAGATCTTTGGTTAGTTTAATCAAATTAATTTCTAACAATACGATTCAAAGATTTCTTTCTTTCATTCTTTTTTTTTTTTTTTTTTTTTTTTGTACAAGAGATGAAAATTATTTTTCTTGCCCAGATTTTTCTTCCAAGCATTAGTCATTAACAGCAAATTCATAGATATGTCACAAAACACAATGACTTTCGGATGACTACTTTGTAATAAATTCGCCATTTTTAAAATGTCGGAAATTTTGAGATATCGATGACATCGAAACGTTTAAAAAGTCACATTTTCATTTCTAGAATGACCTGTTTCTGCAACAGCCACATTTTGGAATCAATGACGAAAAATAGTAGGGGAGAGTGGGGATGAATGGGACAGTAGCAAAATTTTTATATTTTGCATGCACCAGAAACTTGACAATTTTTCTGATATATGGCAGTACTGAGGTCATTCATCAAGTGTAGTTTCAGAGTTGGGAGAAAAAAATGTATATAGAAGGATAGAAAAAAAGTAAAGTGTCTTTTTCTGGTGCCAAAGTAACTTTTACTGATTCAATTAGGCAGTAGTTAAGAAATTAACTATTTGCTTAAAGTTAATATAACTCTTATATGGTGAAAAGGCATAATCTCTTACTGTGTTTATGATATTCAAGAAGAATATTGACACTTGTTCATTAAACATATTTCCTGTTTTATATGATCATGTGGTGGTGGGGATGAATGGGACATTCCCCACTATGTGCTAATTTAAAATTGTACACAAGAATTATATTAAAACAAATCGTAAATAGATTTTCAATATTTTTATAACCTGTAGCTCAATAGTTATAACATGGAATTATAAAAGTAGCATGGATTTAGAGAAAAATAGATTGAAATGAATTGTTCCGATTTTTGTTTATAATAATTATGATTAAAAAAATTATAAATTAGAATATTCAATGCAACTGAAATCAATAATGTCAATAATTAAAAATAAAATAAAATAAACTAATAATAATTGGATTAAAATCACAATTTCAATCAAGCTAATTAAATAAATCCTGGTGATTATTAACGTAATACACAATAGAATGCTGATTTTTCCCGATCAGTCGGAAACAAAAATTTATCTGGATAATTTGTACTCAATTATGATGATTTATATCTTTCTAGTGTCTTATTTATTTATTTATTTTTAGATTAGATCTTATTAGACTAAATTGCCAAAGCCTAGAGCATTAGGAACTGTGCGAACCAAAGGACTTTTGCCTTTCGATGTTGAGTCAATACATCAGTTTTTGTTAATTTCAGTAAATCCATAGTGTGTAATAAAATCACATAAACCAATTTAACTTTAAAAATTTATTTACTTTCCATTTTGTTTTCTTTTCTTTGTTAACTTCAGTCCTGTCTCATTCATCCCCTCATGTGGGGATGAATGGGACAATGCACATGCATGTAAAATAAAATTATTATTAATTAAAAATGATGACTTTTTATTAAAGTTAGTATGTTTATTTGTACCTGATACTGAAGTGTGCTTATGAGCAATGTTACAAAATTCTGAATTACATATGGTGAACGTTATTGGTAAAAACATGAAAAATGTCCCCTACATAAAAAAAAAAAATAAATAAATAAATAAATAAATAAATAAATAAATAAATAAATAAAATAAAATAAAGACGTGTTATTTATTTATTTATTTTAAATAACATTATAAATATAATGCCGGTGTTGCTGATATTTCTGTACTTGTTTATAGTCCAGTGTTTGAATAGCCATACTAATATACCAGAAGTTTTGCTTTCGAAGCTGGTAGATGGGAGGAGACGAGTTCATATCCAGGTTGCGGGCACTATATTTCCCAGCCGTTCGGAAATTTTCGTAGTTTTCTCCGAAACTAGGCGTAAGTACAGGGTACAGGCTAGAATAGAATCCCTTAAAAAGACCCTTCACTCATGTCATTTTCTAGGTCCAGACCTATGTCACTCGGATAAACAATTACTCTTAACTAATATATACCTGCCAATTTGAAAATTTCCTAAATAAAAAAGGGGCCGCGGTTGCCCAGTCGGTAGAGCGCCGGCCTCGTAATTGGAAGATTGCGGGTTCGGTACTCGAGCCGGCCAAAGACCGTCGTGTACACTAATGGTGGCTGGTGCACGTAAAATCTGTCGTGGCCGCAATGTCCTCCATGTTCCCATCAAAAATTATACCTCTGGGGGTCACCGAAGCGGGAGAGCCATCCCTTCTGTGGAAGATCAAAATTGTGATGGCATGTCTGCGGACCACCTCTAGGGGTGTGTCCCAGACCGTCGCCAATTGCCCATCTGCGCAGAGCGACGTAAAACCCAACCATTCATTCTAAATAAAAAAGTAAGCACAATATGAATTTAATAATAGTTTGTTACAAATACGAGAAATTATAAAATTGCATAATATTACCAAAATAAATAAATAAATAAAGTTGGGATTTTATATGGTTGTTCAAAATATTTTTGGACAATTCAAATCTTTGTTTTTCCTTTCGGGAAAAAATGCAAAGGAAACGAGAAAGTTAAATTATTTTTATTTTATTTTTAGCCTCTGTTATTTTATCATCTTACGTTTGGAGCTGTATTTTTCTTTTAGTAAAATGTAATTCGTTCTGTGGTGTGTGTCTTAAATCAGTGTACTAATCCATACATGAATTAGAGACATGATTTTGTTTTGTTATTTTTAGAGAAAGGTTAATTAATATTTTATTTTATTAATTGAATTTCCTACTTTTTTTTTTTTTTTTTTTTTTTAATATAGTTTTAATGAAACTTTTTAACTGATTTTTGAAATCACAACAAAATTAACCACAATTATTAAAAAAAAAAAAAAAAAGAAAAAGAAAAAGAAAAAGAAAAAGTTATCTTAATACAGGATTGTTACAGGCGACTTGTTTTATATTTTTTTGGTACTACTATTTCCAATATATGTATATATATATATATATATATATATATATATATATATATATATATATATAATTAATACTGTATTTACGCAGGTAAATCTGTACTTTGCCTGCATAAATTTTTGATAAATTTTATGTTATGGAAATAGTCAATAGTGGTACAAAAATAATTTTAAAGAAATTCGCCTATAGCAGCCCTGATAATATAGTTTTCTGTTTAAATGCTTTCATCTTTTTCTTTTCATAGTTCACTTTTTTTACCCTAATAATCATACTAATTCTTACCATTTTCTGATAAAATAATTAGCAACAAAGACAGATATTTTCATAAAGAAGCTTTAAGAAAGCTATTTCTGAGAATCTTAAATTAAACCTAATACACACTCTGACACTCATGTTTTTTTCTTTTTCTTTTGACAGGTTTGACAATAACAAGTTAAGGGGGAAAAAAAAGTTTATTGTTTCTATTTTACACTCTTTTAGCTTTTGTATTGTTTTCCATTTCAACACGTTTCTTTTTCTTTTCCCCGTCTTTTCTCTCTTTTTTAAAAAAAGTCTATAACATGTTCCCCGGCTTGTTGACAGGCAAAGCCTAACGTCATAGTTCTGAATCAGGGAGGATCATATTGTCAACAGTGTATTTAAAAAAAAAAATCTTAGGATTGATATTTTAGCCTAAGAACATATTTTAAATTCCAGTGTTATGACAATGACATAAAAAAATATATATATATATGTTGGTTTTATGGGATCAACTGTTTTCAGTTTTTAAAATGTGAATATTTTTTATCAACCGTTTCATTTGTAGTGAAAGAAATATTGAATATTAAGAAATTACATTTTTGTTCGATTCTTTTTAAATAAAATATTCACTTATACTTGTGCGTGAGTAAGATTTTACCTCTTATTCAACTTTACTTTGAGATATTTATTTCAATAATATATCACTTTCCAAATAGATAATAGGTAAGTAAAATTTCGCTTACCTGTAAATCTTCTTACTGGAAAATTTTTTATGTTATCTTACTTGGTTTGTGATTTTCAGCATTCTCCAATTTTTTTATTCTGGAATTCAGCACATTTCATTCTGTAAAGAAATCTGTAACATTTTCATATTATTCTCTGGTGATGTGTATATAAGTTAATCATGTGAAATTAATCATTAATGTGATTTCTGGAATATTTATTGTAATATATCGTTTTTATGGAGTGAGCTCGAAGCTCGCTCTTTTAGAGAAGCACTTACATACGTAAACTAAAAACAGTTTCACAGAAGCGAAAAAGATACAGAAGATACATCTACATTTAACCCGCAGGGTGTGGCGAGAATGCGGAAACAATTGAGTTTAATACATCTACATATCACGTACGGAAAATGAGAGTTCTTTAAATGAAAAAGTTTCTAGGTTAATATTAAATATGAATTTCGGAGTCTATAATGTTCTAACATCCCCACTTAGACTCTGAAAGTCCTTTACTAGTTTAGTAGTTCGTTTCTATGTTTAACAAAGAGAGTTCTGGGTAGAGCCTTAGTGAGGATGTCTGCAACCATAGTTTCTGTAGATTTATAAACCATTTGGATTTTTTTCTCTTTAATGTTTTCACGAAGCAAATGGTATCGTATATCAATATGCTTCGTTTTATGATGGTACTTGTCACTTTCTGCTAATTTGATGCAGGACATATTATCCTCATACAAAGTTATTGGTTCCTCTTGATTTAAATCTAGTTCATGCAATAAATTCTTAATGTATATTATTTCTTGTGCAGCGTTCGCTGCGGACACATATTCAGCTTCAACGGAGGACATAGCAATGCAATTTTGTTTCTTTGAGCTCCATTGAATGGGATTTCTTCCGACCATGAACAGGTTTCCTGCGATTGATCTTCTATCGGATGCATCATTTGCCCAATCTGAATCTGCATATGCCCTCAGGATAGGTTCTTCTTTATTGCTAAATGTTAATTTTAAGTTAATTGTTGTTTTTAGATAGCGTATGACTCTCTTAACCGCCTCCCAATCCTTTGATCTGGGACACTCATTCCTTCTGCTTAGAATCCCCACTGCAGCGCTAATGTCCGGTCGCGATACCGTGGCTATGTAGAGTAGCGCTCCGATAGCTTGTCGGTATTGGGTGTTGTGCGGTAGAAGGTTTTCGTTATCGACTAACTTTATGTAGCCTGGTTCCATGGGAGTATCTGTCGGTTTCGCATTTTCAAGCCCAAATTTGGTTATTAGTTCCATTATTTTGTTCGTTTGGTCGAGCGTTATCGTGCCTTTACTGGGTCTTTCTAAATTTATACCTAAATAATACTTAGCTTCGCCTAAGTCTGTCAACGGATATTCTTCTTTCAATTTGTCTATTAACATGTTTATATTTTTATTTTCACCCGCAATTAATAAATCGTCGACATAGACTAGAACATATGTTGTTGAATTATTTTGTTTTCTTTTATAAAGACATTTATCGTATTGGCTTTGATTGAAACCTAATTTGCATAATGTATCATTTAATTTCTGATTCCAAGCCCTCGCGGCCTGCTTTAACCCATAGATGGCCTTTTTCAACTTACAAACCTTATGCTCTTCGCCTGGTGCAGCATAACCCTCTGGTTGCTGCATATATACATCCTCCTGTAATTCCCCATGTAAGAAAGCCGTCTTAATGTCAACATGTCTTAAACTTAAATTTTTGTACAGGGACATTGCTAGAAAACTTCTTATGGTTGTGTGTGATGCAACAGGTGCAAAGGTTTCATCATAATCAATGCCATATTTTTGGGAAAATCCCTTGGCTACCAACCTTGCTTTGTATTTTTCCACTAGTCCCTGATTATTGAATTTTGCCTTAAATGCCCATTTACTACCAATTACTTTAGTTCCTGGTGAGGCTTCTACTAATTCCCATGTTTCATTTTCCTTAAGTGAGTTTATTTCCTCTAACGTGGCTTTAATCCAATTTTCTTTCTCTATGGGATTTTTCATTTTCATTATATCGTCCCAACATTTCGGTTCTTCAATTCTTTTATTGTTTACTGTGAATGTAAATCTATCAGGTGGTACCCCCCTATTAGATCTTTGCGATCTTCGCGGTAAGTCTTGTGAATTATCTGACAAACTGCTATCATCTGTGTTTTCTGCTTCCGAGTCTATTATCTGCAGTTTTGGTGATAACTTTATGTTATCAGGTCTTTCATCATTGTTTTTTAATGTTTCATTATTTATTATTTCTTTATTTTCATGTTCTATAAATTTTACAGTACGACTTATAATTATGTTTTTACCATTCGTACAAATTCTATACCCTTTACTCCTATTATCATACCCTACAAATATACCTTGCTGGGCGGTATCATCTAATTTTCCCCTGTGTATTTTTTGTACATAAACATAGGCACGACAACCGAAGGGTTTTAATTTTGACAGGTCAGGTTTTCGACCCGTCCATAATTCATAGGGTGTTGATTCACACGCGGAAGTCGGGAGTCTATTCTGTAAGTAAACGGCGGTATTAATTGCCTCACCCCAGAAAGAATTCGGTAAATTTCCATTCTTTAATAAGCAACGTGCCATCTCAACCAAAGTTCGATTTTTACGCTCAGAAACGCCATTCTGAGGAGCCGAATAGGGGACTGTGAATTGATGGTCTATTCCTAATTTTCCTAAATATTCATCGAATTCTTTTCCGGTGTATTCCCCTCCATTGTCTGAGCGGATTGCCTGCAAAGTTCTCCCGAATTTATTTGTAGTCATTGCTATGTATTGTTTTAATTTTGATAGAACTTCGTCCTTACTTCTTAATAAGTATATAACGGTAAATCGACTAAAGTCATCTATAAACGTCAAAAAATAATACTTTCCACCGACCGTGGGGGTTTTCATCGGCCCGCATAAATCGCTGTGAACCAACTCTAAAACTTTTGTTGCCCTAAATTGAGCCTTTTTGGGATAAGGATTGTCAGTTAACTTAGATAATATGCAAGTTTCGCATACACTATCATGTTTGCAATCATCTAGTTTAATCCCTGTTGCCATGTTTTTGTTTACTAACTGTTTTATATGATTAACATTTCTATGACCCAATTTAACATGCCATTTGTCTATGCAGTTTTTATTTTCACACGTTTTCACAATGTTTATGGTGTGTGTTGTATCTGAATTTATTTTACATTCATATAAATTATTATTGATATACCCTTCAATACATGTTTCGCTTTCATGCATTATTTTGCATGATCTATCTTTAAATACTGCTATACACCCATTTTCTGTTGCCCCTTTCACAGATATGAGATTTGTCTCAATATCCGGTACATACAAGACATTTTTTAACAGTATGGTGTTTTGTGTATTATTTGAATTTATGGTATGTAATTTTACAGATCCATGTCCAAACGATTTTATTTCCTGCCCATTCGCGATCGTTACGCAGGAGGAGCTAGGATAGAATTCATAAAATTTACTTTTATCGTTGCAGACGTGTGAACAGCCTGAATCAATATACCAATTATCTGATTTCATACCCATATATAATGTAAATACCTTATTTGATTTATTTTTATCAGTTGCCGAAGTCTGTGTTTTGTCTGCGTTATCTCTATCATGAGAGCACATTGCAGATCTAAAGGGCTGTCGGTTGTTATTATATCTAGTGTTCTGTCTAGACCTGGCATTATTTTTCTTTTTAAGAATCCAACATTCATCTATATTATGATTGTTTCTTTTACAAAACTTACAGAATTTCACGTTTTCATTTTTTGTTTTAGTTATTTTCAAAGCTGAAATATTGTTTTCGTGTTTATTTTCTTCTCTCTTTAAATATTCGTCTATTAGTTTGGATCGGATAAACTCGGGAGAAAGGTCTGCTTCATCTCTACTTTCCAAAGAAGTGATTAATACATCATAAGATTGCGGCAGAGAACAAAGCATTAATGCTGAGAGATGCTGATCGCTTATTTGTTCACCAATGGCTATCAGCTTGTCGCGCGTTTGGTATATTTTAGTGATATGCTCTGTCATATTACCTCCTTCACTTAATTTAATGGAATATAGTTTCCGAAGGAGAAATAGTTTACTTGAGAGTGATGACCTTTCATGTATTTTTTTAAGAGCTTCCCAGCATTCACGAGCTGTGGAGAGGCTCTTAACGTTTATTATTTGCGTGTCATCAACTAATAAATTTATAATTGCACGCGCTCTACGATCCTTAGACCTCCATGTATCGGTTATTGGCGTTGGAGGCTCATCACTTATAACTATGAATAAATCATCTTTTTGTAACAAATTTTCGATTCTAAATTTCCAAATGTCGTAATTATTTGCATTTAGTGCTTCAATATTGGTATCTTTAAATAAGTTCATTTTGTTTATTTAATTTATTTCTCCAAAATAGTCTGTTTGAAAATATAACAGTTAGTTTTAATACGTTAATATATAGGTATATAAGTAGACAGTTATTTTCTTTTTATTTTAAAGATAGTTATCAGTGTTCGTAATTTATTTTTCACCAAGAATAGTTTATTAGAAAAACAGTTTATCAACTATTTCTTTTTTATAATTCTATTTTGAAATCAGTCTCATAATCTGTTCGATTCTTTTTAAATAAAATATTCACTTATACTTGTGCGTGAGTAAGATTTTACCTCTTATTCAACTTTACTTTGAGATATTTATTTCAATAATATATCACTTTCCAAATAGATAATAGGTAAGTAAAATTTCGCTTACCTGTAAATCTTCTTACTGGAAAATTTTTTATGTTATCTTACTTGGTTTGTGATTTTCAGCATTCTCCAATTTTTTTATTCTGGAATTCAGCACATTTCATTCTGTAAAGAAATCTGTAACATTTTCATATTATTCTCTGGTGATGTGTATATAAGTTAATCATGTGAAATTAATCATTAATGTGATTTCTGGAATATTTATTGTAATATATCGTTTTTATGGAGCGAGCTCGAAGCTCGCTCTTTTAGAGAAGCACTTACATACGTAAACTAAAAACAGTTTCACAGAAGCGAAAAAGATACAGAAGATACATCTACATTTAACCCGCAGGGTGTGGCGAGAACGCGGAAACAATTGAGTTTAATACATCTACATATCACGTACGGAAAATGAGAGTTCTTTAAATGAAAAAGTTTCTAGGTTAATATTAAATATGAATTTCGGAGTCTATAGTGTTCTAACAATTTTCTCTCAGTATATATCTTTAAAAAGTTTTAAAGGAAATGTGCTATTAAAGGAATATTTTTTAAAGTGACAAGGAAAGTTGAAATTAATTATTTTTGTTTTGCATTCTATTGCTTCTCATTTCATATAAGAAATATCTCATTTGAATGAAATATCATGCAAATCATGCAGATATCATGCAAATGAATGAAATATCAATGCCATGAATCTCATTTTTATGCACATATTGTGTTTTAATTTAAGGCAGGCCTGTCCAACCCAAAACACTTGGTGGGCCGCATTGGAAATCTATTTAATTAATTCGGGCCGCACCGTATGTACAGTAAAAAAAAAAAAAAGCCTCCCCCCCCCCTCTTCTTTCCCAACTAATTTCGCCGTAAGTAGTATACCCCCCACTTGGTGAGGCGGAAGTGACGTCACAGGTGGGCGTGTCACCTGTCAATCAAAAGGGGGCGTGGTCGGAAGTGACGTAAGGGTTGAGGGGTTGGTTGGTTTTTTTCCACGTGAAAGATGACGGGGGGGTATTTTGGATTGGTTGGTTGGTTGCTTAATCGTAAAAGATGACGAGGGTGTTTTTGATTGGTTGGTTGGCTGGTTGCTTGATCATGAAAGAGGATGGGGTGTTTTTTATTGGTTGGTTGGTTGGTTGCGTGATCATGAAAGCTGACGGGAGGGTTACTTTTGTTTTTTGGCGTTGGCATCACTTGATGTTAGTTTCGGAATGGGGACTTGTAAAAATTTTTATGTCGTTCGTGTTTTTGATTGGTTGGTTGGCTGGTTGCATAATCATGAAAGATGATGGGGGTATTTTGGGTTGGTTGGTTGGTTGCGTGATCATGAAAGAGGACGGTAAGGGTTACTATTGTTTTTTGGCGTTGGCAACACTTGATGTTAGTTTCGGAATGGGGACTTGTAAAAAAATTTTATGTGGTTCACAGGTGACGTAACTTAAACATGCTGAGGCTTGTTCCATCGTGTTTGAACTTGTTCGAACGCAAATTAAATGCTGACGTTTGAGTTTTAATTAAATATTTTTTTAATTAGGGATGTAACGAACAATTAATTAAGACGCGATGAATTCTACTTTGATTTAACCGCTAAAAGTAGAACGAGTATATGTCGGGCAACATAATTGGACGTTATTATAAAGAAATATTTAAGTTGAATGATTTTAATAAGAAAAAATATTATATTGCAATTAAATATTATTATTATATTCAAAATACTAAACCTTTGATTTTTTTTTATCTTTTACTAAAAGAGTATTATGTACAACTATATTTTCAAAAATGCTGTAAGAGCCATAAGAATGTTTTTAAATTTCTTATTTGAAATGCAGTTTGAATTTTTTTTTTTTTTTTTTAGTAAATTTGTTTTAATTTATATTTTAAAGAAAACTTGCGACGATGAAATAAAAATATTATTATTTTTTCCTCTACTATGAATGTTTGCAGCCTTTTTTCTACTATCTTAATATATATTATATACCGTGAATTTTAGTTTCTTTTGGAATAAAATTATTAATTTTTTAGAATAATAATTTAATTTCAGATGAAATAAATATACACGTGTTTTTTCTTCCCATGAAAATACGCATGTAATCGTAGGAATTTCAAATAGATTAAGTACACAATGGATTGTCCTTGGAACATTGTTAAACTGTCAAGTACCAGAAATGTGTACTCCCCCTTATTTCACTTGAACGTTGCAATACTTGTCCCTGCTTGTAAGTATTTCACTCGGACATTTGCAATACTTGTCCACAGCTTGTGTTGAGATGTATTACTCGGTTTTTAAGAGGATTTAATTCAGTTTTAACTGCAACCATTAGTAAAGATGAGATGTTTTTAAGAATATATTTTGAACATTTTTAATGGCAGCATAGGAGAAAATTGACCTGCTATAAAAACCAAAGCAGACTTGAAAGTACACTTTATTATACATTTGTTTTTGCCCAGTTGACTTCGAGTGAATTTGTGCGCGTGTGAGATATTTATTTTTTAGAAGATATTTGGTGAATTTCTTCGGAATCTTCTTACAACTCAAGATGTCAAGAAAACGAAAATTAAATGACCTGGTAAGAAATATTTATTATTATTATTATTATTATTATTATGTTAGTTTACAAATTTTATTTTAAATGTTATAATTATACGAAAGGCTTTTCGATTAAATTTCTGTTAGTTATTTTGTAACAGAATTTTTATATTGTGTGCTTTTTATTTATTGAATGTTAGTCTAAATATTACTATTTTTCCATGTTTATTTCATGTTCAGGTATTTTTCTGTAAAAATACTTGCAAATATAGTAAATAGATAATATTAGATTTTTTTAAAATAATAAATTAATTCATATAAGAATAAGCGTTTGACTTTAATTGTTAACGTGAATGTGAATGATAATTGACATTTTATAAAGTTAATTATTTTTATTTTAGGTTCAAATAGTTTAGAAAGCAATTTTTATTTTATTAGTTTTTAATCATTTGTGCTTTCATTCTTTTTCTTTTTCTTTATTTTTTCTTTTTCTTTTTTGTTTTCCGTACGTATATTTTTTTGTAACTTAGTATGTATGCTTGATACTTTTCATTTTCCAACATTTCTTTTCTTTTTTCATATTTTTTAATTTTTAATCTATTTATAATTAAAAAAGTTATATTTTAAAATTCTAGTTTGAAATTACAATTTTTTGTTTTCCGTACGTATATTTTTTTGTAACTTAGTATGTATGCTTGATACTTTTCATTTTCCAACATTTCTTTTCTTTTTTCTTATTTTTTAATTTTTAATCTATTTATAATTAAAAAAGTTATATTTTAAAATTCTAGTTTGAAATTACAATTTTTTTTATTTTTTATTCTTATTTATTATTTTAAAAAATTTAATTTTAGGTAATATTTGAGGATTCCGATTATCCTATGCTAGATGAAGATGATGATGTAAGTTCTTTTTATTTCCTTTTATTTTTTCCTTTTTTCTTTTTAAAGAATCATTTGATTTTTATATATTCATGTATGTGAGTGTGTATATCTCATTTTTTAAAAATAGATTTTGGGTGAAGAATCTCAGGTTTTTTTGGAAAATTCCATGCCATTTCTAGGAGAGGCGACGCAGGTTTTTTTGGAAAACCCTATGCCATTGCCTTCTCAAGTTGGTTCAGGATTTCAAGTAAATTAATTGTTTTTATTTTTATTTTTTATTTTTATTTTTTTAATCGTATCTAAGGAAAAAAATAATAAATTAAATTTTAAATTTTTATAATTAATATTTCAGAACAACCCTGGTCCCTCTACAGTTACGGATGAAGAAAATGATTACACAGAAGAAAACGTAATTTTTTTATTATTATTATTATTTTAAATATACTTTGTGTGTATTTTATAGAATACTGTGCATTTTATGATTATTTTTTTATTTTTCTATTCTTTTATGTATTTTTTAGATGGAAGATGCTTTAATACTCGAAGAGCAAAACCGTAGGAGAAATAAAAAATATAAAGGGGAAGAGCTGATCTTTAAAGCTCGTGTCGATGTCGACCGAATTCCTGCCTTTGTGAGAGAGAATCCACTGGCTGCTGCAATAGCATATGTGCGTCTGTTGTTTGAGTGCATATTGAAACGATGTACGCAGGGATTAAGACCAACTGATCTCATTAGAGTATGCATTCAGTCTGATGATTTGGATAGACCAATATCAACGACATTGATGACTGTGTCTTCTATGACTGTCGAAAAAATTTTGTCAGCATTAACCAAAGTGTTGCAATCAAAAAAACACATAAAACTAGATGCTGGATTTTTGATCGATATCGTAACTATCAGAAGAGATATTGGTGCAGGTCGAGCAAATATAATAAATGTGGATGTGGATAGATTGAAAAAGCGCTCAGTACTCGAAATTCCGTCTGATAACGAGGGCTTGTGTTGTTCAAAAGCCATAGTGTTTGCACTTGCACATTTGAACAATGACAGACGGGAAATAAACACTTTAAGAGACCGAAGACGCCCTGCTCTAATGAATAAAGCAAGAGAATTGCATCTTAAAGCAGGAGTTAGACCTGGCCCATGTACTTACGCCGAAATTGCCATGTTTGAAGAGTTTTTAGACGTTCAAATTGTAGTGATATCTTCGGAAAATTTAAACAAGGTATATATATATATATATATATATATAAATATTTTTTTTTAGGATGATTTATAATAAAAAGATAAATCATAAATAAGTTATTTTTGTATATTTTATTTTATTGCATTTTTGTAGGTTTCATACAAAAGCCGCAACAGGTCGAAGAGAATAAATCTGTGGCTGCACAATAGCCATTATGATGTAATAAAAAACCTGAAAGCTTTCTACGGTAAACATTTTTACTGTGAAAACTGTGAAAAGGGCTTTGAAAAAATTGAGGAGCATTATTGCTCGAATGCTTGCCCTGTATGCAGACTTATGACATGCTCTGCTGGAGAAAAAATAAGATGTGAAGATTGCGACCGACTCTGTCAGTCAGCTGATTGTTTCTCCAATCACAAGGCTTCCACTACCCAAGGAAAGTCCCTGTGCGAAAAAGTATGTATTTTTATCATTTTTATTTTTTATTATTAACGCATATAGTTTCTCTCTCTTTTTGTCTTAAGCAATATAAGGAAAATATTATTTTATTTATTTTTATTTATTGTATTTTTTTTAGATGTACCAATGCAGACAGTGCTCAAAGGTTATTTTGAGAAGTGCATGCCCAAAAGAAATGCACCGCTGCAATACAATGAAATGTTTAAGTTGCAATGAATATGTGCCTGTTGACCATCTTTGCCATTTAAAACCTTTGGATTCCAAACCTGCATCTGATCGACTGATATACTTTGATTTCGAAACCGATCAATCAACTAAAGAACACATCGTGAATTTTGCAGTTGCTCAGTATATGGACGGAACCGAAAAAGTTTTTAAAGGCTATGGCGCCTGTGATGAGTTTTGCGCTTGGTTGTTTTCACCAAAGCATAAAAAATACACGGCCATAGCACATAATATGAAAGGGTAACTTATTTATTTATTTATTAAGTGCTTGATGTAACTTTTTTTAAATTAAAGTTTGATGTCATGGTAGCATAATGTTTCTAAAACTTATTTATTTATTTATTTTAGTTTTGATGGGCAGTTTATATTGAGCTGGCTTCTACGTCAAGGTACCACGCCAGAAATTATTCCGTGTGGATCAAAAATCATGGGAATAATTCATAAAGGGCTGAATTTGAGAATCATCGATTCCTTCAATTTTTTGCCAATGGCTTTATCCAGGCTACCGACTTGTTTTGATTTTCAGGAAATTCAAAAGGGGTACTTTCCCCATTTATTTAATACACCAGAGAATCAAACATATGTCGGACGATTTCCTGATGCACGATTCTTTGGTCCTGATACAATGAGCACGACAGGGAGACATGCCTTTATGGAATGGTATAATGAAAATAAAAACACAACATTTGATTTTCAAGAACAAATGTTTAAATACTGTCAGTATGTATAAATTTCTTCTTCTTTTCTTTTCTTTTTCTTCTTTTTTCATTAATGTTTTTATAATAATTTTTTTTTTTTTTTTTTTTTTTAGTTCTGATGTTGATATTTTGCGTCGCAGTTGCAACGAATTTCGTCGTCAGTTTTTAGAAGTTGCAAATGTTGATCCATTCCAGTAAGTTAAAATAACGAAATATGAAGAGTAAAACATAATAAAAAGAGTAAATTGAAAAAAAAATATATTTATATATTTATTTATTATTTTTTTTTAGATACGTAACAATTGCAGCAGCGTGTATGGCAACCTACAGATCAAATCATATTGAAAGTGATACAATAGCCATGGTACCTACACAAGGATACACAAATAGAACTAATTACAGTCGAGATTCAATACGCTGGTTGGATTTTTTGTCTCACAAGTCAGGGATATATATTCAACATGCTCTAAATCAGGGAGAGAAAAAAATAGATGGAATATCAGTCGATGGTTATTGTGCTGAAACAAATACTGTTTATCAATACCAAGTACTTAAAAATAATAATAATTATTATTATTTTATAAAGTTATAAAGAAAGTTTTCATATTTATTAATGACAAATTTTAAATTTTTTATTGCAGGGTTGTTTTTATCACGGATGTGAAATATGCTATGAAGGAGACCTCACACACCCATTTAAAGGTGTAACAATGGCTGTCTTAAGAGAGAAGACGGAAGAAACAACTAAAAAACTGCGCGATAAAGGCTATATAGTAAAAGAAAAATGGGAACATGACTTTTTAAAGGAAAGGAAGGAGGATGCAGAACTAAGGTTATTCCTTTCAGAACATGAGATTCAGGATAAATTAAATCCCAGGGACGCCTTTTTTGGGGGAAGAACTAATGCCATACATTTATATTACGAAGGATGCGCTAAATATGTGGACTTCACGTCTTTGTATCCCTGGGTATGTTATTTTTATTTAGAGGTTATTACTATTAGCTTTTCTTTTTTTTTTTTTTTTTTTTTTTTAATTTTTAATTTTTATTTTAGGTGAATAAATATTGTACATATCCCGTTGGACACCCCACGATAATTACTGAAAATTTTGCTGATATTAACGACTATTTTGGTGTGATTAAGTGTAAAATTTTGCCTCCACGAGAATTATTTCTTCCAGTATTACCAGTTAGATGCAACGAAAAATTAATGTTTCCCTTATGTCGTGTGTGTGCTGAAACTACTAACCAAGAAAATTGTAATCACACTGATGATGAAAGATCAATAGTAGGCACATGGGTTTCCGAAGAATTAAAGCAGGCTGTTAAAAAAGGTTATAAAATCATCAAGGTATTAATATATTTATATATATAATTTAATTATTAATTTTAATCATTTTTTGTAATTAAAAAAAGAAAAGAGTTATTTTTAGTATTTAACATTATTATTATTATTACTATTTTTAAGATTTATGAAGTTTATCACTTCGAATCATCCTCTGACACTCTATTCCGGTCATATATTGACCTTTTCTTAAAAATAAAACAAGAGAGTAGTGGTTGGCCGGCAGGGTGTAACACAACAAAGGAAAAAGAAAAGTACATTGAGGAGTATTACCTTCGAGAAGGAATCAAATTGGACCCAAATGCAATTTCAAAAAACTCTGGTCGACGTCAAGTTGCTAAGTTAGCCTTAAACAGTTTTTGGGGGAGGTAAGTTTTATAAAGATATTTTTTTCTTTTTCTTTTAGTTTATATTTAATAACACATAGATATTTCTTTTAAAAATAAATAAATAATAATAATAATTAATTAATTAATAATAATTAGATTTTTGTAATAAAATGTATAATTTTTTTCATATTTAGATGGGGTATGAATATTAACAAAACGCAAGTGAAGTACGTTAACTCGTTGGCCGAATTCAATAAATTATTACTGGATTCATCAAAAAACGTAAGTTTGGGATAACTATTATTATAGTACGAAATTACATAATTTATTTTGTATTTGTATACACTCATATATATTTATAATTTGTATTTTTTCAAAGCACCATTTTTTATTATTATTATTTTTTTCTTTTTTCTTTTTTTTTTTTTAGATTAAAGATATTTATTTTCCTACCCCGGAGATTGCAGCCATACATTTTAATCATTCAGAGGATTTTATTCCCCAGGATAAGTCAACCAACATATTTTTAGCAGCCTTTACCACTGCTTGGGCTAGATTGAAATTGTATTCAGAAATGGAGAAGTTGGGAAATGATGTGTTATATCACGACACAGATAGCATTATTTATGCATCGAACGGAAAGAATGATCCTCCTCTTGGCAACTTCTTGGGAGACTTTACGGATGAACTGAACGGCGACACAATAAAGACATTTGTATCTGGTAAGTTAGTATTATTATTTCATTTTAAACGAATTAATTTTATAAATTTTATAATGCAATCTTTCTTTTATTTTTTTTATTTTTAATCAGGAGGCCCAAAAAATTACGCGTATCAAACATCATCTGGAAAAACTTGCTGCAAAATTAGAGGATTTTCTCTGAATTTTACGAATGCACAGCTCTTGAATTTCGGCAGTTTGAAAAACATAGTCTGCAGCATGGACCCGACTTACAAAGTGGAGATTTTTAATGAGGCCAAAATTACGAGGGATGCCAAAAAGCGGAAGGTTCTTAATAAAGAAGAGAGAAAAATCTACCGAATGGTCTACGACAAAAGAGTGATAAAAGAAAATTTTTCAACCTTACCATATGGATACTAAGGTAATTAATAAAATTTTCATGTTTTTTAGAAAAAATTATAATATATCATTAATTTTATAACTTTTTTCCCTTTTTAAACAGTAGAATATTTCTTTTTGTAATTTATATATTTTTTTCTTTTTTAATTCTAGGTTTGGCTCTATGAAAATGAATAGAAAAAAGGCAAGTGTAACTACGAATAGCCGGAGAGAAAAATAACTAACCTGAATATTATGTTATTATTATTTTTTTTTTTTTTTAAGTTTTATTTATTAGTTTTAAATTTTATGATTAATCTTCTACAAAAAATGCATGATGTTAAATAGTTTAAATAATGCAAAAATGTGTAAAAATGAGTATTAAATAAAATCTTTGATGCTAAAAGTCTGTGTGCTTACTTAAAATTAGATAAATATGAAAAAAAAAAAAAAAAACTTCTGATGAGATTTTCTTTTTTAGGTTATGTTATTTCTGGATATTAAGTAAAAGCAATAGTTTTTTTTTTTTTATTTACTATAATAATAATAATAATAATAATAATACATGTTCTAACAATAATAGCATTTGATTCTTTTTTTTTTTTTTGTAAAATTTTTTGTTAATTAGTTAAAAATCTTTCCCCCTTAGATTAAAAAATATATTATTATTCTTATTATTATTTAGACAAAAAACAATTTATCTTTTATTTTATAAAGAAAACAAATACAATTATTTCAAATGGTAAATATGAATTTTTATTTGCTTTTCTTAATTAACAGTTACAATTTTGTTTTTTATTAATTTATATTTTCAGCCAATGTTTGGTAGACAATTTTCTTCTTTTTACATTAGGCTTTGCATACATAGTTTTTACATTGCTTAAATAACTGTTTTTTATGAAATCTTGAGGAAAATTATTTTTGTTCAGTATTTCCTTAAATTGTTCAAAACCAACAGGTCTTTTAGTTCTGTTTCTCAGTAAAAAATTTATCAGTTGAACAACGTCTGATCCAGGCACAACTTTCTGATTTACAATGAGCTCTTTGCTTGGGGTCCAAGTAATCTTATGTGTTTTAAGAAATATCATTATTTGTTCAGCTGCACTTTTATGTTTTACTGGAACAGAATAAAGAACTTGATTTTCTATGTCTTGACTTTCTACTTGAGTATTACTGTTGTCGATGGCATGTTTTTTTTCTTCTTCCTGAGAAGGATTCACATTGTTAACACTCGGGAACGTGACATATTTTTGTAAAGCTTGAACATACAGTTTAGCCTTATCATCGTCACTGATTTTCTTCTTTAAAATATTTGTAATCTGTTTATCTAAGTCTGATAAATGTTCTTCAGTAAATTGTTGATCCTGATCAAATGGAATTAGCCTAAATTTACGTGCGAGCTCCATTTATTAAGGTACTTAATACCGATATTGCAGCTGGGATAAGAACAGATAGAAAACCGTCTCCTTTCTGTACTAAAAGCCGTCTTTTCTTGAATAATGGAAGTTTCTTATCTCCTAGTCTACGTAAAGTTCTTTTATAGGGAATCAGTCTACCTTTTTGACGCTTGCTGACAGGTATATTGCCTTTTAAAAGATTCAAGGCACATTCACAGACTCCTTTTATAACACTGTTAGGACACTTCCTAAGAAACGCAGATTTTTTTTTTGCCTTGTTCAATAATTTCAGATGTTCGATAGTTGACATCTTGAATACAAATGACATTTGCTAAAGATGATCTTTTATTTATATACATTGCATAACAAGACGCTTTCACTAATGCACAATGTTTGAAGTGTGGTTTATGGTTAGGACATTTTACATCCAAGCATTTTAAGAAGTTGACTTTAGGACAGTTAAAATCATTCAGATTCAAAATTTTTCTTCCAGAAAGTTTTTCTAAAAATTTTGTTTTTTCTAATCCTTTGGTATAAATAATTTTATGGGATAAAAACAAAGAAGAAAGTATAACTTCTAATGCTGAATAAGGTAGATCTCCGCTGTCCCAACGTAAATTATGACAATTTCGAGTAAGCCAAGCAAATGTCTTTCTATTTTTATCTGATAATTGCTCCCATGGAAACGGAGGAAGGAAATTCCATTGCCCATGATATCGGAAGTCTGCGTCATAAAAAGCAAGTTCTTTGATAACAAACTTATGTGGGCTTATCTGAAAACCCTCAAATTCCACTACAACAGAAGACATGTTGACTGATGGAAAATTTACAGACAAATGCTTTTATCGAGCTTCATACACGTAATGTTTATCTCCTGGAAATATTCCTGTGCGCAGACGCATGCGTTCTAAAGTCTCGGGTCTTAAATCAATTAATAAGTAACTGTAAGGTAAAAAAGTAGCATCATTAAAAATTTCCTGAAAAGCCTTTGTTTTACCTGGAAAAATTTGCCTAGCTAAATGCATTACTTGGCTTTTATCTCTAGGGTTTTTGTAAAGCACCATATAATGAGCATTTAAATTAACATTTCTCATTTCCCTACCTTGTTGAAATAAGTTTTGCGTGATAAAGATGATAGAAAGATTTCGATGATGACTTCCTTTTGTAAAAAGTTTGCTTAATCGTGCATCATTCGATAGTTCAGACATTAAGTCATCTATAATAATTAAAGCATTTTGAAGGGTACCAATATTAGCAGGTAAGCCTTCTTCGAAATGTACGTTTTTCATTGAATCGAAAAGGGGCTGATAGCTACCATAACAATAAATAATAGATGATGGCATAGGGTGTAAAAATTTATAATCAATTAGCTTTTTAACAAAATAAGTTTTTCCTGATCCAGTTGGTCCACTAATAAGACAAGTTGAAGGATGTACTAACTTGAGCTGCTCCATTTTTGTAAATGAAAACAAAATTGTGGAAAACTCACTATTTATATATTGCATAAAATATCCACACAACCTTTAATTGTATTTGCTACGAGATAACATTCACTAAAAGAATCGACGATACTTTGAGTAAATTCTAAACAATGATTCTGAAAAACATCCATAGAGTTTTTAATACAATCACAAATTGTTTTTCCACATTCCGAATTATGCGTATGAAAATTTAAAAACTCGTGACATTTAATAAATCCTATAGAATCGATCTTTTGATATATTTTATATATTTCAACTGTCGTTTTATTTTGAAGATAATTTATATTTTTTTGAGGAATATAGCTGACGTAATTCCAAATTAAATAAGCAGAAAAGCAAACGTTTGATAAAATAAGAAAAGTAATTGTTATCTTTAGTCTATCTGAATTTTCCATCAGTACTGCAATGGTTAATTCTCGTTAATTATTTATTGGAGCTAATCAAATACTTAAAAACTTCTGATATGTTGTTATTATTTTTACTCATTAAAAAGTGTTCGCTTTAGGAAATAGTGGTGGTATTGAAAGATTTTAAACTCTTTATTTGAGGGAACAATACAAAATAAATAAAATAAAATAAGTACAAACACATATTTTCTGAAAAAATCTTTATTTTTTAAAAATCACATTTACACCGTATCTTCTTTTTACAAACTGGTATAACCGAAAATCATTCTTCTTTTTAGATAATAGTGTTACAATAGATTTCATACAAAGACCTTGACATCGTTTTACAATAAAATAAATACAATATTGTCCACAGACATTTGAAGTTAAACTTTGAAGAGTTCTCTCGTTCCAGTGAATCCGCTGATACTTCTTAACGAAACTTGTAATGTCTGCTCCATAGGTTGTAGGGGGTAATCCAAAGGAATCAAAAAATTCTAGAGTCTTTTTATCTTGAATGTAGACTGCCAGCCAATGGGATCCCTTTTCATTATGTTTATCAGTGTTGAGTACCAATGCACAAGGCAATTTTTTAATAATAGGTATTTTATCCGACGGAAAAACACCTATGAAATACTTCGCAGACAAGGGATCACGAGATAAAATTTTATGAATTTGCGATGAATCCATCAGTTTCCAAAATCATATAGAATATTTCGAGATTTGTTTATTTCGATTAAATTTTCAAATTCAGCGTACACTAATAATGTAATTGTTTGCGCTAAAGCAAGGCCAAATTTTATTTCTAATCTTAAGTTACTGTGACGAATAAGATTTAAATGCGAACCGTCGCATAAATCAGGTGATAAATCAAAGTGGAATAAAGAATATCCTTTTGAAAATTCTGATCTTGAAAGGTACAAGCCTTTGTTTTCTGTATTAGAAAACAAATTTTGGTAAGCTCGAATAAACAAATTTTTCTCAAAGTTTGGTTGAAGAGGATTATGAGGAACAGGTTGACCATCGACATAAGCACCTATGAAATTTATATTATAGTGGTTAAATTCAAAAGGAGACTTTTTATAGTTACCGTTGAATGCGTCATTATCTACACAGGCAATAACAATGCGGTTTGGCATTTGCCCCGTAAAAATGTTATCTTGAACAAAACTCATATTGCCGGCAGGAATGGAATACGCTTTGCAGAGTACTCTGTTAATAGGATATTTAGCTGTTGCTTTTTCTAGGCTTTTCGCGTGCCCCAGAACTACACCAGGACTTACACGTACCTTTCGAACAAACAAAGAAGCATGTTCCATAGAAACTTTAAATTCCTCTTCGTCCCCTAATAAACAAAACTCTGGTTTACTACGAATAAGTTTTATTTTCACATCTACCATATTTAGAAGAAGTCTCTCTTGGTGAAACATATCCAGGTGCAGTCGTCCAATCATATCAACCACAGCACTGAATTTAAACATTTCAGCTCGCTTATTAAAACCTTCATTGGGCTCCGCATCGGCCATATCATAAACATTCATACGACCAGCAGTATCTTTAAAATATAGTTCTGAGCTAAGTTGAGAGGTTTTTGAATCATAACCGTGATTAAGAAGCTTCTCTATCATGGCTCTGTAAGGATAAGTATTATTACTTGATGAAACAAGTCTTTCATTTAAGCTAATATCCACTTGAGAAAACATGGAATGTAAAAAAAGATTAACGGGGCCAACTTTACTTTTGGCGTCAATGGGCGTGCCATCATTCTTCAAAATTTTTGCTTTAACATACAATTGAGTTTGTGATAGATCAAGATATTCCTCTCCACTTCCAGAAATATTAAATTCCACAGGACCTCCGTCGGATGCATTGGCTAGCGGGTGAAACTCAACCCATTGACCTCTTTCAATAACTGTTTGAGTGGGTGGTAAAGAAAATAATTCTAATTCTGACTTTGCACATTCTGGAGAATCTTGTAATAGAAAAGCCATGGTTTTATGTGTATACAGTTAATCAAAAATATCACGTCCTTGCACCTTCCGTACTTTCGATGAAATGAAGTGTTTGCAAGTCTTTCGCTTTCTTTTAAGCTTTCCACGACCAATCATTTCATCTGCTTTTTGAACTGCTTTTTTGGCTAATTTCTTCCCACTTTCTTTTGCTCTAGTTTTCAAAGACGATTTAAAATTTTCGCCGGATAATATATCATTTGCAACCATAGTACCTGTGCGTAAAGCTTCTTTTCCAACAGTCTTTGCGCCACTTATCAACAAAGGCATGGCGCTTCGAAATAATTTAGCAAAAAATCCACCTATACCGTGCCCTCTTTGCAAAACTGTTCCTCTATAGTATGGCAAACCTTTTCCAATTTGTGTTGCATAATAATTTTCAAACTTTTTTGTACAGCACTCATAGGGAACTAACATTTTTTTTTTCTCTTCGATCCTTCTTTCTTGCAATCAAAAATAAAAATGAAAGTTGATATCTAAAGAATTGCGCTTTTATATGATTTGTCTCAAACGAAAATGCAAAGTGACAAATATTTTTCCTCTTTCAAAAGGCACCAATTCTCCAGTGTGAAGTCGTATATCAATATGTACCGTTTGAAAATGTTGTCGGATAACTGGTAGGTAAAAGGGTCTTGTATAATGAGCATTTATAATTTCTCCATCCCGACCTTCAACACTTACAATCTTTAGCAGGGGAGCTTGTACATCGCCCACAATCTGCGGTTCGACAAGATCACAGTACAAATATATTACAGGAAAAGGAGATTTTGGATCGGCCACAAAAGGACTTTGCTGAAAGCCCGTGTATTCGCCAGGCTCAAACCCCAATAACTCAGCTAATCCTTCGTTAAGAACAACTTTTGAATTTTCATCCGTTTTAATTGTAACTCTTTTCGTTACTGAATGATATTTAAACTCAATTTTATTTTTATGTGATGCTATAGTCATACCTTTAATTAGATCGGGTATTGATTCATAACAACCAGGAGGGACTCTTCTGCCTTCTAACACCCCATCACCTAAATCAAAACCAAATAAATTATTATCTTTTCGCACATTGTACCAAGTATGAGGATAAATAAAATCTACTAGAGCCATTTCCCATTCACCATTTAAGTTGATTGGACTGGGCAGTTGTGTTGTAAATTGAGAAATTTTATTATGGGGAAAAAAGCTCAAAGAGCTGTCGCTGATCAGTGTTATATAGAACGACATCTTTTTTTAAACTGAAAAGGCAAGTAGAAGCATGCTCTTTTTATATCATTTTGACGTTATCAACCCACATATTAAATTTTTCAGGATAGCCTAGAAACTTTACAAAATATTCTGTTTTTCCTTTCTTTTTTCGTGTTTTTAAAATCTTTTCCACTGGGTAATATCCCGAATCTGTTATTTTTTGAAGCTCTTCTTTATAAAATGTACCTTCTATTTCATCTCCAGTTAAATCCTTTAATTTAAACACGACTGGGTTTCTGTTTATAATTTTACTAACTGTAAAAATTTCTCTTGTCCAATTCTGCTCATATCCTTTCTCAAAACGCAATTTTTCTCTACTGATTCGAACTGTATCACCTACTTTTAACGTATGCTTAGGCGAAATAGTAGCCTCGTTTCCATACAATGTTTCCCATACCTGACTTTGGTTATCTATTGTTACTCTTTCTGGTTCCATTTTAATACTTCGGTGCCATGTTTTATTATAACTTTTTACCAATTTATCTATTACATCAATGTAACGTTTCGTATTCATTTCGGTAAAGTATTTGTACATTTTTGTTTTTAAAGTGCGATTAAAGCGTTCTACAATTGAAGCCTTTGTTGAATTATAAGTCGTGAAAAAATGTACGCCTTTACTTTTCAAATAATTTTGAAATTGTTCATTTTTAAACTCTCTTCCAGCATCTGATTGAAGATTAAGTGGAAGTCTTTCTGAAAATATTTTTTCAAATGCTTTCACTATAGTATTTGATTTTTTATCTTTTAATGGAATCGCCCAGGCATATTTTGATAAAACATCTATGCACGTCAGTAAATATCTGAAACCATCATTAAATTTTGATAAAGACTGCATATCTACTAAATCAGTCTGAAACTGTTCATTTAGACCTCCCACAATTACTCTATTTCTTGAAAACTTATGCTTCAAAGGTTTATGTAAAGTATAAGACTCTTTCTTTTCTAGCCATGTTTTAATATCTTTAGATTTTACTTTGCCTTTCAACACACGTTTTAAAGTATTCACTCCCCCAAAACTACCAGGTAAAGCAGGATCTTGATATAATTGATTAAGTACTTTTGACATTTTCACCAACAGTTTAATTTGATGTTTATTTCACGGTGTTTAAACATAAAATAAACAAATTATATCATTTATGGTATATATATATATATATATATATATATATATATATATATATATATATATCTTTTTTTTTTTTTAAGATTAAAAAACATGCAATATTTTTAAAAATTGATAAATTGAACACAACTTAGAAATAAAAACATAACACAAAATTATAGAATTAAACAAAGATTTATTCAATTAAAATATATATAAAAAATTATAAAACAATTTCATTATCAATATAAAGTTTTTCAACATCTTTTAACAAAACATCAACATCAACGTAACCGAAAAATTCCTCTTCGTTGATAATAATATCCAACTCTGCAGTTAAGTTTTTATGTACAAAATCTTTGGCTATATCATGCCAATTTAACTTGAAAAAGGCGATATCAAAATAGTCCGCAAAGTTCTCAGTGTTAGTTCTTGTCTGACAATCATGCATAAAATCCATTTCGATTGTTTCACGACAACCAAAACAGTTCATCACTTCATTAATTTTAAGAGTTATAGCCGCAGTCAAGCACTTTGTCAATGAATCAAACAGTTCCGGAAATCGAATGTTGTAATCCACAACTTGAACATTTAGATTAATTTGTTGCACTTCTTTTTGAATAAAACTGAACAAGGTATATAATATAAGACTTTTCTTTACCTTATCCGTTACAGCAGATCTGCAATCCATAAACTTGTTAAATTCTGCTGCAGTAAGTACAACACTTTTGGGCACAAATTGAAAAGACATATCTTTTCGTTGAAACAGTTCTTGAAAAACATATAAGTTCTCCCCATCTTTGCATTGTTTGGCAACACAAATACGATTATCTACGATGATTGTTTTATCAGCTGATGAATCCGTCACACTGATTATGTTATCGCACAGAATTCGCCACATATCTGGAGACAAAGATAATCCTTGCTTCGTAGGATGTATAAATCCATCGGAATCAAACACATGTTTCCTAATATGAACACGGGTTTGTCCTAGAAACTCCTGCACGGATATAAAGTTCACATTTCCCAAATGAATTGTACTATGAGGCAAACAATCCAATGTGTATCCTGTATCACCGTTTGCATTAATCCGCACACCTGATTGAAACTTTGGTGCAGAAGTGTTTTCTTTTACATCCAAAGTTGTTTTATTACACTTCGAGGAAATTAAATCGTCAAACTTGGGCCACGATCTTTTCATTTTAATCCAAAAATAAAGGCTAAGTCCACAAACACTTTGAAGAAATCAAGAGCACAGAAATCACCACGCAACACCCACAAGAAAAATACAAGAAACTGAAATATCCCGCTGTTGCCAACAAACGTTTACTTAATTCTCTAAGCGTACCGTGTTGCCATTCCGTCTAAATATTCAAAATAAAACAACTCAACTTTACAGACGGTAGCAGTTTCACCATGTTTTCAGAAATAAACAACTCAACACAATCACGTGTTAAACGATTTGAAGTCTCAAGATGAAACATGAATCGTGACGTCACGATACAACATGGCCGCCGCAGCGGTGCACGTATTCTCTAGCGATGAGATCAAAGTAGAATTCATCGCGTCTTAATTAATTGTTCGTTACATCCCTAATTAAAAAAATATTTAATTAAAACTCAAACGTCAACATTTAATTTGCGTTCGAACAAGTTCAAACACGATGGAACAAGCCTGAGCATGTTTAAGTGACGTCACCTGTGAACCACATAAAATTTTTTTACAAGTCCCCATTCCGAAACTAACATCAAGTGTTGCCAACGCCAAAAAACAATAGTAACCCTTACCGTCCTCTTTCATGATCACGCAACCAACCAACCAACCCAAAATACCCCCATCATCTTTCATGATTAAGCAACCAGCCAACCAACCAATCAAAAACACGAACGACATAAAAATTTTTACAAGTCCCCATTCCGAAACTAACATCAAGTGATGCCAACGCCAAAAAATAAAAGTAACCCTCCCGTCAGCTTTCATGATCACGCAACCAACCAACCAACCAATAAAAAACACCCCATCCTCTTTCATGATCAAGCAACCAGCCAACCAACCAATCAAAAACACCCTCGTCATCTTTTACGATTAAGCAACCAACCAACCAATCCAAAATACCCCCCCGTCATCTTTCACGTGGAAAAAAACCAACCAACCCCTCAACCCTTACGTCACTTCCGACCACGCCCCCTTTTGATTGACAGGTGACACGCCCACCTGTGACGTCACTTCCGCCTCACCAAGTGGGGGGTATACTACTGCCGTAAATTAGTATAGAGACATGCAACTGGTGCCGATCGATTAGTAATCAGGCTTATTTAGAACGGTTTAATTAGATTTTGCTTAAGGAGATGTATACATATTAAAACTGGCATCAACTTCATTTTTTACTTCCTTATACAAAGTATAAGGAAGTATAGTAATCCCGATTTGCGAAATGGATTTTGCATTTCACATTGCTTGAAAACGAATGATCGCTGAATGTTGCCAATTTATACGTGTGACTGTCATGATGTCTAGTTGTACACCTGCAAGTGTCGTCTTAACACGAGCTCTCGTTTTAGAGATATAAGGGACTTTATACGATTTTTCGTGACGTCTGTATGTATGTGTGTGTGTGTGTGTGTGTGTGAGTATGTCGCATAACTTAAAAACGGTTAGACGTAGAAAGTTGCGAATTGGTACATAGGTTTGTTATAACATCTAGTTGTGCACCTCCCTTTTTGGACTTTGTATGATTTTCCGTTTTGGAGATATTTAGGAAAATTAGGTTCATAATGGCCAAAATGTATCAAAAAACGGTAATAGCTCAAAAACGGTTTGGACAAATCTTGCAATTTAACTGACTTCCAGACTAGCTAGACATTTGAAACTTTCAGAAAAGTTCAGAACACGTTGACGATGCATTTTTTAAAAAATATTTTTAGCCAACTGTTTCTAATACCTGCTGCCTTCAGCAGCGTTTATGTGATTCAAAAGAAAATTTATTTACCTAACTTCTCGACTAGCTAGACATTTGAAACTTTCAGACTAGATCAGAACACGGTGAAAACACATTTTTTTAAATATTTTTAGCCAACTGTTTCGGGTTCCTGCTGTCTTCGGCAGCGTTACCAGTACAAATCTTGCAATCTATTTTTAACTAACTTCCCGATTAGCTAGACATTTAAAACTTCTGGAAAAACTCAGAACACGGTGACAATGCATTTTTTTAATATTTTTAGCCAATTGTTTCAGGTGACTGCTGCCTTCGACAGCGTTTATATGGTTCAACAGAAAATTTATTTAACTAACTTCCCGACTAGCTAGACATTTGAAACTTTCAGAATAGTTCAGAACACGGTGAAAATGCATTTTTTTAATACTTTTAGTCAAATTTTTCGGGTCCCTGCTGCCTTCGTCAGCGTTACCAGTACAAATCTTGCATCGGTTTTTAACTAACTTTCAGAAAAGCTGAACGGCACACGGTGATAATTTATTTTTTTTTTAAATATTTTTAGCCAACTGTTTCGGTCCAATGACAATGTTTTTTAACATTATGTATATTTCTAAAAGTGTATAAGGAAGTCATGTGGTGCCCACATCAGATTTTTTTCAAAGGCAACCCCACATTTTGACAAGCTTTTTGAATTGTTTGGATCAAATCAGCCCAGAAAACGGTATAGTTTACATGTTTCTTTCAATTTTTCACATAATTTGTCAAAATATGGAAATGCTAATGTTAAATGAAAGTAATAAATGCGATGAGGTTGGGAAATCGCATGTCCTCTTCTCAAGAAAGGCAATTTTCAAGTCCTAGATAGTAAATTGAGACGTTGGTCTCGCTGCAATAGGTCGTCTGTGTGCTACCCAAACATGTTACATCGGATTTAAGTAACAGAGCATGCTGACTACACCATATACTGTATTGTTTCTCTGTAAACTATGTTTTACACAACTCGAACTGCATGATATCGGGCATTGCTATAGATTAAAAAACATGAAGCAACAATTCATACTATATAAAGTACGGCATACGCTTTCCATATTTCGTCTGCATAGCATTATTCTGTCGATATGTCATTAGAATAATATACCGGTTAGTAAGTCCATCATGCTATTTCCATTCCGTACCATCAACTCCTCTCGTCTGCATTGTGGTCTTTCACGAACGAACGTGATGTTATTGCTAAGTGTTGGTTTCTGTTTACATAACAGAATATATCAGGTCCCATACTGCAGAATGAATTTGGGTTTGTCAGTGAACAGCACTTGACTCAAATTATATTGCATTCAAAATTGATTGCCTAGCTTCTTGGAGACCAAAGGAATAAACACAATTGTCCTACATGCGTGTAGGCTACCCTTATGAAACCTAATTTGGATATTTGGATCGACACTTTCCGACTTATTGTCAGAAGAAGCTATCGTTGCTGAATAACACTCTGTGTTCTGTAGAGCAGCTATTAGGAGTAGATATTGGTCATTAAATTGTAAAAGCTGGTTTATAGCAACCTCTTGATTTTCTCCAATTGTTACTTCATGGAGATGTCTAAGAATCAATAAGAACAAACTGTGTAAAAACTAACTTATTTATTAGATCTTTAATGAAAGGGAAGTGGAATTTTCCAATGTACAGTCGGCAGCAAAAATATCCGAACACTAGCAAAAATGCCTATGTAAAAAAAGTACACTTAAAAGTTAAAGTACACTTAAGTTAAATAAATCCTTTTTGAATCATGTTCTTAGACTGACTAAGAACAGGATTCGACAAGGATTTATTAAACAAAACTGTATTAAGTGTACTTTTATTATGTTGCAATTTTTGCTAGTGCTCGGGTACTTTTGCTGCCGACTGTAAATATAACTAAGAAAACCTCTTAATGTTGAACTATAGGAAAACTATTTAACTCACCAGTACGTTCTTAACTTGATAAATAGCAAAATAACACTCCCTTATACCGTGTTCACCTTACTAGCACTCCAAAAGAACTGCTGAATATTTTCATATGTTTCTTTTAAATAATTTAACTGAAGAGGTACTTAATTCCGTTCACCTTAAAGCATCTAAACTGAAAATGATGACATACAAGTGAACTCTAAAACTTAATAACTCCCATCATCTCGCGTTTCTTCCGAAACCACCGCCAACTAAACTAAATTCGACTGCTAACCTTTTCTATAGTTAGTTCTTCAACTAACCAAACTCTTCCGTGGATAATCTACACTTTCCCCGAAACCAATTCCATGTAAAGGAAATTTGATTAAAAACCTTGTTCTGAACTAACCCAACTCTCTATGGACTACAGTCGGCAGCAAAAGTATCCGAGCACTAGCAGATGTTCCTATATAAAAAAAGCACACTTAATACTGTTTTGATAAATAAATCCTTGTCGAATCATGTTCTTAGGCTGACTAAGAATTGAATTCGACAAGGATTTATTTAACAAAGCAGTATTAAGTGTACTTTTTTACATAGAAAGTTTTGCTAGTTCTCGGATACTTTTGCTGCCGACTGTACTTACGATTGCAATCTTAGAGCAATTTCGAGCACTTCAGTAAGTAAGGTCTCACTACCTTACAAATTGCCGTGGTAGCACATGGATGACCTTACCTTAGTTAACGTTTAACATTCCCCGCTTAATAATCTTCCATTTGCATATAAAATTTTCTTACACTTTTTTTTTCTATTTTTAACAACATCGATGTTTTATTTTACTGTAGTTACCAGTAGAAATATTCGCGATTTCTTTAAAAATACAGTCGGCAGCAAAATTATTAAAGCACTAAACTAATTCCCATTTAAAAGATGAACACTTAACACTGTTTTGTTAAGTAAATATTTATCGAGTCATGATTTTATTCTTTATGCTGTTTATAAAAAAGTAATTTGAGGATAAAAATTAGCAATAAAACTAAATATATATATATGTATGAAAAACTTGGGTGAGTGCTTCAATAATTTTGCTGCCGACTGTATATGGGGTTCCCTAATTTTTTAGTGTCTTATTATCTCTTAAAATATTTTTGGAGACAAAATATCAAAAGAAATGCTGTCTACTAAAGTCTTTTTAGTATTCTCTGGTGAAGTCTTATCGTGGTAATAATAAATAATAATAAAATAAATGAGATACAAATATTATCATATTATGTAATTTCTTCTACCACTTAGATTGGATGCTTGACGTCTAATGATGTTCTTATTATTATACTTTTGACTATCCTTCCCATTCGGTAGTCGTTCTTCAAAATAATTTTCGCCCATTATGTTTTGGCAACACCATATTTAAATGAATGTTCCACCTTTGGGGTGTATTCCATTGTCCATATTTAATTACCCGCCAAGGTGATTGTGGACAATTATATCTCGTACGTGGAAAGCCGTGACTTCTTTTCCCATAGAAAAGTTCGATGAATAGATGATTTCCGGACAATCTATTGGATGTTTGGTTGACGAATTGGAATGCTATTCTTCGAAGTTCTTGTTAGATTGGGTTATTATATTTTCTTGTAGCTTTTTTGTTTTGTTTCTGTTTTATTTTAAAGAAGAAGGGAAAATTGACTAGTGCCGACACGAATGCTGATGTAATGGTTTGTTCAATGGCAGATGAGATATAAAAAACGTTTCAAAATGATCAGCCTACGTGTGCAGAAAACGCAAAATGATTTATGACAAGTTATTTTTGCACTTTGGACAAATATGTGGTAATTTAGTTTGAAGCTGATAACACTTGAAATTAGACGGCGTAGTCAAGCATACTCTTGAATTACATTATTGTAATGTTTTTCGTACTTACAGAAGATAGAATTATTCTTCATTATTTACTTTCCAACAATGATTGTAAATTTGACAAATTAAGATGGTACATAATATTGAAGAGAGATGTACTATTATATTTTCATAATTTGTCATATTTGTGAAAGCTAATTTCTAAATTTCATCTGTTATTAATGGTAATTGTTTGGGGAAGATTTATTATTGAAAAACTTTTATAATTTTATTGGAATATCTTTGATTTTTGTTTTTACTAAAAATGATGTTATTATTATTATTATTATTATTATTATTATTTTAAGCACGATTCTTTCCTGCTTTTTTACGCATCTAAAGGAATCTACAATAGCCTTCAAATTTTCCTATGAGTTCTTATTTATTATTATTTATCTATCTTTTAAGGATAATTCAACTACTGCTAAAAAGAAAATGTTGAAATTTTGTTTATGTATATATAAATAAACAAAATTTCAATAAAATTTTTCAGGTTTGTTGTTTTATTCTGCGAGTTTTATTCTATTTTTCTTGTTTTTTTTTTTTTTTTTTTTTTATCCTTTTAGATTTTTCACCTTCCTATGTATTTTTCATCTTACAGTCGGCAGTAAAAGTATCAGAGCACTAGCAAAAATTCTTATATAAAAAAAGTACACTTGATACAGTTTTGCTTGTCAATCCTGTTCTTAGTCAGTCTAGGACCATGATTCTCCAAGGATTTATTTAACAAAACAGTATTAAGTGTACTTTCTTTTACATAAGAATTTTTGCTAGTGCGCGGATACTTTTGCTGCCGACTGTACTTTTGATTTCATTTGTAATGTCATATTAGGTGCTAATTGGGCTTTGTACTCTGTAAAATTTGGCAATAGACATACACAGAAACATAAATTATGCTATTTGCATAGAATATTGAATCAAAGCCCTGATAAAGTATTAATAAAGTATGCTTTCATCATTTGTATTATCTTTATATATATAAATATATATATATTCAGTTTTTTTTTTCTTTATATGTACATGTATATATATACTACTGGCCATTAAAATTGCTACACCAAGAAGGAATAATAATAACGGAATGAAATTTGTTGTACACATACATTATAGAAGGAAGAACAATTGATTAAAATTTCAAGAAATTTCGAGTTACATGTACTGAAAAAACAGTACATAAAGCAGCGACCTCTGTGAGCAATAGCAGCACTTATTTGCCTAGGCATTGAATCGAACAGCGATTGGATGACATGTACGGATAGAGTACTTCATGATGTTTTAACACGATGCCACAATTCATAGATCGAAGTTACTGGTGAGCGGTGGGGGGGCAGTCACTTTTCAACGATTAAACAGTCATTTTCATTGGTGCGAGATCAGGAGAACGCGCTTGCCAGAGCAACAGTCGATAACATTCTGTATCAAAGAAGGTCCGAACAATACAATCAACATGCGGTTGTGCATTATCTTGCTTAATTTTTGCGCTACGGAGGCCTCGAATACCGGGCAGAGGGGCGGGCTTTAACACATCAGAAATTTAATAGCCGCTGTTCAGAGTGCCAGGAATACGAACAAGAAGTAATCGAGACGTGTATCCAATGGGAACCCATAACATCATTGGGAATGATGGACAGTATAATGATGTCGAATCCCAGCTGGCAATGTGCATTATTCATAATGCCGTTAAATACGGATAAGGCAATCTTAATGCTGTAAACAGGATTGTGTTTTGTCGGAAAGTCGACTTCACGCCATTCCAGCGTCCAGGTTCATCGTTGATCACACATTAATGGCGCCCATATCAATGATGCAGTTCTGAAGGTAATCAGAATTTTGGTAGCCGCATACTGGGTCACCACTTGGATTAATGGTATGTGGTACCATTGGATACACGTCCCGATCACCTCTTGGTTTCATTCTGGCCACTCTAAATACCAGCCATTACATTTCTGACGAGTTATGGCCCATCGCTCTGCCCTGTATTCGAGGCCTCCAAAGCGCAACATTTAAGCAAGATAATGCACGACCGCAAGTTGTTTGTATTGTTCTAACCTTCTTTGATACATAATGTTATCGACTGCTGCTCTGGCAAGCGCGTTCTCCTGATCTCGCACCAATGAAAATGACTGTTTAATCGTTGAAAAGCGACTGGCCCCCCACCACTCACCAGTAACTTAGATCGATGAATTGTGGCATCGTGTTAAAACATCATGAAGTACTCTATCCGTACAAGTCATCCAATCGCTGTTCGATTCAATGTCTAGGCAAATAAATGCTATTATTGCTCACAGAGGTCGCTGCATTATGTACTGTTTTCTCAGTACATATAACTCGAAATTTCCTGAAATTTTAATCAATTGTTCTTCCTACTATAATATATGTGTCCAACAAATTTCATTCCGTTATTATTATTCCTTCTTGGTGTAGCAATTTTAATGGCCAGTAGTGTATATATGTATTTAATATTTGAAAGAAAAAACATTTACATTTAATCAGATTTTAATAAAAATTGAATGTGTGATTGTTTTTAGATAATTAAAATTTAATCTCACTGCTCGGCTCTGAAAATATTATTATTATTATTATTATTATTATTTTCGAATTTTATTAAATTTTCTCAAATTGTTCAGTTTTTATTTATTTCATTTTATTTTTTCATTTTTAAAAAGATTGTTTAAACTATTAATAAAACTTACACATATAAATACATTTTTCTGTACAATATCCAAAATATTTCAAATATTTCAATGCTTAGTCATTTCACCAAATCACGTATTATTCCAAGTTCGCGTCATATATTTTTGTTGATGTTATTATTTATTTATTCATTTATTTATTTTGTTAAATTTTTGTAAAAATAAATCCCACATTAATTTATTTTAGTTCTTTTTTTTTTTTTTTTTTTTTTTTTTCTTTTTTTTTAGAATTTTGTTTAGTAAAATTTGTAAAAATTTTAATTATTATTAAAATAAGCTTTCATCTAAGAACTTAAAAAGCAACTTTATCTAAAATAATTTATTGAATACACATAAGAAAATTAAATATTTAGGACAAATCTTGTCAAACAAGACGACAAAGTTATTCTGTCTTAATAAGACAGTAAATATTTTGGAGGAAATAAAAAAATATATATACAGTAATTAAAAACCAAAATTCTATAAATAATGTGTCTAAGTTTTCAAATACCCTTTAAAAGGAACTATTAAACAAATTTTTATTTTTGGTAAAAAATAAATAAAATAAAATAGATAAGTAAATGCTGAAGAAAACTTTTTTGTTTACTTATTTAAAAAAAATAAAATAATAATAATAATAATAATAAATAAATAAATAATGTTATTTCTTCATATCGTTATTGTTTATTAATTTTAGTTTAGTTAAACAGTCGATCCTCGTCAACGTGAACGCTGTTAACGTGAATTACTTTTAACATGAACTGTTTCTACAATCCCCGTCAAAATGAAGATTAGTTTAGTTATATGAAGATTAGTAACTGATAGCATGAACTACTGATAACATGAACATTTTTTTTTATCCCCCTTGAGATTCACGCTATCAAGATTCGACTGCACAGTCGGTAACAAAAGTGTCCGAACACTAGCAAAAATTCCTATGTAAAAAAAGTACACTTCATACGGTTTTGTTAAATAAACCCTTGTCGAATCCTGTTCAACAAGGACAGTGTAAGACCATGATTCGACAAGGATTTATTTAACAAAACCATATGAAGTGTACTTTTTTTACATAGGAATTTTTGCTAGTGTTCGGGCACTTTTGTTAGCGACTGTACATGCAAATAAGGTATTTAGAGAATTAGTTTCATAAAAAAGATTAATTTTTATAAAGTTAAAGATATCGGTAGTATTTTATTCGGCCTCCTTTCTTTTGCTGCATTTTCAAACATCTTGATACATACGGTCAGTGCTCTTCAAAAGAAAAGAAAAAAAGGGAACGAAAAGTAATATATTCTAAAACCATTGGAGGAAGCCATTTCCATTAATCTTCTCTAATCCACTATTACAAACAGCAAGCCTCCAGGGAACAAATTAATATGCAAGTGATAGAGTTTTATATGAATATTGTCTATTTTGATATCACGATGCCATTTGTCTCGTTCAAAAGAAACAAATCAGGCGCTCGGCTTTAAAACCTGTTATCAAAAAGCGCAGAGATTTTTCATGTAGCCTGTAAGGAAAATTCTCAGCAGAGGGAATAGAATGGGAATCAAATGACATATTTTCTCTTCAGTTAGAAAATAATTCTCAAAAATATTTTAGAATATATTCCTTTTACAGTAACATTTAAATATACATATATTGTGTATGTAGGCATTTTAAATTAGCATTCTTTTCAAGAATTAAGAGATTTGATCAGAAGCGCATATTTTATGCGTGTATTTACTAAAACTGAAGTGTTTTCGTTGAATGTCAATCACAGAATTATACCCCTTAACACATATTTAGCACACGCACTAACACCATCAATATCATGGATAAAAAATTTGGTATTTTGAATCCAAGATTTTTTTTATTTTTTTTTTTAATCAATTCTGTTCTTTTATTTCTTTTTATTTACCCTGTTTTAAGAACTGAAATTAACTAAATTGTTGTTTTGTTGCTACGGAAATAAAATTAGAACTTATTGGTGGGGGCTAATTTAACAAGTACACTTTTATATACGATACTTTTTCTTGTCACAATAATGCTTTCGGTTAAAGGTCTTCTCTATACCTTTTACAATTATTCTTTCGCTGGCAGCCAAATCGTAACAAACCCGAAATTAATTGACATTTACATTTTTTAATATTTTATTTTGAAGCTAAAAAAATTCAAAAAATGAACTAAACTTATTTATTGCTCCAAAATAATATTAAAAATTAAAATAGTTCCTAAATTAAAAATTTAAACAACGCACTTCATTTCATAACTATCAGGCTACGCCCGCTTCGCTGGTCACTGTATTTAAATAAATTTTCAAAAAAATTGAATCACCTTTTTTTTTTTTTTTTTTTTTTTTTTTTGTAGTTGGTATATCATATTATAAATAAAAACTTCAAAAAAAAAAAAAAAAACCTACATTGAAATTCTTCTAAACCTTACTTCGGGTACCCGTTGCCTATGTCCCCCGCTCTTTATACTATACGAAATAAAATATTTCTTACGTTGTGCACTCGCTTTGCTTCCGCGGACGTTCAAAATTGTGATGGCATGTCTCCGGACCACCTCTAGGTGTGAATCCCAGACTGTCGCCAATTGCCTGTTGAGCAGCATTGGTGCGACGTAAAATCCAACCAACCAACCATGCACTCGTTTTGCAACAATGCTTTATGATCTTATGTGAGTGATTCTCAAGAATGATTCAGCAATTGTTTACAAGCTTAATGGATTATGTATGGGAAATAAGTACGCTGTCATTTAAAAATTGCAGCTCTTAGAACTTCAAAACTGCTAATTTTTAAAAAGTTATTCATTATTCTTTAATTTTAGACTGTTTTTCGTTCAATAGTAGACTCTATTTTAAGATTAAAACAATCGAATGATATCGCGTTGTGAAACTTTGCAACGTAATATCTTTAACTCTAATAACTTGATGTATACAGTTTTTAGAGCTCTTTTAAAAAGGCATTACATCTATGCAGTATCTTAAAAAAAAAAAAAAAAAATCATTAGTTTTTACTTAAAAAAAAAAAAAAAAAAAGGCCGATTTTCATCACCCAAGTAGTTAAATCTAGACCAATCAAAAATAGGAGTGGTCCACCCGGATGTGTTCCGCCGACAAACTCTTTGCTTTATTTATATAGATGCATTAAAAAACCCCATTTTAGACTATGTGGGATAATAGTATACATGTACGTAGAACTTTACCTCAATTGGATTACAGGAAGTGGATTTAAAAAGTCCGCTACTATTTGAGAATGCAGTATCAAGTCATACACGTACACAAAATTTTAACTCAATCGGATGTTATAGAAAGTAGGTGTAAATTCAATTCTTAGATTTGACCCACACATAAATAAATAAACACCATTCCACGCATAAGTAAATAAACAAATTAAATAAAAATGTGTAACAAATAATTTGTGTAGGGCAAGAACAAATTTAATGGTTGCGAATTTCTTTCACTGAGAAAAAAAATATATAGCGCTTTCACCTAGAACTAATAAGTAGTCAGGTTCTAAATCCCTAAACTAGAAATATAGATTTCCGACCTATTCGTATAACGCACACCAATAAGCTCAATAGACGAAATGATCGAGAATTTCTAGTGTATTCATTTCTAGATGGTGAAACAATATTCTGAATATTCTAAATATTCTGAATCTTTTGTATTGCGAGAAACTCTCGCTTGATTTTCTAGAATTCGATCCTAAACCAAGATTATAGTTGTTGAAATTCGCATCTTTAATCACATTTATTTGCAGAGATTTTTAAATAAGTTTGACATCGATAATATAGGCAAACGCTCTAGAATTCTAACAGGGATATCTAGAACTCGCTTTCAAAGGAGACTAGAATTTATAAGGATGACATGGAACTATTTTTACCAGAGTCACAATCTAGATTCTAGATGTCAGTTACAGAATTTTTTCCCAGTGTTGTTTGTGAAAACGGAATTTTTTAAAATGTATTTCGTAATGAATAGTAACAATAAAAATGTTCTCCCATAGAACAACATGGGATATAGCTTCCGTCGAGTTGACAATTGGTAGTGTCCCCTTAGGTCTGGTCTCAATTGCCACAGGATTTATTTTATTAATTTAAAAGCAGTTCTAATATTATATACATATACTTTCTACTTTCTCCCAGTAACACTTTACAGCATAAAATGTCCTTTAGATAAAAGTATGTGTTTCTTGTATATTTTTGGCTAAAAATAATCTTTAATTTTTTTTTTATTTAACACGCACCATTTCTACGTTACAGAATATCTAATCTACAGATTCCACTGTGCCATTAAAGCTACACTTTTTGGACTTACATCTGGACTTCTGGACTTCTTTCCTCAAAACCTTGGCACAATTAGTAATGAGCATAGGGAAAGGTTTCACCAGGACATCTCTGTGTTTGAAAAACATTTCAGTGGACTATAGAATGGAAGTTATACGAACAGAATATTACTTGTCTGTCTGTGTCAGAGACACATCAAAAGATGCCTACAACAGAAAGGGAAAAAAAAAAAAAAAAACGGTATTTGTGTTTTCTATCATGAAGCCTCTGTTACATTTCTCTGAAACCAATTTGCATACATATGAGACGTGCGTCTCCTAAAACTCGGTGCGTGATGGACCATTTTGGTTTTCATATATGAATCAAAAACCTTTTGTTTATACAGAATTAATAGTTTATAAAGGACAAAAAAATGTTCAAACTTATTGCACAGTGCAAATGAAGATATCTAAGTAATACAAATAACACATGTATGCAAAGTATGAACCTCAGACTTTATACTAATATTAAAAAAAAAAAAGTGAGTTTCAAAACGTTACATATATTTCGTCACGTTACTCTGAGAAAAAATATATACCGCCTCCATCTAAAATAAATAAGTGGTCATTTTCTGAAACCCTAAACTAGAAATATAGATTTATGAGCTATGCCTATGAGATAAACAAGTACCCTGAATAGACGAAATGATCGAGAATGTCTAGTCTATACTTTTCTAGATGCGGAAACAATATTATAAATACTATGGAGATTACGAACCATTTGTACTTCGAGATGTTCTCTTTTGATTTCTCAGAACTGGGCCATAAACCAATATTCTAGTTACAAAAACTCGACTGTTGAATTCGCATTTTTTTGCAGAGATTTTAAAATAAGTTTGACCTCGATAATATAGGCAAACGCTCTAGAATTCTAATAGGGGTTTCTAGAAAGTTTGACTACAATAATATAGGAATATGACCTTAAATTCTAATAAGGGTTTCTAGAACTCGCTATCAAAGGAAACTAGAATTTATAAGGATGACATGGAACTATTTTTACTGGAGACACGATTTAGTTTTTAGATGTTACTCACAGAATTTTTTCTCGGTGGAACACAGTGTTGCTAGATGAAAATTTAAATTGTCGTCACTAAATGGATAAAAAATCCCTATATTCCCTACGTCAAAATATTTTTACCCTACAAAATTCTCTTCGCTTCAAAACTATTAATAGATGTTATATAAAATCATATTGTTATTATTATTTTAATTTCTTGTATTAAAACAAGAAAGTGATCTATTCTTATTAACATACACTATGTTGATTGCTGAAACAAATGGACAATAAAAAACAAGTGGCCAATGTATATATATACAGGCACACATATACACCCCGCGACAAAAAGATAGGTACAAAGGGTTTTTCCTTTGATTTTTCATAAAATAACATTATCTAAATTGTGCTTATCATTTATTATTATCCTAAAATAACGCTATTATCGGACTCATTTTTTTTTTTTTTTTTTTTTTTTTTTTTTAAGACTCATTTAGAAAAATTTTGAGACCAAAATTTTTCTAATTTAAGACTACACACGACGACAAAAAAATAGGAACAAAGGTTTTATTATTATTATTATTATTTTTAATATGATTATTTTGAATATGAATATTTTAAATATGATTTAAATATTTAATACGTTTTTGATACGATAATACTTTGTTATGATAATAAAGGATCAGCACAATTTAGATAATGTTATTTTATGAAAAAAAAAAAAAAAAAAAACCTTTGTTCCTATCTTTTTGTCGCGGAGTGTAGTCTTAAATTAGAAAAATTTTAGTCTTAAAATTTTTCTAAATGAGTCTTAAAACAAAAATGAGTCCTGGAATAATGTTATTTCATGATAATAATAAATGATAAGCACAATTTTAGATAATGTTATTTTATGAAAAATCAAAGAAAAAACCCTTTGTACCTATCTTTTTGTCGCTAGGTGTATCAGTGAAAACTGAAAATACAGTAAATAAAATGCACCAATGATTTTATGATTTTTTTAAATTTAGTACTATTAGCTACGTATTCTACTAAGTTATTCAATCAATCTCATTCGACATGTTTTGAGATCAAACTTCCATAATAAATTTAATTTGGCAATAAATAATCAATGTTAAACCAGCAAATGTCCTTGATTCTCCTTAGGGGGTGTGACTACACTAAAGGGTGGTGTGAGTATATGAAAGACAAAAAGAAATAAAGACAATTAATTTATAGAAACGAAAACGAAAGAAAACACATTCTGACGTAATATAAAATAAAATACACATTTGCTTTAGATTTGTATAATACATTTATGAATAATATTTTGTCAGCACTGCACAATATATTTGATTTGAGGGGAGGGCTTATACGACAATTTTGAGAATTGCTGATGTAAAACATCGAAACTTCATGTAAACTTCATTTTATCATGACTTATTGGTAAATTTAATTTAAAATTTTAAGGTTAATTAATTATATCAAAATGTTAAATAAAGATTTTTATCTTTATTAAAATTATATGTAGTAATTTTGTTTTACGGAATAAAGTAAAAGGAAGACATTTTAAAAATATGCAGAGTTGCCAACTTTCATAATTTTTTCCGGAGCAATTTTAGTACCGTCCTCCTTTTACACTATTTATTTTCTTGAGTAATTTTCCCCAATATGTAACGAAGATTAAACAGGTAAAAAAGAAGATTAAACAGGTAAAAAATTACTCTTATAAAAAAGGGGTATGAAAGAGGGCGGTACTAACAATGCCCCGGAGTAAATTACAAAAGTTGGCAAATCTAAATTATGAGTTGTTTCACTTCACATCATTCTGTAATAAAATAGTGTATCAAAACTATAGTATTGTAAACGACTTTTTAAACAAATAAGTTGAAAACATTTTGCCCTTTTTAAAGGACCTTTCAAAGTTTTCATTAGCAATCTGAATAATCCCTACAAAACAGAATTATAAAAAAAAAAAAAAAAAAAAAAAAAAAACGACACCAAAAACCATAGATATAGTAATTTATATAGATCTATCATCCCATTGTTATCATGCAAAAATTTTTGATGCCGAAAACATTTTTTGGCATCAGCCATATAGTGGTATTGAAACCATTGAAACTCGGCAATTGTAATAGAATAGAATAGAATATTGATGAATTTTCAAAATGTCGAAATATTGCGTCTTTTAATTCTTCTAATAAATTTATGAAAAGAAATGGATAAGTTATCATAAAAGTAAATTATATTTGACTAAATTATGAAAAATATAATTTTTATAATCAGTTGCTTTGTTATTATTATGAAATAAAAACTGGTTTGATTTTTAATGGAATACGTTTTTAAAGTTTGATATTTTTTAAGATTTTGTATTACTCAGTAATATAGAATTTTCAGAATTCTTTTAAATATAGTTAGCAGCGGCGTAAGTAAAGAACGTTAGTTTTAGTACATAAAAAGAGTTTCACTTTAAATATTAACTAAATTAATAAATATATAAAAGAAAGAAAGAAAAATAAAAATGAATTTGAAATGGTATCTGCAGTTTTTCATTCACCTTTAGTACATAAATTATTCATAAATTTTATTTTCTAAATTATCTGTGTGTATTCACTCGGAAAAAGACGGCCATATTGTGGATTTTTCTCCGAGTAAAAAGGAATCATTTCCCCCCCAATGACCAATCTATGTCTTATTACTATATCTATGCCAAAAACAGAGCTGAAAATCCCTACTGTAGGGGAAAATCCCTACATCTGGCAACACTGGTGTAAGATTAAAATTTGAGCTAAAAGACTTCTATTTTTATATAACTAAAATTAAGTCTCCTAGGAGAACGCTGTTATCTTTTCGAAATAAAAATCCCTCTCCTTTGGGAAAAGTGTGTTCTTTAATGGTATATCCTTTTAAAGAGCATTATGATGACTACTCTAATTTACCAAGAGCTTCCCTAACTGCTAATGTGAATCAAATTAAGTAAGGAAAAAAAAAAAAGACCTTAAACATAGTGTAGGTCGCTTTTAGATTCTAGAGATGAGTGACGTTTTTGGTTATTTGAAACAATTTTCTCCAAAATGACGGGGAAAATAGCCCCTTTTTGAGCACGGGACGAAACCGCCAATTAAGGAGGTACGTGAAAGAAATAAAAAACAACTGGAAGAATTCTGAATGGGATTAAAATTGACAAGAAAAACTAGGGTATAGTAAAAATTCATATTATGACAATTCAGTTTCAGAAAATTAGATGGGTGATAAAAATCTAAAAACACTTTCGAATATTTAATTACTATTATTATTATTTATTTTTTAAAATGTATTTATTTAGCACTGGAATGTTACAGTAAACATTCAACAGTGATTTGTTAAAAAGAAAACAGGACGATTTTATTCTTCGCGCGATAGCGACAAAATAAATAAAATAAATAGCTAGATAAAATTCCACATAAAAAAAAAAAAAAAATTAATTATCTTTATCGAATGACACATATTCAAAAAGAGAGATTATAAGATAAATTAAGAAACATCATGTACGACGCATTACTATACTGACGACTGATTTTCGTGGTTGTCTGAAATAATTTTCTCAGCTATGAAAAATGTTTTTTTTTTTCTTTGAGCCCACAGTGAAACGGCCAAATTTAAAAAAGGCTGCACGTGAAAGAAATGAAAATCACGTTTCAGAATTCTGAATGCAATTGAAATTGACAAGAAAAAAAACTGAAGTATTGTTTGAGGCAGATCTACCGCTTGATCTGATTTAATAATTTCGTCTGGGGAGAAAATAATCGAAATTTCAGAAAAAAAAAAAGTTTAATAGTTAAAGAGATTTTAATAAAAAGATTGTTTACTACTATAGGCTCGAACAGATTATTAACTATTCTATTATGACTCAAAAAATAAATAATTAAATAAAGCTAGTTTAATAAAATTGATTGTCACAGATTGACAATGGAAAATTTGTAAATGCATTTGTCGTAAATGCATTTTCAGTTGTTATGTTGATCTAATGTTTAAATTCCTTCTATCTGAATAATGCCCATCCTTGAAAGCCATTATTTCTAATTGAAAAAAAAAAAAAAAAAAAAAAGCGTATCGTTATGACTGTTATTTAAAATAATAATAATAATATCAGTTAATAAAGAAACTAATGAGAAATTTTTATGCATAGCAATGCGAATTTTTAATCATTAAATTGCTGGGAGGGAAAAAAAAAAAAAAAAAAAAAAAAACATGTAAAATGACCTCCTGAGTCTGAATATGACTACATTTTTGCCCAGTCACCCACCGTTTCCTCGGGAACCCCCCCCCCTGCCATTTTTGTCACTGTTCGGTAATTTTATGGTCATGAATTTGAATTGAAGAATTAAAAAGAATTAATTTAACACTTAAAAACAAATATATATATATATATATATATATATATATTATATTTAATAAATAACATTAATAATAGATTAAAAAAATATAAGAAATGTAATACATAATTCTCCCCCCCCCCCTAAATTTTCCCCTTGCCGCAAATGTCCATGTTTTACATTTTTCCAACTCTGTAGCCCCTCAGAGGATATTTAACAATTAAAATAATCCCCCCCCCTCAAGAAAAAAAAAATGAAATTTATAGCTATAAAATTACCGAAAAGTGATAAAAATAGAGGGCCGTCCCTAAAAAACGGTGGATGATAGGGCAAAATGGACGTCCTATTCGGATTCAGGAGGTCATTTTACATAAGAAGTTGCCAAAATGATGTTGAGGGCAATTTTCATGCCGATCAGTGTATTCAAAGGCACGTTTCTTTCTGTATCAGTTGCATGCGTATGCGTGTGGGTATGGGTATTAAGGCTTATAGAGCACTCAAGTTCCAAAGCTTGGGTGTGATGTCCTCTGTGGGAATCTTTTTAAGGTTGCTAACTCCCTCTTGCGATTTCCCCGTCTTTGGTCACTAAATCTCAGGGTTCGTAAATATCATGATATTTTCGAAAATATCAAAAATATCCGATATTTTGCTATATATCGGATATTTTTGATATATATCCGATATTTTTAAAATTGTCAACTTATGATAAATATTTTCAGATTTAATGCAACTTAAATACCTATACATATTGCACATTATAGAAAAACTAATATAAAACATTATTCTAATATAAAATAGTACTTTATATATATATATATATATATATAATTATAAATAATATAATTTTTTTTTCTTTTTTTAAACACTAACAAAATTTTAAGTTAAACAATTTCTCTTTCAAAACACAAATTATAAAACTATCTCAAATCTCAAGAATGTTTTATTACTGTTACAAAACTAAGTACAAAATGAAATTTATTTATTTTTGTTCAAAAATTTAAACAAAATGTAAGTTTTTCTGCTTTTTCAGTTCCTAGCCTATTGCGTAATTTAGAATGAACAAAACCAAAGCTAGAGAAAATTCTCTCTAAGGATGCTGCTATTGGGGAAGCAGTAAACAATTGATTAACTAACTTAGAATTTTTTTCTTTTAGTTGCTGTTCAATTTTAATATTAGCCCACTTTAGAAAAATATTTTCAGATGTGTAAAAATTATTTTTGTTAGTTCCTTTTAGCATTTCATTTAAAATAAAATTTTCAATAAAAATTGAAAATTTAAAGTTCTAATTTTTAGACAAAAAATATAAATATGATGAATAATGCTATTTCCAAAATACTTCACATAAATGAAAATATCAAAAATATCGAAAATCCCGATATTTTTAAAATAAATATCGGATATATATCATGATATATATCCATGATATATATCGATTGATATATATCCCGAACCCTGCTAAATCTCATGTAAGTCTATGCCGAAATTTGTTTACAGAATTGCTCATTACCTAAATTGTGTTTTTAAAATCCGTTTACACAATCAGAAAATTCGTAACCGTTAAATTAGTACCCGTTTTCCAAAAAACGAATTTTTTTTTTAATTTTAATATTTTATTTTGCAACTAAAGAAGGAGAAAAATGCACTTGTTAATTTTTTCACATTTTTAAACTCAAAATTCAAATTTAAAAATTAAATAAATAAATTTTTGTAAAATGAGTACTAATTTAACTGTTGTGTATTTCCAGAATGTAAAAAACAGAATTTAAAAATAACAAATAGTTAATTATAATTCTATAAACAATTTTACCCATAGAATAACATGGGCTTTGGCTGACCTTGACGACCTGTACCCCCTTAAAAGGTCCTAGTCTATATTCATATGAGTTTCTGAGAAAATCTCAGAAATCTCTGAACGGTTAGACCGACGAACGCGACCTAGGATCAAACTCAGAACTTCTTGTCTACCAGCTTCGAGAGTAGAACATCTTGGCCAATAACGAGGTCTTTTTCAGTGGTAATCTCGATATCATGTTTAGCCTTACATGTATATCTCATTCACAAATGTCCACAATGAAGTTTCAAAGAACAGTTGGTTGGTTGGGTTTAGTAGCACTAGTACTGCGCTATGGATAATGTCTCAAATAACAGCACTGTAAAAATTTTCTGTAGTAGATTACAGCACAGTGTGTTCGTTATAAGTATCGGCTACTCATTGTGCTGTATTTTTACAATGTACAGTAAAATAAATTTGCTGCGATTTTTACTCACGTGTGTTGTAATTTTCACAGTATGCTTTAAAAATATTTCCCGCACTTATTACACATGCGTGCAGGAAGAAATCCACAACACTAAGCAACTTATTAATTTTTTTACACATATAGTTTAATCTTTTCATGCGGAGCAAACGGTCTTGGAGAACCCGGGATTCGAACTTACAATCTCCTGTTCTAGGGACCAGTACTTTGCCAATCGCGCCGTTGGGTTCACAATGACTTTTCTTCACAAAAATGGATAAGGATAACATCAGCACTGATTGATTAATAAATAATGTCATACGCACCAACAGACTTCTGGAAAAATTTTAATATCGATTTACAGCACAATGTGAAGTAACGAATCTTCAATTATTTTTACAGAGCTAGCTGTAAAAATATACAGCAATCTATGCTGTATTTATGTTAAGAAAGTGCTTTATTTTTACAGATTTTTTTTTACAGTGAGGACAAACAAAATTATATTTTACTTGTGAAGAAGACACTTCTCCTGCTGAAGCTTAAAGTTAAGTTTGTCATAAGTATCAATACAGTATCCGCCGCTTATTAAAATCATATTCATCCTGAGCCAAAGTGATTTTTTTAAGCGGCTGATTTTTATATCCGGCGAACGTTTTTGCACACAAGAAAAGGGTATTACTTTCCTGAATTTGGAAAGAATTTTCAAAAGGTAACGAAGAATGGAATTAATAAACAATATTAATTAATTTTTGAAAGATAAATTATTGAATGTTCCTTTAATATAATAAATTAAACACATACCGATGCACTTTTCTTTGGAGAAAATCATTACTTTGCGGAAAGTTCACGCTCTTCTTTAAATTTAAAATACCTTGAGCTTTAACTTTTTGCTTCTTAGTTATTTCAAAACAATCATTAGAAATTGTCCTTTAATAATTAAAAAAAATCACTTGCGAATCACATGAAATTTATAACTCATTATACCGCGCTTTGAAGAATACGTTCTATGAAATTGTTACTGAGACAAGTGATGGGGAGTGTTGCATAATTTGCAATTATGCTTTAAGTGTAAAATAAGAGTTGTGTTTTATTTTCTTTTTTATTTAAAAAATCTGGAGTGACTCCACTCGACTTTCCGAACATTGAGTCATTAACAGTTTTGTAGATAAAGTAAAGAAAGAGGAGTTGTTAAACAAACAAAAGAGAGAAAACCATAATAGAGTGTTTGAGTATTTCTCTCCATACATTACACGATGTTTCATTGAACGCTACTGAACTTTGAGCCCATAGATCATAATGATAAAGAATTTTTCGATGTGTCCCTGTAAAAAAAAGCCTATAAATGCTAGATTGACCAAAATGCTTATAGTTAGTGTAACAGTTGATTTATAATATTCATATAAATTTCAGTTCAATTGAATAAGGCGTTTAGATGCTATCGCACTTTTGGCCCCATAGGCCAATAAATGATAAAGAATTTTTCTTTGTGTCCCTGTAAAAAAAATATAAGTGCTAGATTCCCCAAAATCAATAGGGTTTGTACTAGGGTGACTTACAATATACGTACCAACTTTCAGCTTATTCGAACAAAGTATTTAGACGCTAGCGTGTTCACTCACAGACATACACACATACATACATCATCGCAAAAATAGTTGAAACGGAGTCAGCGGACCTCGAAACGTATCGAACCATCAAAATCTCAAATTCGGATTTTTGACATGATTACGATAATCTCTTCACTATAGTGATCGGAAAGTAAAAATTAAAAAACACGCAGTGTAAATATAAATTTTGTTTAGCGTGCATAAATGGCATTTTTGCGGCTGAAAAGATAATTCTGAGTTTATTAACTGGCGATGCTGATATTAAAATAGTTTGCATTGATTTTATACTGGTTCTGGCAATTTGATCATATTAAGCGGCTGAATTTATTAAGCGACGGTTACTGTATTCGTTAAGTACCATTAAATGGATTTATGTAAAATCAAGTAATTCACTTATCATTGATACGGATTAAAGTTTTGCATCATGTCGTGTTGAAAGAAAGTTTTTTCTTTGTGGATTGGCTTTATTGAAATTTTTTTAGTGGGTTACGTATGGATTCGAGTCAGGATTAATTTTCAACGAGTCAGATTGGATTGAAAGCATTTTTCTACATTACTAACATGAATGATTACAAAATTACTACTAATATAAATATATATATTATCTTTTAGTATTTCAACTTAATATTTTAGTAATTACAAGTTTAGTTTTTATTGAAATGATTTAAGATGTATAACTGCTTTAGTTTATTTTATTTTGATTTTATGACTTTTAGATGAATTATTAGATTTATTTAACCAGCACGCAGCTTACTCGTCTGGTATATTTATAATTTCCTGTATGTGGTGTATCTTACTATTTAAAAATTAAAATGTAAGATTTAAAAAAAATAAATAAATGTTATTATAAAATTAAATTAAGTTATATATATATATATATATATATATATATATATTGGAATATTAGTTCATACAATTTCGAAATAATTTTAGTTTTTGATTATAAGTTTTATTACATACGTTAAAGAAACATACGTTTTTCAAGCATTGACATAGAACGGGGGGGTGTAAATGAAGAGACGCATAACAGAAATTTTAATAAACAACTTTAATTCTGGCCAGTTCAACTCTATTATGAATCCAATTTTATGTGATAGTTTTAAATTTTTCTCTAAGACAGTGTTAATATATTATTTAGTAGTCGTATTTATATTGGAAATAATAAATAAATTTTATAAAATAAAATATTTATTAGAAAAGTGAGAAGAATCACATCTTCAATGCACAGCTCTTTAGTACCAATTATCATTACTTAACGGCCCTCTTCATTTACCGTCGTCGGAAGCCCGAGCCAATGTTATTCTACGGGGAAATTTTCTTTACAAATAACGTATTAACTAATACACATTTTTAAATTCTGTTTTCACGTTCAGAAAATTCCCAACTGTTAAATTGACGGACCTTTTTTAAAAAAATATTTTTTTTTTTTTTTAATTTTTAATATTTTATTTTGAAATTGCAAAATGAAAAAAAAAATAACATATTTAAAATTCGTATTTTGCAACTTCAAATAAAATAAAATAAAATAAAATAAAATAAAATAAATAAAAGTAATTTTTTAAAAAGGGTCCGTCAATTTAACAGCTGGCAATTTTCAGAATGTGAAAACAGAATTTAAAAATATGTGTTAGTTAATAAGTTATTTGTAAAGAAAAATTTCCCATAGAATAACATTATCTACAGCTTCCGGCGGCGGTGAGTGAAGAGGGCCCTTAACTTAAATACAAATATGTATATATGTAATTGTGAGTAGTAATATAAATATACATTCCTTATGTTAAGTACAAATTACACTTCTCTACATGAAAATTGGTCCCAACACCATTTCTGTAAAAATGACCTCCTGAATCCGAATAGGACGCTCATTTTGCCCTATCACCCACCGTTTTTTAGGGATGCCCCCCCCCCCTATTTTTATCACTTTTCACTAATTTTATGACTATAAATTTGATTTGTAGGGAAGGATTATTTTAACTGTTAAATATCTTCTGAGAGGCTACAGAGTTGGAAAATTCTAAAGCAAGAACATTTGCGACAATGGGAAAATTTAGGGCGGAGGGGGGGGGGGGAGGATTTGCCACTGAAATTATGTATTACATTTCTTTTTTTTTTTTTTTAATCTATTATTATGTTATTTATTAAACATTATATTTTTTGTGTTATATTAATTCTTTTTCATTCTGCAAATCAAATTCATGGCCATAAAATTATCGAACAGGGATAAAAAATTGGGGGAGGGTGTGGTATCCTGAGGCAACGATGGGTGACTGGGCAAAATGGAAGAATAAGAATCAGCTAGAATGGTATCAGGAGCTTGATTTTTTTTTTTTTTTTTTTTTTTTTTTTTTTTTTCAGCGCAGTGGTATTCAACGATTGATGTTCATCCAAGTACGCTTCCATTTGTAACAATTCCTTAATAATCGTCTAAAGAGCGATTATCCGTGAGTATTTAAATACAATATAAATAATCGAATCAAGTTCATTGTTTTTTGAGTTAGTGCGACATGCATACCTACAAAAAAGTATGTCCTGGCCACCACAAGACTTTCTTTCAAGCTGTGCATATTGTTTATTAAAATTATTGTGTATTACAGTTATTTACCATCATAAATGCAGATATATTCATCCTATGGAAGTATACCACTAAACGTCCAAAGAAAATCAATTTTATACAGTACAAAAAATATCTCAGAAAATGCTTTTTTTTTTTTTTTTTTACTCTTATTAAAAATGAAAATAAATAAATAAATAAATGATAACTTTGTTTGAAATTATCACAGATTTGGGGTTCAAATATTGGTTTTAAAGGTCTTCATGAGACCTTTTGAAAATACCCATATTGAAAGTTTTCACTCCGGGGTGCTTCCCTCCAGGACTGTTAGTATCATAAATATACCTATAATTTAAATTCCCCTTTGAAAAGTTAAAAATAAAGCTCATTGTGTACATTTATACCAAATTTTGTCCTATAGTGTTATATTAAAAATTATGAAAAAAAAATAATAATAATGACAGCGCCACCTGTTGAGCGAGTGATCCCCAAATGTAATCAGCACCAGTTTATCTCAATGTCCAACTGAATATAAAGTTTGGTTAAATTTCGGTTCATTGCTTCGTGAGATATAGCGTCACAAAATTTTTATTACACACGCAGAGACACACAGATAGAAAAACATTTCCTAAAAACTGTTAAATTCAAACTCGCAAAACCATCGAAATGCGGATTTCAAAAATGTTCACGAATCGAATACATCTTTCTTGTATATATAGAAGAAAAGAAAAAGAAGCTTCTAACGAAATTTAAGAAAATTATTGGGAGAGCAAAGAAAGGTTGGTTGATTGGGTTTTACGTTGTCCTAGTGCTGCGCAATGAGCAATTGGCGACGGTCTCGGACTCACCCCCTAGAGGTGGTCCGGAGACATACCATGACAATTTTGATCCTAGACGGAGAGGATGGCTCCCCGCTTTGGTAACCCCCAGAGGTATAATTTTGATGGGAACATGGAGGACATTACGGTCACGACAGATTTTACGTGCACCAACCACCATTAGTGTACAAGACGGTCTTTGACCGGCTCGAGTACCGAACCCGCCATCTTCCAATTACGAGCCCGGCGCTCTACCGACTGGGCTACCGCCGCCCGAGAACAAAGAAAAAAGGTTTGAAGTAGAAATTCCGTAAATTTTAGAAAAGCTGAAAATGACGTACAAACGAGGTTTGTGTCGTATAAACGAGGTATTTTTGTTTTAAAATAAATAGAAACGAATCAGAAATACAGAAAATTGACATATAAAAAATGCTTTTTTTTTTGCTCGTTCTCTCCCCCTCTCTCTCTCTACGTATATACTATTTTATGTTCTCTTCTTTACTTAATACATTGCATTATGGATAAATAATACATAGTAAAATAATAATAATAATAATAAAAAGAGTTTTTAATCATATTTAAAAATAAATAAATAAATAAATAATGATACTCAACGTATTTCAACTCAAAAATTATTTTAATAAAATAAAATAAATAAATAAAATAAAATAAAATAAAGCAGAGCCTTTTATTTTTTTAACTCATCGCATGTCTACGAAAATAATAATAATAATAAATAAGTAAGTAAAAATAAATATGAAGCATTACTTGATTATTATTCAAAAGTTTATTTTTTTTTTCAAGAATTTATCTCAAAATGATTTCAAATTGATTTCAAAAATTTATTTGTCAGACCTTTGTAGTATGCCATTTAGATAAATGGAAAACTGAAATTGAAGTATGTATACTTTGGCAGAAAAAAAAAAAAAAAAAAAAAATTCTCTGACAAGAGCAATCTAAATCTCAGACTCGGAAAAAATTTGGTGTGAGAAGATAAAGTTAAAAATGAAATAAAAAGAAAAAAGTCAAAAAAATATCTATCTTAATGCTGTGAAAAAACAACCTCTTTCACCTTTAACACCATGTAAAAGATACGTTTCTAGATAGCATATTCTTTTCAATTTTCTCAAAGTGGATTCAATAAATGATTTCCTGAAATATTTCAGAAATTGCTCTGTTCACTCGAGTCAATTTTCCGTCCCTTTAAAATATTTTTAGCATGAAAAAGCATGTAACACTTACATAAAGAGGTAAGGTAAATTTTAATAGTGGAATGGGTTTTCAAACTGACATAAATTGAACCGAATGTATTCTGTAATTTTCATTTTAAAATTTCTTATCATAGGAACATAATAATCACAACATAAAAAGAACTTTTTATATACCATGTTTTTAAATTTTTTGTTGAATCGTGTAAATTTGAAAATTCTATGTGTCAATAAATATTTTTTAAAATATTTTTGATGAATTATCCCATCAACTTGAAAGAAAAAAAATCCAATGCGTAATAAAGAGAGCAATTATAAGAAATTTTCAAACATTTATTAATTGAATAAAAGTATAAAAAGAATGCCTTGTCATCGTGTTCTGAGCTATTCTGAAAGTTTCAAATGTTGGGAAGTTAGTTAAAAATCGATTGCAAGATTTGTACTGGACAAACAAACAAACAAGAAAGCGAGTTAATAAAAACGTGTAATAATAATTTAGTATTTTAATATGGATTTATGGGGGAGAAACTCTACATGGGACTATATTTTAAAATTTACTCATTTATGCAAAAATTTGCAAGAAATATACGTTGGTAGAAATGAAAGTTTCATGATTTTAATATATTGTTTTTTATACCTATATTTTTATATACAGTAAAGCATCATCAATAGCTATTACAGACTATTCTGTATCACCGCAATTCGAAAATTTGTTGTTTTATATTATCACCTTGAACATTAGGACCTGTTGAAATTAGAATAATATTTATTTCTGTAATTTGAAATAAAAAATTCTTTAATTTTCCACTGGCCCCACCACTGGATGAGATGTTCTGCTTTTAGCAAGTACGTGGGAATTGCCGTATTCGAACCCCAATCACGCTCGTTAGCCTAGTCTTTCGCATTTTCCCGTTATTTCTCTAAAATTTGTATAAATATGGGCTAAGATCCCTAAGAAAGACCCATCTCTTCCCATTCAGGAAATGCTGCTTAGGTCTAAGGGTCTAACTTAGGCTATTGGCCCTAAAACCAACAACTTGAATTTTCTTCTCTCGCCATTTTAAATTTTATACTGAAAATGTGTGAAAAGCCATCAAAGTAATTTTATTATTTCAACAAAAGAATGACATAAAGTGTGCGTTCGAAATTATTCGCGGTTTGTTCGTGAAACAGACATTCCTAAATGACAAAATTTAATAAATTCTATTATTATGAAAATCTATAAGTGACAGAGGACAAAAAATAAATAAATAAAAAATAAATAAAATAAACTTAGTGATTCCGGAAATTAAGACCGCGAAACTTTAAAAGCTAAGATTCAACGGCAATTTTTTTTCTTTTATATCTATTAAAATTTAAATCGTATTTAAAATTGATCGTAAAACTAAATATTTTATATTATTACTGTATCTGTGACTACTTTAACCCGTTAACGCCCGAATTAATTTTGCAAAATATTATTAGCTGATTATTTCACTTCAAAATTAATATAGACAACTGACAGTAAAATATATTCACTTAAACAATTCTTCTGATGGTTTTTAATTTAAAGCCTATCCTCATTTATTGACGTTTAGTGTTTTAGCGAGAAAACCTCGAGATAGAAAAATTTTGAGATAACAGATTAATTTCTTATTATATGTTGACAAATATCTCGAAAGTAAGGTATTATAATATATATTATTATTCAACTTGATTTAAGTTAGTATAACTGCCAACTGCGCAAAAAGCAAATATAGATGCGACGAATGAAAAATCATAAAAGGACTATCCAAATTATAAAATAATAATTAATAGTAGGTACATAAAACTTTCAGGGATCATTGAAAGTGACGCTATAAACTGTCACTAAAAAGCAGAAATCATTCTAAGAAACCACAAAAAATATACGTGCCATTTTATTAGAAGTTCTCAAATGAGGACACTGGGCGCTAACGGGTTAAAAAAAATATACCTGATAAAGAGAATGTTAAATATTACATGTGAATTGTCTCTTAATCTGCTTAGTGATTAAGTGCATTAGCCTTTTAATAATACATTGTGGATGAAGTGTTAGAGCAGTGCCGTGTAATGTCAACGGACTCAGGTTCAATTCCTGTCCTGATCATTTATTGCTTTTATCAAAAATAATTTAGCTTTCTTTCTAAAATGTACGCACTGGTCAACGAATTAGAAACCTGTAAGGGTTTCTATAAATTCTTGCTAGCGGCGTAGGTATGTAAAAGCTGTTTATGACGTGCGTGGCACGTCATCAGAAGGCTAGTAAAAGTAACGTGCCTTTCACAAAAAAAAAAAAAAATAAATAAATAAATAAATAAAAAAACAGTAGAATTGGAAAAACGACAAACCTTTTGCCATTTTAAAAAGGGCTTACTGTTGGTGCCGTTTAGCGAAAGTCACGATCGTACAGACAAAAAACTCACTGGGTTCTCAAAAGGAGTCATTTCGAAAGTTTTCATAAGTTGGAGGAACAACCCACAGTTCTTGTTTAAAAGACATAACTGTGGCTCGAACATAATCAACCAACATTGTGTGATCAGAGTCGTCTCCGACTTATTGTTCGGCAGAAAAGAGACTCTGCCATGCTTCAACTGACAGAAATCTTCAACCAAGGTTTGTACCAACCGATGTTGGTGCGAACCATGTGTAGAGAATTGCAGAGGATGTGAATACGTAATCGGATGCCTGTGAGAAAACACCTCATTTCTATGCCTGTAATGCCAGAATGCGTTCGCAATGGTGTCAGGAATGATGAAACTGGACATCTGAGAACTGGAAAAAGGTCATGTGATCGGATGAATCACGCTGTACCTTGTTTTGCACTGATAGAAGAGTCGAATTTGGTGATAACCCCATTAACTAATCTTGCCTTGTTCTCACTGTGCTAGAGTCTGGTTGGAGTATCAGGGTGTGGGGAATGTTTTGTTGATATGGAGTTGATGCTCAGGTTGATTGTAAACAAACAACGTGCGTTACCTGGACATATCGGCAGATCAAGTTCAAGGGCATCCTGAAATGCTGCATTTTTACTCCGAAGATGACGTATACTTCATGGGCGAGAATTCAACTATACGTCGTGCCAGAGACGTTCAAGATTGATTTAGTGAACACCCTTCTGACTTCTAACAGCTTCTAACAGTACCTTAATGCAATAGAAAATATTTGGGACATGTTAGAAAAGTGCCGACAGCTCTGTTCTCTTTCATCCAATTTATAGGATGTTAAATCCTGTGTAGCCAAAGCATAGTATTCTTTGTACGTAAACGCACTCAAGAAACTAGTAGAATCGATTCCTTCACGAATACGGCCTGATATTCGTGCAAAAGGAAGTCCAATAAAATATTAATCTCAGGTTTCTAAGTCATTGTCATGTGTATGGTATTGGTGTGTATGTAATTTACATTTGGTCGAAATTATTAGTTATGAATGGCATGTAAAGCCACACTTCCCTTTCTAATCTCGGACCTAAACTTTCAAAATTGATAGTTTCTTCTCTTGTAACAATCATGGGAAAATCTTTTATTCTTCCAAAATGTAACAACTCACCTAACAAGACCCATCTGTACTATTTATACCTTTTATAACAGCTGATATAAAAACCTGAATAACATTAAGCTTCGAGAATATTGTGGAAAGATTTACGGAAATCAATTAGTACATCTACACTGTCAAAAAAAAAGTCCTGTTTGCTACTAGAAATTTTCAGTAATTCAGAAAAATACGTTCTATCAACGTAATTTTTCCGATGATAGAACGTATTTTTGACAGTGTACATACAAACTGACGTCTTAAGTACTTTTCAACTAAGTTGGAAAAGTTCTTAATTGGAAATATAAAGTTTGAATCTTCTGTAACTTTTTAACCGGAAGACAAATTACTCGAAACAAGATATAAAACTCATCTATTTTTCAGAGGTGTAATGTTGATTTAAACTCTCTAATTCTCTAAGTTAATATTTCAGATTTGTAGCGGGTTGTTCTGGTTATAGATGAATTCAAGGAATCTCCGAAACCCATGCAATTTCAAGGAATTACAGTGAAGTGGAAGGCTAACAAGCAAGTTCCAAAATACGATAATAGGCAAATGGAGGAATCTTATTTCCACATATCCAATTCTTCAAGGGCACTGGATTTTTTTTTTTTTTTTTTCTACTATCGAATAGCTAGCTGACTGTCTCTCTTAAACATTCTTCAGACTTTCTAATCCTTCTTTTTCATCGTCTGCCACAGAGAGTGGTACTTAAAAAAAAAAAAAAGAGAAGTAGGAAAAAACAAAAAAATCTGTCCCATTAAATTTATTTTTTTCTTTAACTGCATATAATTGGCCATTCACTGCATTCAAAGAGTGTCTCGGATATTTACGTTCATTATTATTATTATTATTATTTTATTTTTTACATTTTTTTTCTGTTCGTTTAAAGTTCCCCGAAGATACATACAGTTCCTATAACAATGACTATGAACGCTGGGAAAAGGGCATGCTTAGAGTACTATCTATCTCGTAGAGTGATATTGAAAGCTGAAAAACTGTAAAGTCGCAGCAGTCTCTTGACGCCAATGTACAGTGAAAAACGGGTTGAGGACAAAACCTCACATGGACAAAATATCGCCTACATAAATGAATTGAATGCAAAATGGAGTTGGTAATTATTAATAATGTTGTATACAATTTCATAACAATACATATCATAGTCAGGGCACTCACATGTAAACAAATATACCTAAAAAATTGTTATAAATTTTGCTTAAAAGAAATTAAAGACTATGTTAATTAACTTTTGTCAAGATTAGTCATAAAGAATTCAATCGTACTTATCTATTTTAAAATTTTTAATTAAGGTTTCTGAACAATGTTCAGCTTCGATGTCAGCAGTGAAGTACAGTATTTTTAAAATGTATTTTGAATGGTGAAAAGAAAATGATAAAATAACTGAAAATTAAATACATATAATGTAATAAAATTCCATTCAATAATATATTTATTTATTTTAATTAATTAATTTAGATTTCTAAGGCCCTGCGGCCTTCACCAAAGATCCCACGTGACACAAATACAAATTTTCAAATAAATCATACTACTTTTTTGATGCGATATTTTGTCCGGCGATATTTTGCCCCGCGATATTATGTCCGGATTCCGTGAAAAACATATGCAAGGGATGAGTTACAAACGAAAAATATTTGTTTCAATGTACTTTGTTAACTGTGTATTATTATTTTTATTATTATTATTTATAGATTTTTTCACTAACAGTTATTGAATAACAATATCATACACAAGACTGTTTTTTAACTGTATAAATTCTCATAAAGCTCTGAAAAAAGAAAAAAAAAAAATTCTGTGATTGACATCTAGAAACCAAATAGTGGCTCTAGTACAAATAGTTCCATGCCATCTTTATAAATTCTAGTTCCCTATATGTTAGCGAATTCTAAAAATTCCTATTAGGATTCTAGAACGTTTCCCTATAGGGGAGAATGGGGATGAATGGGACGCAGGATGAATGGGACAGTAGCAAAATTTTTATGTTTTGCATGCACCAGAAACCTGACAATTTTTCCGATATGTGGCAGTACTGAGGTCATTCATCAAGTGTAGTTTCAGAGTTGTGTCTATCTATAGAAGGGCAGAAAAAAATTAAAGTGTCTTTTTCAATTAGGCAGTAGTTAAGAAATTAACTATTTGCTTAAAGTTGCTATAACTCTTATAGGATGAAAAGGCATAATCTTTTATTGTGTTTATGATATTCAAGAAGAATATTGACAATTGTTCATTAAACATATTTCCTGTTTTATAGGATCATGTGGTGGTGGTGGGGATGAATGGTACAGTTTGAATGGGGATGAATGGGACATTCCCCACTATGTGCTAATTTAAAATTGTACACAAGAATCATATTAAAGCAAATCGTAAATAGATTTTCAATATTTTTATAACCTGTAGTTCAGTAGTTATAACATAGAATTATAAAAATAGCATGAATTTAGAGAAAAATAGATTGAAATTAATTGTTCCGATTTTTGTTTATAATAATTATGATTAAAAAATTATAAGTTAGAATATTCAGTGCAACTTAAATCAATAATATCAATAATTAAAAAAATAAATAAATAAACTAACAATAATTGGATTAAAATCACAATTTCAATCAAGTTAATTAAATAAATCCTGGTGATTATTAACGTAATACAGAATAGAATGCTTATTTTTCCCGATCAGTCGGAAACAAAAATTTATCTGGAAAATTTTTACTCTATTATAATGATTTATCTCTTTATAGTGTCTTATTTATTTATTTATTTATTTTTAGATTAAATCTTATTAGATTAAATTACCAAAGCCTAGAGCACTAGGAACTGTGTGAAGATAAAATGGCATCCAGAAGAAGAAAAGGGGTCTGGTAAAATGGTGAATCAAGAAAGAAGATTTGTTAAAAAAATATTTTTTTTTCAGACGAGGTAGAAGTGTAGAAAAATAAATTAATTACCGAAGTTACGTTTAAAGACTTCGCAAATACTAAACATATATCAATTTAAGCATAATTTTTTCCTCATTTCCTTCATATTTTCCACGTCGCCAGTATTTTCTCCGAAGCGTTTCAATTTATATGCAAATCTGTTATGAAAATGTCTGACTTATTTGTGTAAACACATACATACCCATTTGATACATATAATTACAAATGCTGTTAATGGAGATGATCAGAAACAAGCTAATTGCCAAAATATCTAATTCGAAAACATTCGAACGTGAATATTTCATTTACTCATTTTCGCCTCTTAATATTTATAACACACAACCACCCCTTCACGAAAAAAAAAAGGCTATCCGCAATTCCCACATACTCATCTCTTTTCTCTGCGTCTCATCGAGATCAAATGCATCTCGGAAAATGAAATTAATACTTTCTTATTATCTGGCGGTTTCAAAAAGAAGTAGAAGATCGTGGAGCCTCTTTTCTCCTTTCTCTCTCCTCTTCCCTCTAAATCCCAATGGAGCTGAAAAGGAAGTAGTCCTATTATCAACCGCCGTCTTTCGCGAGCACTGCTGGAAGAGAAAGGGAATATTCATCAGGAAATGGGTCGTTCAAAACTGTTTTGATGAAAAGAAATTTACTTACTCGGATGTTGAAAACAATTTATCTCAGTTTGTAGTGAATGGATGATTTAATTGTGGTTGTACGTAAAGCTTTAAACTATCAAAAGAAAGACAATAAAATTATACTTGGAAAATATTATAGTTTTAAAAAATTAAAGAACACGCTTTTATAGAAATGTGAACTAAAAAACACAAAATATCTATCTTAGTATTAAAATGCAGGGTAAGAGAAAATCGTGTGAGTGACACACCATAGTATTTACATACATTTAAATCTTTAATTAAAATAATTTAGAATTAAACAAAAACCATTTTTAAAAAATTTCCCCTGACTGGGATCGAACGCTAGACTTTTAGGTTCGTAGCGCGGAGCTATACCTCAACGCCACGGTGTTCACGTAGGGAAAGTCTTTCTTTTACAATATAGATTTTTGTTTGCTCCCATAGCGGTTACAAACATGCAAACATACGTACAAACATAACATACAAACATACATACATACAGGTGAAGCTAATAAAAGCGTGTTAAATATTAAAGAACACACTTTTATTAAAATGTGAACTAAAAAGCACAAAATATCTATATCTTTATAGTATTAAAATGCAGGGTAAGAAAAAATTGTGTGAGTGACACACCCTATTACAGGGTGATTATAAAATAATTTAGAATTAAACAAAATCCATTTTTAAAAAAATCTCCCCTGACTGGGCTCGAACGTTAGACCTTTAGGTTCGTAGCCCGGAGCTTTACCTCACAGCCACAGCGTTCGCGTAGGGAAAGTCTTTTTTTACAATATAAATTTTTTGTTTGCTCCCAGAGTGGTTACAAACATACATACAGGTGAAGCTAATAAAAGCGTGTTAAAAAGGAAATCTATCATGATTTGAAAGATTTTTATTCAATTAATCAGTTATATGTCTTTACAGTTTCAATTTATAATGTGAAGATCATTGCCTGTAAATAGGATTTTGCTGTTGTTACATGTCTAAACGAATTTTACAAAACAAAAAAAAGGGTTATTTTATCTTAGAATAAAATCGATTTTTAACCAGCTCCATAAGTAGCCGAAATGTTCTTCTCCCAAGACTGCCGCTCGGAATTCTCCAGGGTTTTCTTCGAAACTCGTGTGAATAGGATCTCTTTTAAATGACCCTCAAGGAGGGTATTCCTTCCAAGAGCAGATGCCTAGCACAGACAATTTCTGATTTGAATTTAATATTATCATCCGCTCACTATACCATTAACTGTATTTTACCATGTTTTTATTAACTTCGATTCTTGTTTGTTTGTTTGTTCAGTACAAATTTTACATTCGATTTTTAACTAACTTCCCGACTGCAGCTAGACATTTGAAACTTTCACAAGAGCTCAGAACACGGTGAAAATGCATTTTTTAAATACTTTTAGTCAACTGTTTCAGGTCCCTAGTGCCATCGGCAGCGTTTATATGATTCGACAGAAAATTTATTTAACTAACTTCCCAACATTTGAAACTTTCAGAATAGTTCAGAACATGGTGAAAATGCATTTTTTAAATACTTTTAACCAACTGCTTCGGGACCCTGCTGCAGCGTTACCAGTACAAAGCTTGCAATCGATTTTTAACTAACTTCCCGGCTAGCTACCCATTTGAAACTTTTATAATAGCTCAAAACACGATAGCAATGAATTTTTTTAATAATTTTAGCCAATTGTTCCGGGTTCCTGCTGCCTTCGGTAGCGTTTATATGATTCAACAGAAAATTTAAAAACATGGTATATAAAAAGTACTTTTTATCTCGTAATTATATACATGTCTAGTTACAGTTTGTATAGTGTTGTTGTTGTTGTCGTGTGCCACTCGGAAATTCCGAGTCCGGTAGTGGAACTACCGGACTTATTTTTAAGGCAAGAGGGTTGTATAGTTATGCATATTAGTAAAGTGACCAAATGTCCCATTTTCTGGGAATAGCCTTTATTATGAAGGCTTTTTTTTTTTAAGAATTGTAGAAAGTAAATTATTTATCGTTGCTATTTTATTTTATTATCGTTGCTATTTTATTTATTAAGAATGGAAAAATACATCCAAAATTAGATAGTTGAAACAACTTTTAACGCTTCTTTTTTACAAAGGTCTGGTCACTATAATATTAGTGAAAAAAATAATTGATAAGATATTATTAAAATAGAAATTTATGTGAACCTTGAATCCAAATCTAACTGTAATACAAAGACTATTTTTTTGTAACAAGAATATGTTATATTGGTAGCAACAGTTCATTCGTATTTGGTGGTAAGATATGGTAACATTACACCATAGTTACTATCGATGGACAAACAAACAAAAAAATTATCCGTAAATATGTAAAGAAAGAATAATAGTAGTAGTAGTAGTAGTAGTAGTAATAGTAGTTGTTGTTGTAGCAGCAGTAATAAAGCTAACTTTTTCAAACAAGCAAGCAAAAACAGTGAAATCAGCTTCTTTTTCAAATTCATGCTTAAATGTACATTAAATTGTAAGTAAATATGTTTAAATGTACAGACATAATCGAGAATATTCTTATTGAAAAGGTCAATAGAATAGAAATATATTTCGTCTTGATCTATTCGTTAAAAGTAAATTGATGCATCTCAATACAGTGAAGAAAAAGTTAATAACTTGAAGAATTAGCTTGCCTATTGGTAATTAATTTTCTGAAATTTCTTAAAAAACATTAAAAAGGAAAGATAGAAAGAAAAGAAAATGCTCATAACCCCAAAAAACAGAACTATTGTATTATACCACAATCCGTGGCATGAAATTTACAAAAGAAAAAGATAAAGTAGAAGAAAAAAGAAAAGAAAGAAAATAAATTATTAAAAAATAAATAACTGTGAAGCAACATAAATGTAAAAAGAAAGAAAGATTAAATAAAATCCAAAAGTGTTCATGACGGTTGGTGAAATAAGAGATATTAAAGAAATACCAGATCTTTTTTTATGCTAGTTCTCTCTGCTTTTAGAGTCTTCCACAAGCAAAGATTAAGTGCGTGGACAATATCTAATCTTGCTGACAGCCACAGCCCATTTTATACTGTGGGGAAATTTGTTTCCACAATTACTCATTCTACAACGTGTTTTTTTTTTTTTTTTTTTTAACGGGCCTACTACTGTCGGAGGTGATTTTTTTTTTTTTTTTTTATAATTGAAAAATTGCTTATTTATGTGCATTATGTGATAGAATATAGTAAAAAACAATGAATAACCTGAAAAAAAAAAATATGCAAATTTAAAAATATTTTGATATTTAAGTTCAAAATATGCATAAAATTTGCGAAAAAAAAGCACTTTTACAAAACATCATAAGTCAAATTTATATGAAGATATTTTTATTCTGTAAATTTTATTTATATTATTGAAATGTTGAGATGTCCTTAAGCGATTGAACTACTCTCAAAACTATAACAATGTTATTTAATATTTTAGAGAAGATAACATTTTCACATGCTGAAAAAATCATGAATATGCGTGACAGTTCATAACTACTATCGACAGAAAAACAAAAAAATAATTTAGCTAAATTCATTGTCGTAATTCAATCCCTAAAACAACTCCTCTAGAGTATTTTGACAAAGTTTCATAACGTTCCAATGATAACTTTTGGAGTTATGATGTTTTGGGATAAAACAAAATGCTAAAAATCTCATTTTGAAAAAAAGCAGAAAGCAAATTTAAAAACAAGATTTTACCTATTAAATAAAAAATAATTTGAATTAGTTCCTGATTTATTTCAAAGTTTTTTATTTTCCTTTTTAAATTCATTTTATATTCAGTAACGAATTTTGATGCTTATATCGAGTAAAACATTAATGTAAACAAACATTTAAGGGTCATTTCCGGTCACTTCCGGTTTCAAAAACTGCCGAGTGACTAATATTAAAATGCCTGTAACTCAAGTTCTAAGCAAGATAGAAACAAAATTCAAACTGATTTAGAAAGCTAAAATGTCAGGCTTTAATACTAACTCAAAAAAAGAAAATCGGAGTTTTGACTGAAATTTGCATTTTAAAGGTAGGCAAGCACCTTAATTCCGTTTCTACATTCAGAAAATTCACGACCATTAAATTAGTGTACTCGTTTTTCAAAAATTTATTTATTTATTGATTGATTTTTAATGTTTTATCTTCGAGTTAAAAAAGTGAAAAAATAATTAGTGCATTTTTCCGCTAGAAAATAAAATGTGAAAAACCAATTTTTGGAAAACGTGTATTAATTTACTAGTCGTGAATTTTCTGAATATGTAAACGGAATAATAATAATAATAATAATAATAATAATAAAGGCAAAGATTAATTGTGGAAATAAATTTTTGGAAATTTTTGCTCCATTATAATTCATTAACGTATACATATTTTTAAATTCCGTTTTCACGTTCCGAAAATTCACATCTATTAAACAATTGATCGCTTTCTAAAAATTGATTTTTTCTATTTTTAAGATTTCATTTTTAAGCTCAAAAATTGAAAAGAATTCACATTGTTTAAATTCGCATTTCACAACTTTAATATAAAATATTAAATATTTTAAAAAATAATTTTTAGAAAGCGATAAATTGTTTAATAGTTGTGAAGTTTCTGAATGGGAAAGCGGAATTTATAAATATATATTAAGTTATAATGGAGCGAAATTCTCCATTTCTGGCGCCATACATTGGCTCTGGCTTCTGGGACATATTACATGTACATATATTAACCGATAAAAAATTTAATCGATAAAAACGCATATTGTTAAAAATTTCGTGCTAGGTGTGATCAAAACTTGGTTTTACAGCAGCTGTAAAAGTAAAAGTAAAACCTTCTACGATGATTTGATGTTTCATTTAACAATAACTTGGGATATAGTATCTGCAATCATGAGATGGTGAATCCAATTTACGATGATCTAGTGATTTTACCAAGAAGAAGCCCGTTATTACGGTACAAAGTGTCCCCATCTTTTGATTTCAACTACTGTAATATCAAGTTTTAGTACACACTGTAAAAAATAAGTCCAGAAATTTTCTGTAATTAAAGAAAAAGAGCGTAATTTACGAAAAAATTACGTTGTAAAAACATATTTTTTTAAATTACAGAAAATTTCTAGCAGCAAGCAGGACTTCTTTTTTTTTTTTTTTTTCACAGTGCACGTTGTAGCTACTGTAGCTACTATCCTGCTAAATGGTTTTTGGTTCACCCTAGAATTGAAAATGTTAACAGAATGCTCTAATTTTGTTTGTGCTAGTTTTCACATATAGTTTAGATATCTTATTCAACAAGAAATCATAGCGAAGTGACTAAAAGCTAAATAATTAGTTTGAAAAAAAAATGCAATTTTTCTGCCAGAAATTCTCTGTAATTACAGAAAAATACGGTTTGTCAACGTAATTTTCGACTATTTTCTTAAATTACAGAGAATTTCTGGCAGCAAAGTTGCATTTTTTTAACAGTGTATGCATGTACTATCTTTAAGAATAAAATGACATTAAATTATGAATTTATATATGAAATATCCTTCACTGTAAAAATTTTACGCGGCTGATTACAGCACAGTGTGTTGGTAAAAGTATTGTCTACTCACTCTGCTGTATTTATGCCGTGTGCAATAAAATAAATTTGCTTTAATTTCCATAGTTTGCTGTGAAAACATTTTCTACTATTATTACACATGTGTGCAGTGTTTAAACTCACAATCCACAAGTCAGCACCCTGCCAACTAGTGCAGCGGGCTCAGTGATGCCAGATGGCCGACAATTATTTCCCCAAACAGGTCTTCAAATTTCCCCAAATCAGGTTTATTTTTCGAAAAAATCCCCAACTTAATTTCTACTAAAAAGGGAAAATAAAAATTTTTTCAAATAATAATAATAATAATAATAATAATAATAAATATATATATATATATATATATCAAGCAGATTTTTCTATGATTTAAGCTCAGATTTTTCCCCAAATGAAGACAATTTTTGAAAAAAATCCCCGAATAACAATAAAGCTATTGATGAAAATCCATGGTCGTAGGGACAAATCATTACGTTGCCAACATTGACAGAAAGTTGAAGAACTCCCCAGATTTGTCCCCAAAAATTTTAGAATTCCCCCAAAAAGTCCCCACAAACATTTGGTCCCCAAAATTGTCCCCAGAAGCCTCAAAAATCCCCCAAAATGGGGACAAAATCCCCAATCTGGCATCACTGAGTGGGCTTACAAGATTTGCCCGTTATAAGGTCAGGGTCGATGCTGGTTCGTTAATAAATCATGTAATAAGTACGATAAGGCTTCAGTAAAAGCTTTGCTGCTGATTTACTGCACAAAATGAAATAAACAGTTTTTAATTGTTTGTGTAGAACTACACTGTTAAAAATGTTATCCTAGGTTGAACCAAAACCTGGTAGTACAGTAGTTGCAACCATGAGATGGTGAAATTTTTTACCATGATTTGGTACTTGGTTCTACCAAAGCTTGTTACTACAGTTGTTGTAACCATGAGATGGGGTGATCTTTTAACCATGATTTTGTTCTTTTCTTCAACAAGAAGTAGCAAATCAAGGTAAAAATTTTCATCTTCGCATGGTTGCAGCTCAGCTACTATAGTACCAGGTTTTTGGTTCAATCTAGCATATTGCAGCTACCGTAGAACTGAACCTTGAACTGAAATGTAATAAAACAATGGTAATATTCAGTTACATATGAAATTATATTACCATTATATTACCATTGCAATACCGTCAACCTTGAACTGAAATTTTAACAGTGTAGCTATAAAAATTTACAATGGGTGATCAAATTATTAGAAAATTTGTTCCTTTTGTCATTTTTTCTATTTTTTTTTTAAAGAATGCTGGACGAAATGTCCTTAAACTTCAGACACGTAAAGAATATTTATGAACTCACATTTTCCTCTATCAATTTAGTCAGGACTGCAGTAGGTGAACAAACGCAACACATAGTTTCACTTACTATGAACAATATTTGTATGCTTTTGTGTAGGAAACGTACGATTTTGGACATACATTTTTTTTTTTTTTTTTTTTTTTTTCAGAAAATTATTCCTTTTAGCAACTTTTTTGCTTATAACAAAAATGGAAAATTTTGCAAAACTTACATAAAATTGGCAAAACGAATCATTATTCTGAAAGATAAAATGCACACGTATGATTTTCGCTGAGATATGAGTATTTGAAGTATTTCTGTATTTCTTGAATTTGTAGTTGGTCCCCCTTAATGGCAGTCATGACTAAATCGTTAGTGGCAAATGTGACGTTATAAATGTTTTTTCAATGTCTGATATTCAAGGTTATTTCGTAGATTATTATTATTAATAATAATTATTTTTTTTAATTAGAAGAAATGTAAAAAAAAAAAAAAAAAAAAAAAAAAATCTAATAGTAATTTGATCACCCATTGTACAGAAACCGAGACTAGTTACAGTTCTATTTCTGAAACAATAAAGCACTTTCTTAGCATAAGTTACGAAAATATTTATTTTTACAGTAATATTTTATAGAGCTAATTCTGAAAACAAAACTCTTACAAGGTACATTCAAAAAGTGTCGTCTTCAAAAAATATTGAAAACATATATATATATGTGATTCTACTATTTATAAAACACCAAGAAGTGAAATTTTTTTCAAATAAAATAAATTACAGCGACCACAAAAAATTATCAAAATTAAACATATTTGGCGATTTAGCGCTGTTAGGCGTTCAGTTAGCTAGCACTGATATTGCCGTGTACGAACAGAACCGTATTTAGTTTCTCCGCCAATTAATCAAAATCAATCGCCTAACAATGTGAAATCGCCAAATATGCTTAATTTTGATATTTTTTTGTGGTCGCTGTAATTCATTTCAGCCGATAATTTTTTCACTTTCTGGTGTTTTAGGAAGAGTAGAATCACATTTTTTTTTTTTTTTTTTCAGTATTTTTTGAAGACGACACCTTTTGAATGTTTCCTTGTTAGACAGAACTCGTCTTCTTTCCCTCCAAATGTATAACAGTTTCTAACTAAGTAATATGACAGATTGTTTTCGCAATTACCCAAAACTAATTTACTTGTGAAAACATCAGATACCAACAAACTTTAAAGTAATAATCTCTTTTTGATATCCTCCTAACAAAATATATAAAGAACAAAACAAGCCTTTTATGTTTTTTAATGGCGTTTTCCGGAGGAAATTGTCCACGATGAAAAAATAAGAAAAATCCACTCCAACTAATCAATTTAGGAGGATGTTGAATTAAGCGCGGAGCAAGCCAAGCCTTTATTTTAGATGAGAGAATAGAAGGGATGAAAGAAGTTTGCTAAACAACTCTAAAAAAGTTTTAACACTTTCTTTCTTTTTTCTTTTTTCTTTTTTTTTTTTTTCTAAATGAAAAACTATAATATAAAAAAATATCTTTGAACATGCAAAATATTGATATTTAATAGTCTTGTTAATTAGAAATGGGTATCGATAAAAAAGAATTTTCCAAGATAAATTTTTCGATAATTTGAAAATTACCTTCGTGATAATTTTCATATTTTACATAGGGTAGGTGCTCCAGAGATTGGCATGCTCCAGTAATTGACATCTATCCCGAAATAATTAATAAATAATAAAAATAATAAAATCATATATTTTTACATATAAGAATTTTAAAATTTTATGTCAAACACTGGGGCATAGGATGCTAATAACTGGTAAAAATGAATAACTAGCAGTGTCAAACACTGGAACATAGTGTGCCAATTACTGATAAAAGGAAAAACTGAGAGTGTCAATGACTGGAACATTCAGTGGATGTCAAATAAAAATTCATAAAAAAAAAAAAATAATAATAATAATAATTGTTATCAAATGTATATATTTTAACATATATGTGGTCTTGAATGTCTTTCATACCCTATGTACTAACTTAAGATTTCTAAAAATGTTTTCTGATGACTAGAACATTAAAAACATCAGAGATTGCTCTAAAAGTGTCAATCACTGGTGCACTTACCCTACGACTGAAATATTTCAATGAATTATGTACAATCGAGAGAAAGTCTTTTCAAATATGCAGCATTTTAAAAGAAAGGAAATCTGTATAAAATAAAAATATAATATGAATGAAGAAAAACTTTTATTTTATTTTATTCTATCACTCTCTAAAATATTAATAAAAACTCAACTAAAAAGCAAGGTATAGAAAAAAAAAAAAAAAAAAAAAAAACATGAACCAAGGCTTGGTGTTTAAAAATAATGAGTAAAAATAATTATATAACCACTATAAGGTACTAATAAATCGCATCAATCGTTTCGGATTGAAATAAACCCATGGCCCTTCATCAGACGAACGATGTGGGAATGAATGCAGCAAATAAATCGGCCGCTTTCTTCTAAGTAAAGGAGTTTTTTTTTTTTTTTTTTTTTTTTTTTTTTAAGTATTAAAAAGAAAATGTAATTTTATTAAAATGCTGTAAATATTTTCCATGCTATGTTTTTTCGTATTGAAATTTCGAATAAAATATTTCCTAATATTTTTTGTTTATTAACTTTAATGTTATCGATTAAATTCTTTTAAGTATCATCAGTAAGCTATATAAATTAGGAGAAAAAGAAACTCATAATAACTAAATCTATTGCTTTGTCCTGTTTTATTTTGAGCACATCCTGATATAATTAACATTCAGAAAAAAAAAAAAAAAAAAAAAAAAAACTGGAGAAATATCAGTAACCTATCCGGAAATATTAACTTTACTAGTTAATTAAACTTACGTGATGATTTTTTAAATGTCAGACTAATCAATTAATTTTAATGCAGAAAACTGATTCTGGCTGTTATCACGTATACTGGAATTAAGCATTCAAACTTTACTTTATCAATAGAAGTGGCTTGACCTATCAAAAAACTAATGACAGTGAAATCAGTTTGACATAAAAACAACTAAAACTAGATGTATGACAGATAAAGGGGGGGAAATAGAATGCCGAAGGTTTTGAAAGTGCAATTCTTCGAACGTCAAGTGTCAATGATTACTCTTTTTCTTGTCAACTTAGGGGGAAAAAAAAAAAAGAAAAAGAAGAAGAAAAAGAAAGAATTCGAGTGCAAATTTTAAATGATACAATCTCAAAAAATTGAACAGACCGTTTTATTTATTTATTTATTTTATTTATTTATTTATTTATTTATTTATTTTTTTTTTGCCAAGGAAGATCGATTAGTGAAGTTTAAATTGAAGATTTTTAATGTTAAAACATATTTTTTCTTTTTCACACATACACAAACATACAGTCGGTAACAAAAGTCTCCGAACACTAGCAAAAATCCCTATATAAAAAAAGTACACTTAATACAGTTTTATTAACTAAATCCTTGTCGAATCCTGTTCTTAGACTGACTAAGAACAGGCAAAGAACAGGATTCGACAAGGATTTAGTTAAAAAAACTGTATTAAGTGTACTTTTTTTATATAGGGATTTTTGCTAGTGTTCGGAGACTTTTGTTACCGACTGTATGTATTAATAATACTGCGCTGAAAAAAAAAAAAAAAAAATTACTCCTGCTACCATTTTTGCTGTTCTGATTCTTATGTAAAATGACCATCTGAATTCGAATATGAGTCCCATTTCGCCCAGTCACCCACCGTTTTCTCGGGACACCGCCCCCTTCTCCAATTTTTATCACTGTTCGGTAGTTTTATGGCCATGAATTTGATTTGGAGAATGAAAAAGAATTAATTTAACACTTAAAAACAAAACAATATAATGTTTAATAAATAACATTAATAATAGATTAAAAAAATGTAAGAAATGTAATACATAATTTTGTTGGTGAGAAATAAACTCAAAATGACATTCTTTCAATAATTACAAAAACTTTCATTTTCATATTATTCTAAAAACATTTCATTTGACTCTTTTATTTCTTCATGCATATATACATCTACATTGTGACGACGCTATGACGCATTTGTTTTTCTGATTGGCCGTCTGTGTTTCTATGTACATGTAATAATGTATTTTTCGTTTTTTTTTCTCCTTCTTCGATGTTCAGTTTTTAATAATAAAAGATGTGATTAAAAGGATAATACGTGGGTTCATTTTTATTCCCACAAAAAGAACGCAACATAAAATAATATATAATTTCCTAATACACAAACCAAGCTAAATGAGGCTGGTTTAATTAAATTGAAACATCATTATTTATATATTTGAAATTATCTTTTGAATAGCTTAGCAGAAAAGATGTTTATAAAAGAAAATAGAAATTGGTTCTTCTTTTCATACATGGAATAAATTCATCTGGTTCTGCAAGCCTCATAGGATACTCATATACAGGGTAAGTGCATTTTACTTACCATATAAATCTTGAATTTAAATATTTGATAAAAGTTTCTTCTGTGAATTCTAAAAGATTATGCTACTGACGCGCTAAATCGAAACTTTGAATTTATTCTTGACAGTTTTTTTTCTTTGCATATTTGAAGAAACATTTGCTTCATTTAAAATAATATTATTTTGCTAATAATAATGATAAAAAAATGTAAGCGAAAATAAATAAATATGTTTTCTTTTTGTTTCTTGAAAACGAAAGTATAGAAATAAAAGAATGTTTAAAATAAACATATGAATGATTAAATATAAAATTGTAGTTATTATAAACTAGAAAGAAAACAAAATTGAAATATTAAAATGAGTATCCTCAAGGACACTATAATTGAAAAACTTAACGCACAAAATTATGATGTGTGGAAATTTAAATTAGAAATGTTTCTCCAAAAGGAAGATTTATATTCCGTGGTTCTTAACGATGCTCCGAATCCCATTACGGACACATGGAATAACAAAAATAGGAAAGCACGCGCCATTATAAACCTCTTAATAGAGGATAATCAAATAATCCACGTCAAAAATCTTGAGACCGCTAAAGAATGCTGGAACGCCTTAAAAGCTGTACATGAGCGTTCAACCCTCAGCAGTAAACTATTTTTGCTTAGAAAGCTTTACTCTACGAAATTAACTGAAGGTGGCGATATGATAGACCACTTAACTAACATCTATCAATTGCGAGATAAGTTAGTATCGCTCGGAGAAGAAATAAATGACAGGCACCTTTCAGCCCTAATGCTCTGTTCCTTACCTCCAAGTTATGATGTATTAATTACCGCTTTAGAATCGCGTGATGAAAAGGATCTTGTACCAGAGTTTATACGCTCGAAATTGATTGATGAATTTTCTAAAAGAAAAGAAAACAAATCTGAAAATAATTCAGTGTTAAAGGTTAAATTTAAACCGAAACCAGAAAATTCAAAGTTCTGCCGTTATTGTAAAAAAAAATCGCACACAATTGAAGACTGCTGGCATCTTAAAAATAAAAATAAAGAAAAGACTCTGAAACAAACAAAAGCCAGCAATGCCAGATCAACTTTCAAATCTGGTATGTACTCTCAAGACAGACATAACGCGGATAGGGCTCTTATTACTGAGAGTGAAAATAAAAAACCTAACGATAAAATATTCACTCTATTTATCGGTGAGAAATCTAACAATTGGTATGTAGACTCAGGTTGTTCAACGCATGTATGCAATGATAGGAATAAATTTCATGAATTTAAACATAATAATTCACGCGTAACAATCGCGAATGGACAGGAGATAGAATCCCTGGGTCATGGGTCTGTGAAATTAAACACCATAAATTCCAATAACACACATAATACTATAATATTGAAAAATGTTTTATATGTACCAGAGATAGAGACAAACCTCATATCTGTAAAAGAAGCTACTGAAAATGGTTGTGTAGCAATATTTGAAAACAAATCATGCAAAATAATGCATGAAGGAGAAACATGCATTGAAGGTTACATTAACAACAATTTATACGAATGCAAAGTTAACTATGATACAACACACACTATAAACATGGTAAAAATATGTGAAAATACAAATTGCATTGATAAATGGCACATTAAATTAGGCCATAGAAACATTAGTCATATAAAACGATTGGTAAACAACAACATGGCAGTTGGGATAAAACTAGACAACTGCAAACATGATAATGCATGTGAAACTTGCATATTAACTAAATTAACGGACAATCCTTATCCCAAAAAGGCTCAGTTTAGGGCAACTAAAGCACTAGAGTTGGTACACACTGACTTGTGTGGACCAATGACAACCCCCACGGTCGGTGGAAAACACTATTTTTTAACTTTTATAGACGATTTTAGTCGATTTACAGTAATATACCTACTGAGAAAAAAGGATGAAGTTTTTGCAAAATTGAGGGAATATATCTCAATGACATCAAATAAATTCGGACGAACTTTGCATGCAATCCGCTCCGACAACGGAGGAGAGTATACCGGGACAGAATTAAATGAATACTTAACAAAATTAGGTATAGACCACCAATTCACTGTTCCCTATTCAGCTTCTCAAAATGGAACTGCTGAACGTAAAAATCGTACCTTAGTTGAAATGGCACGTTGTTTATTAAAAGATGGCAATTTACCAAACTCTTTCTGGGGGGAGGCAATAAATACCGCAGTTTACTTGCAAAATAGACTCCCAACATCTTCGTGTGAATTGACACCTTATGAATTATGGACAGGTCGAAAACCTGACTTATCAATGTTAAAACCATTTGGTTGTCGTGCCTATGCATACGTACAAAAGGTACACAGAGGAAAATTAGATAATACGGCACAGGAAGGTATATTCGTAGGGTACGACAATAGAAGTAAAGGATATAGGATCTGTACAAATGGCAAAAACATAATTATTAGTCGAACCGTAAAATTTGTAGAAAATGAAAAACAAGCGATACTTAAATATGACACATCACAAAACAATGATGAGAAAAGTGATAATAAAAATCCATCACCAAATTTGCAAATAATAGACTCAGAGATAGATGAAACTAATGATAGTGTTGTGTCAGATAATTCTCAAAATACTCCACGTAGATCACAAAGATCTAATAAAGGGGTACCACCAGATAGATTCGCATTCACATTACACAATGAAAGAATAAGTGAACCAAAATGCTGGGATGATATAATAAGTATGGAAAACCCTGTAGAAAAGGAAAATTGGATCAATACTACATTAGATGAAATAAATTCACTCAAGCAGAATGACACCTGGGATTTAGTTGAGGTTTCACCAGGGATGAAAATAGTAGGGTGCAAATGGGCATTCAAAGCAAAATATAACAGTCAGGGCCGTGTTGAAAAATACAAAGCTAGGCTGGTTGCGAAGGGCTTTTCACAGAAATATGGAATAGACTACGATGAGACTTTCGCCCCAGTGGCGTCTCACACAACTTTGAGAAGTTTTTTGGCAATGAGTCTTTATAAGAATTTAAGTCTTAGACATATTGATATCAAGACTGCATTTTTACACGGTAAATTGAGTGAAGATGTTTATATGCATCAGCCAGAAGGATACGTGGTATCCGGGGAAGAACATAAGGTGTGTAAATTAAAAAAGGCAATATACGGGCTAAAGCAGGCCGCGAGAGCATGGAATTTAAAATTGAATGAGTCATTACTTAACTTAGACTTTATTCAAAGTCAATTCGACAAGTGTCTTTATAAACGTAAACAAAACGATGTAACTACTTATGTACTTGTGTATGTCGATGATTTGTTAATAGCGGGGAATGATCAACAAATAAATGAAATTGTAAACAAACTAAAACAAGAATACCCGTTAACAGACTTGGGAGAAGCAAAACAATATCTTGGGATAAATATTAATCGTCCTAATGAAAATACAATGACTCTTGATCAAACACACAAAATACAAGAACTTATAGTCAAATACGGTTTAGAAAATTCAAAACCTACAGACACTCCTATGGACACAGGTTACATAAAATTAAATGACGAGGAAAACCTTTTACCAGAAAATACACAATATAGACAGGCTGTAGGCGCATTGTTATATATTTCAACCGTGTCACGTCCGGATATTAGCGCCGCGGTAAATATTTTGAGTAGAAGAAATGAGCGCCCAAGAGCAAAAGATTGGGAAGCGGTAAAAAGATTAATGAGATATTTAAAAAGTACAATTAATCTTAAATTGACATATAATAATATTGAAGAGCCTGTCTTGAGGGTATATGCAGATTCCGACTGGGCAAACGATCCCAGTGATCGTAAGTCTACAACAGGAAATTTGTTCTGCATAGGAGCAAATACTGTATACTGGACAAGCAAAAAACAAAAATCTGTATCAATGTCATCAGCAGAAGCGGAATATATTTCTGCAGCAAGTGCCGCGCAAGAAGTAAAATGGCTTATAAACCTTTTTGAAGAAATTGATATGCAACAAAATTGTCCTATTACACTCTATGAAGACAACCTTTCTTGCATTAAATTAGCGGAAAACGACAAGTTTCGACAGAAAACTAAGCATATCGAACTAAGGTATCATCTGATTCGAGACCTTGTTGAGCAGGGCACAATAAAGATTGAGTATGTAAGCACGGAAAATATGATCGCCGATGTGCTCACGAAGCCTCTGCCGAGACATTCTTTTCGAAAACTGCGAATTTCCTTGTTGAACTGTGATTAAATGTCATCGAGTTTACGCAGGGGTGTTGGTGAGAAATAAACTCAAAATGACATTCTTTCAATAATTACAAAAACTTTCATTTTCATATTATTCTAAAAACATTTCATTTGACTCTTTTATTTCTTCATGCATATATACATCTACATTGTGACGACGCTATGACGCATTTGTTTTTCTGATTGGCCGTCTGTGTTTCTATGTACATGTAATAATGTATTTTTCGTTTTTTTTTCTCCTTCTTCGATGTTCAGTTTTTAATAATAAAAGATGTGATTAAAAGGATAATACGTGGGTTCATTTTTATTCCCACAAAAAGAACGCAACATAAAATAATATATAATTTCCTAATACACAAACCAAGCTAAATGAGGCTGGTTTAATTAAATTGAAACATCATTATTTATATATTTGAAATTATCTTTTGAATAGCTTAGCAGAAAAGATGTTTATAAAAGAAAATAGAAATTGGTTCTTCTTTTCATACATGGAATAAATTCATCTGGTTCTGCAAGCCTCATAGGATACTCATATACAGGGTAAGTGCATTTTACTTACCATATAAATCTTGAATTTAAATATTTGATAAAAGTTTCTTCTGTGAATTCTAAAAAATTTCCCCCCCCCCCCTTAAATTTTCCCCTTGCCGCAAATGTCCATGTTTTACATTTTTCCAACTCTGTAGCACCTCAGAAGATATTTAACGGGTAAAATATTCCTCACCCCCCCCCTTCTAAAAATCAAATTTATAGCCATAAAATTACCGAAAAATGATAAAAATAGGGGATCGTCCCTAAAAAACGGTGCGCGATAGGGCAAAATGGGCATCCTATTCGGATTCAGGAGGTCATTTTACATATGAATTTATCAAAATGGTGTTGGGGGCAATTTTCATGACGAGCAGTGTAATCATTACTACTAAACGACATATAAGTAAGTTATTATTTTATTTTCTCCGTTAAAATTTTTGACAAAATAGGGATAGAAAATGAAAAAAAATTATTATTACCACACAAAAGGGAAAAAAAAATCTGGAGTGACTCCACTCGACTTTCCGAACATTGAGTCATTAACAGTTTTGTAGATAAAGTAAAGAAAGAGGAGTTGTTAAGCAAGCAAAAGAGAGAAAACCATAATAGAGTGTTTGAGTATTTTTCTCCATATATTACACGATGTTTTATTGAACGCTACTGAATTTTGAGCCCATAGATCATAATGATAAAGAATTTTTCGTTGTGTCCCTGTAAAAACCTATAAATGCTAGATTCACCAAAATGCTTATAGTTAGTGCAACAGTGATTTATAATATTCATATAAATTTTTAGCTCAATTGAATAAGGCGTTTAGATGCTATCGCACTTTTAAAAATTGGGTCCAATTGGCCATAATGATAAAGAATTTTTCTTTGTGTCCCTATAAAAAAACTGTAAGTGCTAAATTCACCAAAATCTATACAGTTCGTGCAACTGTGACCTATAACTTGTGTACAAATTTTTTGCTCAGATTAATAAAGCGTTTAGACGCTATCGCACCGTTAAAAATTTGGTCCCATAGGCCATAATGATAAAGAATTTTTCCTGGTGTCCCTGTAAAAAAACTATAAATGCGAGATTCACCAAAATCAATAGGGTTCGTACTATGGTGACTTACAACATACGTACCAAATTTCAGCTTATTCGAAAAATGCGTTTAGACCCTAGCGTGTTCACTCACAGACATACACACACACATACATACACACGTACATACACACACACACATACATACATCATCGTAAAAATAGTGGAAACGGACTCGAAACGTATTGAAACATCAAAATCTCAAATTCGGATTTTTGACATGATTAAAATACTTTCCTCACTATAGTGTTCGGAAAATAATGAATGTTTTTGTTAAACTACAACATCCTGCACACTCATTCTATGTTTATAAATATATACATATACATATATCCAAATGCCTTTTCTTTACCTTTTTCAGATAAATGTAATAAACATTTAACCAAAGGGGCGAAAGATGTGTATCTTTGAGTCCAACACTCTATTCATGAGCAATTTCCGTTATGGTGCTGCACATTTTTTTCTTCTTCTTTTTGACCACTTGTTGCATATTCGATTCATTCCATTCTGGAGCCCAATGAGGAAGTGTCATTTCGTCACTGCCGGAAACTGCTTTCGATATTTTTTTTTTTCTTCTTCTCTAAACTTTTATCTAAAGCAATAACGTGCTGGATAAAAGGAAGTTGAACCCTTGAGTTTTATTATTTGGATAGGGTGCATGATCCTAGCGGATATCTTCCAAAGCCTCTGAGCTTTTGAAGTAGCCTCGTGTTCTTGAAATTCATCCACAGCCTCAATTATTTCCAATTCTGTTCTTCTTTTTAGGGTGATTACAAGTGAGAATTTCAGGACATATTCTTTATTTATTTTGTCGCGTTGTAGGAATGTATCTTTAGAAAATAATGCGTACAATAATATGATACCAAAAATGGACAAGAATTTGCCGCAACTTGTCGTTCCTGAAATTCATCTTGATTTCCAGTTACTTCCTTATTATCTTTTTAATTAAATGATTAGAATTGTTTTCACGAATAATTTTAGTAGATCATCGTTGATTTTTTTTTTTTTTTCCTCAGTAAAGATATATGTGTATATATCTATATAATACTTTTATAATGAAAATACAAAAGAAGTCTAAACATGTTTTTCGAGTTAGTTAGAATTCTTGAAATTCAAAGCATATTTTATTCTTCCCTTTTCCTTTAAAAATCATATTTTTTTTTTAATTATTTCTTTTTCTTTTAAAAAACTTTTCTTAAAAAAAAAAAAAAAAAAAAAAACTATCTATTATACCAAAAAATTCAAATGTAGTGACAAAAATTTAAAAGTCGCCAAGCGGGTCATATACTGAAACTGTAACGCAAAATGATCTAGATATTACAAATTTCTTTCTATTCTAAAAAAAAAAAAAAAAAAAAAAAAAACTTGTTTTTAGCATAATATTTTATAAAAGAAAAAAAGAACAACGTGACATGAAATGTTATATATTTCAATTTGACATTGAATATGTAGAGTTCTATAACATTTTTCTGCTTTTGTCTTGTGTTATGCGCTATTAATATTCCTATTCAGTGAAAAGCAAATCAACGATTAGGCGGGTACAGTCCCTATTCGCTGCGGGATTAAAAAACGAAGCGAGTTTGGGGGGGGGGGGGGGGGGGGCGGGCGATCCCTTAGTTTATTTTTGAAATTTAATGACTTAATCTTTCTTACATTCAGTGGTAGTTTAACCTAAAAGATTTCATGCGAACATTTCAAATTTTATTTTACAATAATGAGACTTCTTTCTTTTATTATTATTATTGTTATTATTATTATTATAAAAAGCAAAAAATGAAGTCATTATTCAGTATTATATAATTTGTTTGGATTTTCATATAGTTATTATCCTATATAATTTAAGTATATCACCTTAACTTCTTTGCTATATAGAAATTTTACTCCACATATATTTTTTTACAGGAAAGGAAAGAGTGACTCTCTGGTGAAAAAGCCATAATAATGAAGCATACAGTTTTTTTTTTTTTTTTTTTTTTTTTTTTTTTAGTACGGTTAAAACGTTGTCGCCAGTTTAACGATGGTTGGACATTTATAAAAAAAAAAAAAAAAACTAGTAGTCCTCCATACTAAACTAAATAACTAAATTCTGATTTTGCCAGAATTTCATCAAAATCGGTCTCCCTCTTTTTTTTTTTTTTTTTTTTTTTTTTTTAAGAAAAAGAAAAGAAAATTAATAATAATCAGTATCGAAACGAAAATGTTGAAGAAGCCCTTTTTTTTTAGAGAAAAATACATAATTTATTTTAATTTTTAATTGTTGCCAAAAAAGTTTATGAGTTGGTTTTAAATTTTTTTGAAATGAAAAGAAATTCACGCGTAAATATTAAAATCGATATAAAACTTGTGAAAAATTAAACTTGCAGGGTAAAATTGACGTCATTATAGCTCTAAAGTTTTTCTTTTCTTTTCTTTTTTTTTTTTTTTTTTTAATAGAAAGGTTAATGAATAAAGTATCCAATACACGTAGTTTATACAGAGTTTTATTATATTAATAAATTTAAAGCATTAATTTGAAGAAATGCTTTTCTTTTAATTAATGCTTTTAAAACTATGAAATACCACTTCTTCACATGCAGCCGTTGACCACCTATCAATATAAAAAATATTATTTCTTACTGAAAAACTTATACTTTCCTTATCTGTCTTTTGTCCTTTAAAATAAATACATAAATTGTTCTTTTCGTTAAATTATTATTATTATTATAACGATTTTGTTTTCGGGTTTAATTTCTATTTGGCAAAATACTTGCAACTTATGTTTCAAACCATTCCCTCATTCAATATGATTTAAGATGTTTATGACAGAAATCTCTACCATTTACGTAAGAACTGTGCATGTTTACTGAACACATATTCTAATCTGATTATAAAACAATTTTCAAACATTTTAGAATAGTTTTCAGTATGCAGCGAGAAATGGAAAAGACAGAACAGGTATGTGTTAAGATAATATTACCATTCCCTCATATAAATTTATAAAATCGATTTATTTCCTAGAAATATATTAATGGGAGTTTCATTTTCCTTAAAAGGTTAATTTAAGAATATGTATTATTTTATTTATTTATTTATAATTATAAATTTCAGAAGATAATTACGTTAATTTCATTTTTCTCTCACTTATCATTCTTTCACTTGAGAGAATGATGCTTTTAAAAGAGAGATATTCTACTGGTTTCAATAATAATAACAACAACAATAAAGAGAAGAAGAGGGCAAAAAATTAAGAAATGATTTTGTAAAATAAATAAATGAATAAAATAAAAAGTACAAATAAAAAATGTGCATAATATTTAAAATAAATAAATTGAATAAATTAAAATAAAATGTAAATAAAAAGAAAGATGTATAATATTTAAAAATAATAAATAATTAAACAAAATAAAATCCTTTTCAGAAATAACTAGGTTGAGAATTAAAAGCAGAAAGGGATCAAATTATAGTAAAGTTTAGCAAAATATAGGGAGAAGAAGAAAGAGAAAGAAATATAGTCAAATAATTTAGAAATTCAAAATTTACAGTACTACAGTATTTTTAATATCAATTATGACGGCTATTTTTTATATATTAAGTAATACCTTTTCTAGTATCTTGCTATAAAAAATCAAAAACTTCTGATCTGATATATATATATATATTCTGTTATCTTTGTATATTGCCTGTTTTCAGATACTATAAACATTCTATAGACACTTACTATAAACATCCATACAGATCTGTGGTATATTTAAAATATCTTAATATATTTTCTAAAATTCTTCTAAGTTGTATTTATCTTCTTATTTTTATTGGATGATTATAATTTTAGTGCATCAACTTCATTTTCCATGAAAAACAAATGTGTATCTACTATAAAATATTTTTTACGGTAATAAAATTTATAATAATAATAATAATATAATTAATGAAAAAAAAAATTGTCAAAGGCTGAATTTAATGTAGTACGAATGGATTAATTTCTATATTACAATCTTTTTTTTTATTTTTTTATTTTTTTTTTATCGCTTTCGAATATTTGTTGGCTACATAAGATATCGCCAACAAATATTCAGAAGCCATCATCAATTTATATCCAGAGATATCGCCAACAAATATTCAGAGGTAATCATTAAAATATACTCAGAAGATATCGCTAACTATTCTTCAGAAGCCAACATTAATAATTATTCAGAAGATATCGCGAACAAATATTCCGAAGCCAACATTCAGAAGATATTGCCAACAAACATTCAGAAGCGATCTAATTTTTGAATAGTGATGGTCTCGGTTACTGAAATCGGTAATTGGTTTCTACATACAATCATCGTTTTTTAGGGACAGTCCCCTATTTTTGTCATTTTATGGCTATAAATTTGATTTTTAGGGGGGGGGGGATTATTTTAACTGTTAAATATCTTCTGAGGGGCTACAGAGTTGGAAAATTATAAAACATCAACATTTGTGGCGAGAGGAGGGGGGGGGGGGCGGGCATTTGCCACTGAAAATTATGTATTACATTTCTTATATTTTGTTAATCTATCATTAATTTTATTTATTAAACATAATTTTTTTTTTTTTAAGTGTTAAATTAATTCTTTTTCATTCTCCAAATCAAATTCCATGTCCATAAAATGACCGAACAGTGATAAAAACTGGGGGAGGGGGGTGGTGTCCCGAGAAAACGGTGGGTGACTGGGCAAAATGGGAATCCTATTCGTATTCAGGAGAACATTTTACATAAGAATCAGCAAAAATGGTATCAGAGGTCTTTTTTTTTTTTTTTTTTTTCAGCTCAGTGTAATTTAAGAAATTAAATGGTAAAATTGTACATTGGCAGGAATCTTGGCAAATCCAAGGAGTAATAATATGGCGGCAACACAAAATCGCTGTCTAAAAGAAATAGTCCGGACTAATAATAATAATAATAATAATAATGTGATTCATCCAGAACTATATTTTTAAGAACGAGTGTACCACAGAATTTTCCCATCTCATGTAATTCTTTGTCTCAATTTAAAATTACCTTTAAAAAAAATGTATTATACATTCTCATTACCGTTACTTAAAAACTTGCATTCAATTAATAATCTCATATTGCGGAAATTCACAAACAAATCTAGTGGTTTTCAATTTTTTAGCGCATAGTTAAATTTTTTATGAAGAAATTCTTTAGCAAGAAGAGAAACTCTTTTCTTTCAGACAAAAACAACCCAATGGAAACGGTTTTTATTTTTAATAACAGGAGACTTGGCGTTGGAATATTAAAACCCGAATAAACTACTACGTCAGAAACGCCAAAAGAAAAATATTTGCGATGCATACAGCTGTTTCGGTAGCCTTCAGCGTACCGTCTTCAGTGCAAAAAGAATTCTGAATCTGGAGAAGTGCTCGTATATATAGGAGAGGGACAGGATTTAGTTCAACCAATAGGATTACGGGAAAGGTGGAGTGTGTGGCCAATAGGAATTTAGGAATGTTAGCTGTGTAAACAGTAGAAAAATTAAGTAAATGTGGACTGAATGTAAAATTTCCAACAATCAGACAAATGGCGAACGGCGAAATCACAATTTACAAGGTTTTTAAAATTTTTATCAATATGAAAAGCTTCAAAGAAATCGAGATCTTGGATGGATATAGGTCTGTAAATTATTTTAGCTGATTTAAATTTAAAATTATGATTTTCCTCCCAGCAATGTTTAGAAATAGCCGATTTATTGGTTTCTTGTTTGCGGACGTAATACATATGTTCTTTTAGACGAAATTTAAGACTGCGTTTAGTTTGGCCAATATATGATAAACCACACTGACAGGAAATACTATAAATGCCCCCAGAATTATGCATATCAATGGGATCTTTTAACTGAGAAAAGGTGAGTTTATTGTAAGGCGAAAATATTATTTTAAAATCATATTGTTTGGGAATTTTAGCTATGATTTGACTGGATTTAGGATAATAGGGTAAAACAGATATTAGAAGAGACTGATTTAGTAGACGAAATACGAGGGAGCTGTAATTTTTGGATGGCTTTGTCTATAATGGAAGGGTCATAACCTCTGTCAATTGCGATGGCTTTCAGGTATTTAATTTCAGATCTTAACAAAATAGGATTTGAACAAATATTAAGAGCACGGTTTACAAAAGTATAGAAAGCAGCCATTTTTTGGTTATGTGGGCGTTCATGTCACCCACCTTTAGATACCTGCCAACGTGCCAACATATTTTTTTAAGCTTGTATAACTTAAAAAAAAAAAAAAAAAAAACTGCGAAGCATATTTAAGAATATAGGAGGCTTTTGGCACTAAATTGAGATCTATAAAAAGTCAATTAAGACGAGAAGAGAATTTTTTTTTTTTTTTCTTCCAGATAGCGAAAACGCTTTGTTTCTATAAGGCGTCTTTCAAAATAAAGCAGGGATTCCACCCACATACAGTTAAAAGGAAAAATTAAATTAATAAATAAATAATAAAAAATAATAATAATTACATTTTGTCCAAAATTAAAATTAAATAACATTTTAACATGGATACAAGCTATTTTCAGAGCTTAAAAAATTCAGGAAAAAAAAAATTCCAAAATACCAGTAATTAATTTTTAAGTCTTCCTTCTCTCTTTTCATTCAGTAGATAAACAAATTAGTAGATTAAAATTCAGAATTTTACGGGTTCTTTTTTTTTTTAATCTCACTTCAATGGAATTTATTTTTAGTCTAACATCAATTTATCAGGCTTCACTAATTTTTAATCCTTTCTTCCTTTTTTACCTCCTTATACAAAGTATAAGGAAGTATTGGAATCCCGATTTGCGAAATGGATTTTATATCTCGCATAGCTCAAAAACGAATCATCGTGGAATGTTTCAAAGTCATATGTGTGACTGTGATGATGTCTAGTTGTGCTTGTGCACCTGCAACTTTCGTCTTAATACGAGCTCGTTTCACAGATATCAACGATTTTACACGATTTTTCGTGACGTCTGTATGTGTGTATGTATGGGTGTATGTATCTCGCATAACTCGAAAACGGTTGGACGTAGAACGTTTCAAATTGGTATATAGGTTTGTTATAACATCTAGTTGTGCACCTCCCTTTTTGTTCTTTCTGTGACTTTCCGTTCAGGAGATATTTACGAAAATTATGTTCATAAGGACAAACTATACAAAAGTTTTCAAAATAAGCTAATGATAGAGCTCGTAATAATATTATTATGAAAGTTGTCAACATTTATACGAGTAAAAAGTAATTCTTAAAGACATAAGCAGGTTCTAGTCGACGAATGCATTTTATTTAATGAATATTCAGCCCGTAAATAGAGCCCTTAATGATATTTTTTATGAAAGTTGCTGACATTTTTGCGTGTAGAAAGTAATTCTTAAAGACAAAAACAGGTTCCAGTCGACGAATGCACTTTAATGAATATTCAGCACGTAGAATTTTACGTTGATAATTAAACCATGCAACTGGTACGTAACAGTGTTGCCAGATTGGGGATTTTGTCCTCACTTTGGGGATTTTTTGTGCTTCTGAGGACAATTTTGGGGACCAAATGTTTGTGCGAAATTTCGAGGGGAGTTTTGAAAATTTTGGGGAGAAATCTAGGGAATTTTTCAAATTTTTTTGGCTTATTTTAGTCTACCTGTTAAGTTTACAGCATTGCCAATTGTAGGGATTTGTCCTTACGCGTTACGTGCTTTTAAGAGCTTTTTTTTAGCATGTAGGGGCTTTTAAAGCTCTCTTCTCCACAGGATATCCTGAAGATGAAAGTACATCTTGCGTACATCGTGCATTCTCAGCACTAAAGTACTTTACACAGATTTAAAATTTTCTGATGACTAGTGTGTATATAAAAATTATTTTTATGTATGTTTTTTTTTTTTTTTTTTTTTTTTTTTTTTTTTTAATGAGCGTCATTTGGGGAAAAATCTGGGCTTAAATTAGTTAAATATTTATTTATTTATTTATTTTATTATTATTATTATTATTATTGTAAAAAAAATAATTTTTTAATAAAAATTGAGTTGGGGATTTTTTTGGAAAAAAACCCTGATTTGGGGAAATTTGAAAGCCTGTTTGTGGAAATTGACTGTCGACCATCTGGCAACACTGGTACGTACAGTTAGAAAGTGTTAATAATCTACGCGAACCACATGATTTATCGTTCTTTTTTTACGGAGGACTATTAGAGTGTCAATCTGGAGTTTTTGTAGACCAGTTTTGTGTAACACCAAAATCAATTAGAAATATCAGTCCTATCGTTACAAATTCGGTACTGAATGAAAGGGACGATTTTTCTGAATCCACAGTTTTTCGACACGACAATTAGATTTTTTTTTTTTTAATTAACCAAAATATGAAATTTAGATGGCAACACTTCATTTTAATTCATTTCAGTCATTTTAAAAAGTACGTGGCCGTTTTACGGTCAAAAAATGAGATAAAAAAATAATTAAAAATAAAAATTTTACAGATTGAAATTAATAGTCTTCCGAACTAAACTAAATTCTGTCTTTGACAGAATTTTTAATGGTTGTTCTTTTTCTTTCTTTCTTTAATTCATTTAAGTATGTTACGGTCAAAATCTGTTAGTTTATAAAAATGTACGCTTCTGTTAAATGTCGAGCTACATTCATAAATTTGTGTATTAAATATCATGTATACAATGTCTTCATCATCCAAATAAATGATGCCTACGCTCCGATAGAGTGTCATATGATTAAAAAAATTAAATCCAACTTTTATCAATGTTGTCATTATCACAAGTGGTCTTGGATTACATTCTGATAAAATACATAGTAAAAAGTTTTGTTTATGAAAAATTATTTGTTGGAATGAGACGGCTTTACTCCACTTTGTACGCCGCATCCCTTTTTTAGCCTAGGCCTTCTTAGGAATTTTGATTTCTTAACTTGTTGAATGTGGAACTTTTTTTTTTTTTTTCTAACATTTTGTTTTTATCTGGAAGTGTTCTATATATTTCTTTTTTAATCTTTGGTTCTCCGGTATCCCCTTTTCTTCGAAAAACTGTTTCTATAAGACTCTTATATTTTTCACCAGAATTAGAGATGTAATTCTGTAACATGAATTTGAAACCTTGACCAGTTTTGATGTATTTATTTTCATTCTAAGAATGTCACTAGAGTTAGTTTTAAATTGTCACATTTATAATAAACTTATTAAACTTGTATGATGTTTCAGTCAAAAAACTTTCTTCTATATAATTCTAACTAACATCGTCACTTATTTGATGACAGGCGCAAAAATAGGATCATATAGCTTCTCGCATTAAGAATTTTGCATGTACAGTTTGGTGAAATATGTCCATTTCAAAATGTTTGGGTTTTTAATCAATAGATGCTGAGGTATAGCTATGTGAAAAACAGCAGAAAACTAATTATAGCAGCGCCATCTATTGATCGATATGCTTTTAAATTGAATCAAAACATTTTTCCCTCATGACATAATACATATCGAACTTTGCGCACTTATGCATTATAGAAACTGAGATATAGACTTCTATTAAAGGGGGAAAATTGCAGCTTAGTAGCGCCACCGGTTGGACGATATGTCCCAAAAGTTAATAAGCACCAATTAAAGTCAAGGTCTAGCCAAATATAAGGACTTATTGAATTCTGTCCATTGGTAGGTAATACACGATCAACATGGTTTTAGTAAAACACAAACAAAAAGACATTTTCTAAAAATTTTCAAATCATGTTCTAGAAATCTAAAAACGCAAAAAATCTGGCGAAATCTGGCCTTTGAAAACTTTCACTATCGAATCGAATACTATCCACTGATGTAGAAGAAAATAATTAACTAATTCTGTAAAACGGTAAAACTTAAAAAAAAAAAAAAAACAGAAGAAGAAGTTTGGAATTTTTTGAATGTGAAAACAGAATTTAAAAATGTGTATTAGTTAATAAGTTATTTGTAAAGAAAATTTCCCCATAGAATAACATTGGCTCGGGCTTCCGAGGACGGTAAGTGAAGAGGGCCGTTAATCGCTAACAAGGTGCAAAATCCAATGATGCAAACTCGACCCACAGCTGATTCTATGTAGGATTCTAATTTAAACCCTAAATTGTTAGTTAAATCTGATGATAGGAACACTATCAAACATTGGATATAAACAATGAAACTACGTATTAATGTATATAACTCGGCTACAACGTTACTGAAATATATTGGTTTTAAATAAACAATATAAAATGCAAGAATAATTTTGTATACTTCTCCCATACAATAAATAAATAAATAATATAAAACAAAATAAATGTCCATTGATTGGAATGTGCTATTTATTCTAACCTAAATAAGCCAAGTTTTATTATTCAAGGTTTGCATTAATAAAGTTGATAATAATGTAAAATTTTGCAACATAAAATTGCGCGGTTTTTTTGTCGCTCAAAAAGCACAAGCTGCTAAAACGTATCTTCTAAGAAGAAATTTTAACCAGAACTGCAACGTTAAAAAGTCTGCTTTTTAAAAATTAGTCGAAATACCTTTTAAATTAAGTTGTTTTGCTAGAATTAATTATGCCCTATAAAATACCAGGTAAAATTAAAGACAAAAAATTATAGGGATTTTTATTTATTTTTTTATTTTTTTTAACTAAACAGAAATTACTCACAAAAGAGTAATTAATAAATTCGAAATAACTTCTTAGTTTGGACACTTTTTTAATGTTATTTCACATTCATAGAAGAAAGTGTGGGATTTGTAAACAAATTTGACTTCCGGCTTTCCATAGAATTATATGTTTTTAAAGCTCGAACGTGGTTTGGCCATTTTTAGGAAATACTCGTTTGTTTGTGTGAAGGAGACAAACATTTTCGGGCAGCTCTAGCCCAAGAATTCATGGTCATAATTTTATAAATATTTATATTTAGTTGCAACTTGACATAAATTAGTGCGTACCAGACCAGAGTTTGGTAAAAGTTGTTTAACATTTGGCTCTACTGGGATGTTGATTATCACATATTCTATAAAATATATTATCATATTAAAAAGAAAAGAAAAATTAAACATTTTTATGACCTCTAAATTGCAACTTAAATTCTCATACAGTATGTTCTTTAAATTTTTGCATCCTCCCTCTTCCCACTTATGTATCTTTTGCTTATTGCAACTCCATCGAAACCCTTGATCCAATATTATTCGTTCTTTAACGTTAATGCAGATCTACAATAGATTGTTTTGACTTTTCCTAATTCGGTTTCTTTTCATCTTACAAATAAATGCAGTTCTGCCGCCATAAGTGGATTCCTTGTCTCATAACATGGTGTGTTAATTTTGCTCAAAAGTTCCGGGTTCTCATGGCGTGTTTTGGCGTTTAGTGAAGACCGTTTGAATTATAATCATGTGGTAACCTTTTCAAAAATTGTATGTATTTATACGTAACATAATTACAACCATTTTTTCTCTACTTTTTGAATTTGGCGTCGACTAGAGCTCTGGCTAAATTAATCAAGAAATCGAAGCGTCACTTCATCATCATGACTTAACCAGTGAAGTCGTCGTTTTGGGCTTCCACTCCAAATTATTTAATTACCCCCAATTATATCTATCATTTTTATAGTAAAATGCTTATCTGGTCACCTACAATCGGGTGAAATATGTCAACAATTCGTATATAATAAAAATTCATCATAAAATCTACAAGAAAATGCCTGGATTAATGAACACTGAGTTTTTGTCTAGTCACTTCGCAAGAATTCTGAAACTGTTTTTTATAAATTAAACTTCTATAATCAACGGCCATCTACAAATCCTCAACTTCAAAAATATTCTTCTTCACATCTACTACTGGCGTTACTACGTTGCGGTTTCTCTCAAATGGAACGGCTATAGCCTTTCCATTTTCTCAGCCATTTTTCTTCTAATTTCTAAGTTTCTATTATATTGAAGTGCACCATACTTGATATGTAAGATGTCCATTATACAAAAGAAAACTGACTCAATTTTGCTGTATATCGGCCGACAGGTGCGCTTTTATAATTATAAAAGGTCGTGGATTTATCACTTAATGAAACTAATTAAATACATTGCTTTTTTTCGCAAACTTCGTTTATTCTTATTTATTTTATAAATATATTAATTAAAATAATGTATACTTAAAAAGCATAGTTTCTATAACCGCCTTCATATTACACAAGGGCCTTCATATACACAAGGCCTACACGCTGAGCTCTGAACCTCGCAAAAGATCGTTTGACTACTACAGACTGCCGGATAACATCAGGGAAATGGTCAGGGATCGAAATCATGCTCGCAGGCAATGGCAGGTTCATAGGACCCCTTATTTCAGGAATAAGTTAAACAGGCTTATTCGTAGTACTAGAGCTGCAATTAAGGAGTTTAGTAAAAACACGTTTCAATAATTTTGTCGAGTCTCTCTCGACTGAGGACAACACAATTTGGAGGGCCACCTCCCGCATTCGTAGGACACGAACACACATTCCTGCCATTGTTAGCCCTAACGGCATGGCTTATAGTAACACTGAAAAGGCTGAGGCTATTGCCGAAAGTCTTAGAAGTTAGTTTTCACCTCATTCGGACATTGTTAACCCAATTGTCGAGAACATAGTCGACCACAGGGTTCAAAATTTATTACAATCTGACACACATAACACTCTTCAACCTGCTTTACCCTCTGAGGTTCAGGATTACATTTCGGGCTTGAAACAACACAAGGCACCCGGTGAGGACCTTATCTCAAACAATATGCTAATTAATCTACCTCTCCATTTTATTTTTTATATCACGTTAATCATTAATTGTATGTTAAAGCTTAATATTTTTCCCGATTGTTGGAAGAGAGCTATCGTTGTCCCCTTACCGAAGGGTGTGGGCCAAGATATCCACTCTCCTTCTAGCTATCGACCTATCTCTTTGCTCTCCAGTCTGTCGAAGGTTTATGAGTATGTTCTCGTCCGCCGACTGAACGAATTCCTTGACTCTCATGACAAGATTATACCCGAGCAATTCGGGTTCAGGACTCGTCATTCAACGCAACAGCAGTTGTGGAGAGTGACTGAATTCATTCACGATGGATACCAAACCAGTGGTGTGGCGGGAATTATATTTGCAGAAGGCCTTTGACAAGGTCTGGCATGCCGGCCTTCTCTTTAAGATGGCTGCGTTAGGTGTTCCTGACCAGCTAATTAAAATCTTTTCTGATTACCTCTCTAACAGGTCCTTCGTGGTAAAAGTGGGAAATTCCCTCTCTAACCCGAAGCCTGTTCTCAGTTCTGTTACTCAAGGTTCTCTCGCCGGGCCCCGCCTTTTTAACATTTACATTAATGACATTCCGCGCAAGCCCGACATCAACTTAACTTTATTTGCTGATGATACTGCTATCATGTACAAACACAAAAAAACACACACAGTATTTGAAAAACTCCAGGATTACCTTCATTCGTATGCTATTTGGCTTAGGAAATGGAAAATTAAAGTTAATAGCTCAAAAAGTGCCGCCATTTTCTTCACTAATAAATCCTATTCCCCCGACGTTAACTTTACTCTCAATAATGATCCTATTTCCTGGGAAACTTCTTATAAATACCTAGGAATTCACCTAGATTCAAAATTATTGTGGCATAAGCACATCTCAGAGACACTGAATAAAGCGCAAATTGTCACCGCCCCCCTCCTTCCTCTTTTGGCTTGGAATAGCCGCCTGTCTGTTAAAAATAAATTGTTACTGTACAAGTCCATGATCCGACCCATCTTGACTTACGGGTCCGTGGTGTACGGATCTGCTTCAAAGACTGTGCTAGAAAAAATTCAAGTATTCCAAAACAAGCAATTGCGTAGGTTTGTTCAAGCTCATCGCTACGCTCGCAATGTTGCCATTCACAAAGACCTGAAAATTAGGCCAATCTATTCGGAAATTAAGAAACTTGCGTTGAAGTTTCACAGGTCTATCCCAAAAGTTCAGAATCCTGTGTTAAATGCCATAAGAAGGTACGATCCCAGAATCGGGAGGGCCAAAAAACGCCCACTTGCTATCCTCTACAGGGAGGACGGGTTTGTCCCGGTCTCCAAGCGTAGAAGGCGAGATCCTTCAGGTGTTACTTAACACAGAATTCTCACTCAAAATTCTTTTTCCCGTAGATTGAATACATCCTATTCTTCTACTTTTGGCTATCCCCCTGACAACTGCAACCTACTGTGTCGTTTTGCAGTCGCGGATGATCAATCTTCCAGCCAGTTACCTTACGTAGGGTTTTTAAAATTTTAAACTTAACTGTAAATAATGTAAATATCTCTTTTGTAATTTAATTTTATTAATTGTAATTAATGTAAATATTTTCTCTCTGACTGCCTAACAGTCTTGCTAGGCTAATTTTTTAAATTTTTCTTTATTTTTGTATTACTCTAAATTGTATAGTATTATGACTGCTTAACAGTGTGGTTAGGCCTATCACTATTATCTTAAAAAAAAAAAAAAAAAAAAAAAAAAATGTAGGTTTAGTGCCCCTTGCTCTGTTGCCTTATGTTTCACAGCTCTCAGATCGGCTCTGCTCTGCCTCTCTCTTCCGTCATGCTGCTGAATGCATCAACTCATCGCGCCAGGGTCCCTTGGGAACCCACTCAGATCTTGTTCCGAACCTCTTGATGATGCAAGCCCTACTTCTATATTTTTGTCTTCAACTGGTGAAGGTTAGCGGCTGTCTCGACAGCCGTAGGTACTTCGAAAGCACGTGATGATGATGATGATGATATTACACAAGAAAAATTGTATAAACACATAAAACATTTTAATACATCTATAAATAAAAATATTAAATATCCTTGTATATTTGTATATATACTCTATAACAAAAAAAAAAAAAAAAAAAAAAAAAAAAACGACGCAAACTGGACACAAATTGACATACAGACTGGTTTCCATGGAAAAGGAAAATTTTAAAGTTTGGCTGCCATCGAATGAGCATGCGACGCGGCAGCGCATCTTAACTGCGCAATTGGCAGAATATTAAAAATGAGAAATTTTGATTCCAGGTCATAAATTCTTCGAGAATTTTATTCCGTCTACTGAGAAAGACTGTAACTATGTCTCGCATACAGGTGCACAAACAACATGCGCAGATGTCAGCATTTGAGTGTAGTGTGTAGTTGGGTCCAAAGAAGCCGGTTGGTCTAATCTGCAAATTTTTTGACAATTGGATAGGAGCGGTACCACTATTAGATGATATTGACAAGAATGGGTGAACCATGGCCGTCAGGGAGGAAGCAGTCGGCCTAAAGAGAGGACAGAAAGTGTGAACCAGTCAATCGCAAAGCGGTACTCAAAGCTCCAGTTCATCATTATCGTCGATCCTACGTGCAACTAGTGCTTCAGTGACTTGAAAGACCCTAAATAGGCGGCTCAGTGAAATGGGGTTGAGCTCAGTCCCCGAATCTCTCTCTCTTCCACTGAGGACGTTTAGAGCATCATAAAAAGGGTCCTAAAACCAGCTCGGAATTTTGCCAATCTAACACACCAATTGGACAAAATTTGGCACGATACTTCACAGGAGCACATCTGCCAACTCTATCAATTAATACCAAGCGTACATAAGGGCCAGAAATGGACCAGCGAGTTATTGACTTGTTTACTTTGTGAGGCCCTTTCTCTTGATTAAATCATTCAAATTTTCTGAAACTGTAATTAATTGTTTTTCTCCACATGTACATCACATCTACCAATTTTTGTCCCATTCGGATAACTCCTTCTTGGTGCGTCTTTCTTTTTTTTCTTTTTTTTTTTTTTGTTATAGAGTGTATGTATCCTTGTATATATGTATCCTTGGTAATTAAAAATCGAATATTACTGTATTCTTTCTTATATCGTACAAAGATTCTTTATTCAAATACACTTCTATTATAATTAAAGCAAAGAGTTTGTCGGCAAACAAACGTAATACACAATTGCAAACTGTTTATTTATTTATTTTTTTCCATTTCCGAAGACAAGCTGACATTCGATAAAGACGACCTATAACAAAATTTATTTTTCCAGATATTTTCCTAAAAACCAAGATGGTCGTAAAGAGCGAAATATTGCTCCGATTTTTTCAAAAAATTGGGAATGTAGCTATAACGTTACGAAACTTGGCAAGCGCAGTCAAATTTTTAAATTGAAAAATGCAAATTTTACAATTCAAATAATTTGTTTAATTTCGAGGTATATTTTCCATTTTAAACACTTCTCTTGAAAGTGATCAGAGATAATTACTTTTCATTATTTCCCAGTCAAATGATTATCTACTTAACTAGGATAAAAATTGCTCTTCCGTTAAAATACAAGAACTTTAGAACAATTTTAACAAAAATTGCAAATTAATGATTAATAGATACGAGTATTATCAGTTATCAGTTCAAAAATCTCTAGAATCGGTTAAAAATTAAGAATTAAATATTTATTTTAATTTATTTTTATGGATGATTGTTTTTCTTGAAATTATATATTTTTCACGGATCTCCCAGATGACGTCCCAGACAGGATGTCATCTGGAAGAGAGACCAGATAATGACATTTGGTTTTTTAAGGTATTGGTCTAAAATTAAGAGGGCTGTAAACAGCGAAGAATTAATCCTTTTTTTTTTTTTTACAAAATTTTTTTAAAATGTGTTTAATTACGTATGATCTTACCAAATGCGGACAAAATCTACTCCTTCAATTAAAAATTACATATTTTACAATTTAAATATTTAAGGGGACTTGACATACCTTTGATGGCATCGAAGTAGGTATCGTTTAAAAGTGCATATAATTCCATTTAATGTTTATAAATTGAACTATATTTAGTCTTTTAAATAAAATATATATCCAAGCAACAATTTTCATGATTTTTTTTTTTTTTTTTTTTTTTTTTTTTTCAGGTCATACATCTATAAGCTGCGTTTTCTCAGTTTGCATTTTTTCATAATCGTCAAAATAGTAAAACTTCTACAAATATTTAAGAAAAAGACTTTATTTTATTTTATTTTATTTTATTTTATTTTATTGACTTCGATTCTTTTTCATTTGTTTGTGTGTCCAGTACAAATCTTGCAATCGATTTTTAACTAACTTCCCGGCTAGCTAGATATTTGAAACTTTCAGAATAGCTCAGAACATGGTGATAATGTTTTTTGGTGAGTAGGTTTTTAAATACTTTTAGCCAACTGTTTCGGGTCCCCGCTGCCTTCGGTATCGTTTATATGATTCAACAGAAAGTTTATTTAACTAACTTATCGGCTAGCTAGACATCTGAAACTTTTTAGAATAGCTCAACACTATAACAATCTTTTTTTTTTTTTAATACTTTTAGCCAATTGTTTTGGATCCCCGCTGCTTTCGGTAGCATCTATGTGATTCAACAATCATATAACTTCCCGACTAGCTAGAAATTTGAAACTTTTAGAAAATATCAGAACACAATAACAATGCATTTTTGTAATACTTTTAGTCAATTGTTTCGGGTCCCCGCTACCTCCAGTAGCGTTTATATGATTCAACAATCATATAACTTCTCGACTAGCTAGACATTTGAAACTTTCAGAATAGCTCAGAATACGGTTACAATGCATTTTTTTTTAAATACTTTTAACCAATTATTTCGGGACCCCGCTGTCTTCGGCAGCGTTTATATGATTCAACAGAAAATTTAAAAACATAGTATATAAAAAGTACTTTTTATCTTGTAATTATTTATTTATTTATATTTGTTTATTTATTTTTTAAAGTGTAATAGAATTTACTTAAAAGAATTAGGGATGGATTCTGCTATATCTTTAAAAGAAAAATATTAAAAATTAAAATATAATATATATATATATATATATATATATATATATATATATATTTTATTTTATTTTATTTATTTTTTTTTTTTTTACTAATTAATAAATTTAAAAGCCCATCACTAATTTTTTTAAATAGGTTCATTAAACATCCCAAAAAATTATCCTATTATTATATTATTATCTTAAACAGGCTTGATTGAAAGGGATGTATTTATTGATATACACACTGAGAAAAAATTCTGTAACTGACATCTAGAATCTAAATTGTGGCTCTAGAAAAAATAGTTCCATGTCATTCTTATAAATTCTAGTCCCCTTGAAAAGCGAGTTCTAGAAGCCCCTATTAGAATTCTAGAGCGTTTGCCTATATTCTCGAGGGCAAAGTTATTTAAAAATCTCTGCAAATAAATGAGACTACAAGAGGCGGGTTTCAGCAACTATAATCTTGGTGTATGACCCAATTCTAGAAAATCAAGCGAGAATTTCTCGCAATACATAAGATTCAGAATATTGTTTCACCATCTAGAAATGTGTAAATAAGAAATTCTTGACCATTTCGTCAATTCAGTTTATTGGCGTGCCTTATGCGCATGGCTCGGAAATCTATATTTCTAGTTAAGGGATTTAGAAAATGGACACTTATTCATTCTAGAGGAAGGCGGTATATTTTTTTTTTCTCAGTGCATGATATATATATATATATATATATATATATATATATATATATCGACTTCTTTTTTGTTACAGAATAGGAGAAGGGATTCTACGTATCCTTGTCTTCTGCATTTTATATTAATGACACTCTTTGATCCTTTTTTTTTATTATTATTTATTTTCCATTTAACACTATCATAAATTCTCTTCTCAAAAAAAAGTAGATGAAACAAATACTTGAACATCTTTAAGAATTTGTAGCCCTCTCGACGTATCTATTTCTAGACTCATTCTCTTGTTTAACTGCTTTATTAATGTTCTCCAAATAGCAGCCCTGTTCACGCGATTCCGACATTCTCTAGAATCTACCGACGATTTCGCAAAACTGAACTTAGAAGTACACATCTAAAAAGCACTCTGTGAACTAATTGAGAATCTTGCAGTGTTAGTTTTTTTCTGTCCTCTTTTTTTTTTTTTTTTTTTTTTAAACCTAAAAATTATTTGAATGGACATCTTTTAATAATCGTGTTTTCAAGATGAGAGAGAGAGAGGGAGGGAACGAAAGAAAAAAAATTAACTTGTTCTTTTCTTGGTTCTTAGAAAAAGATCAATAATCGCCGAAGATGATTGAACTTTTCTCTCTCTCTCTGCGATGTTTTTGGTTGAGTTTTTAGAGGAACCATCATGTTGGAGGCAGTTTTTGATTTGCGGTTCGAAGAATCCTAAAAAATGCAGGCGACTGACTTCTTAGTCATAATTCTTTTATTTGAAATATTAGAGAATAACAAGTTTTTTATTTACCAGGCGTGATTCAAGATCACGTAGTTATAAATATTAAGGCTGAATGAAAGTTATTCATTTAAAACCGAGTGTGATTTTTTTTACGATATTTCGTCCTTACAGCTTTGTGCAATTAGAATAATATTGCTTTGCTTGAAGTTATGATAATGATTGGTAGTTGCTATTTTAACCATGTTTTTATTAACTTCTATTCTTGTTTGTACGGTACAAATCTTGCAATTGATTTTTAACTAACTTCCCGACTAACTAGACATTTGAAACTTTCAGAATAGCTCAGAAATCGATGACAACACATTAAGTTCGAAGCCCGATTTTCGAATTTTTGATGAGTTTTCTTTTAATTAATTAAAATATGAAAATGATAACCTCCTAATAGCTTAAAAAAAAAAAAAAGCCATTAAAATATTAGCCTATAATTTAATTGTTGCCAAAAAAAAAAAAAAAACGAGTTCACTTTGTTTCGACATAAAAATAAATACATTTCATTAAACTTGAAGATTGAAAAATTGTAAAAAGTTAAATTAGGCATCTCACAAAAATGAGTGTCATTATCACTTTAAAAATTTTATACACATTGATAAAGTGCTACTGCAGTTCTAGAGCTATGATTCAACAGAAAAATTTAAAAACATGGTATATAAAAAGTTTTTTCTTATGATTATTTTTGATTGATATTTATGATTACTGAACTTCTATCTCTCTTGGTTGAATTGTTAGAGGAACCATCGTGTTAGAGGCAGTTTTTGGTAAAATCTGAAAATATGCAGACTACGGGCTTTTTAATTATAATTCTTTTATTTGAAATATTAGAGAATAATAAATTTTATTATTTATCATGTGTGGTTCTTTAAGATCGCATTATTATAAAGATTAATCATGAATGAAATTTATTTATTTTATCATGAGGTTATCAATTAATTTAACGGTATTCATCTTTATATCTTTGCGCAGTTAAAATCCCACTTAATTCAGATTCATTATCATGTTTCAAAAATAAAATTGTATTGATGTATCGGAAAAATACACTAACTTGACATAAATAATCGGGCGTTTTCGATTGCAGACATTTAGTCAAATATCTAGAAAAATAATCAACGAATTATCCTGAAACTTCATACAAAAAAAAAATCTAATTATCATCTATTTTAGCGAAATTTTTGTGCCGAAGGCAAAATAAAAGACCAGTAACAAATTACAGAAAAACATAATGTTTGAGATCACCCTATAATAAGTAATGCTTGAAATCCATTTTAGTGAATATCGTGGGCTATCTTTAAAAAAAAACATTGATTTTTGAGGATTGCGGCTTATCTATCTAATGATAATAGCAAATTCCGTCGTCCATACTTCTTGGAACAGCCGATCTTCCCCGAAAACGGAAGTTTAGTATTCGAGTTTCTCGAGCACTGATTCACGCTTATAATCTTATTTATTAACTAATAATCTCTTATTTTGATTAATTTGCATATACGTCTGGAGTTCGCCATCTTGTTCCCTCGTTTTTGATTTTTTGCATCGTATTTGTATACCGGCTTTGTTTTAATTTTTTCATTATACAGTGTCTTTTAAAATAATTTATTACTTTCATTTATAATTAATTATTTTTATGACTTTGTATATATGCCCGTATTCTCATGTCTTGTTCCCTTGTTTCTCATATTTGTTTCATTACATCTGCATACTGGCATAGTTAGATTTTATTTTCTTTATACAAATTATTTAAAATAATAATAATAATAATAATAATATTTTCATTTATAATTAATAATTTATTATTTTTATTAACTTGCGTATATGTTATAAGACTGATATCTTTTTTCCTTATTTATCTGTCACATCATTGTAACAATGCTTGCATAAGCCGCGGCTTACCTTCCGGTGCGGTTTATCTAAGAGCTAAATTTTTCCGCTAAATTTTAACAAGCTGCGGCTTATATACACTAAATTACGGTAATTCAGATTCATTATCATGTTTCAAAAATAAAAGTTGCATTGATGTATCGGATAATACACTACCTTGTCGGAAGTGATCGGGCGCTTTCGATTGCAGACATTTAGTCAAATATGCCCAGTAACAAATTAAAGAAAAACAGAATGTTTACCCTATAATAAGTAATTCTTGAAATTCACTTTAGCTGAATTATGTGATTAAAACGCTTATTTTTATTATCGGTATTCATATTCATTTGTGTCTGAACTGCAAACATATTCATGAATATATGAAGTATTCGTTGAAAAATTAAAAAGAGAAAATTATCAGTTTTTAATATAACATGCAGGCTATTCAACCCATAGATATAGTAATAAGACATAGATTGATCATTGGGGGGGGGGGGACATTCCTTTTTACTCGGAGAAAAGTCCTCAATATGGCCGTCTTTTTCCGAGTGAATACACACAGATAATTTAGAAAATAAAATTTATGAATAATTTATGTACTAAAGGTGAATGGAAAACTGCAGATATAATTTCAAATTCATTTTTCTTTTTCTTTCTTTCTTTTATATATTTATTAATTTAATTAATATTTAAAGTGAAACTCTTTTTATGTACTAAAACTAACGCTCTTTACCAACGCCGCTGCTAAATGCATTTAAAAGAATTCTGAAAATTCTATATTACTTACTAATACAAAATCTTAAAAAATATCAAACTTTAAAAAACGTATTCCATTAAAAATCAAACCAGTTTTTATTTCATAATAATAACAAAGCAACTGATTATAAAAATTATATTTTTCGTAATTTAGTCAAATATAATTTACTTTTATGATAACTTATCCATTTCTTTTCATAAATGTATTAGAAGAATTAAAAGACGCAATATTTCGACATTTTGGAAATTCATCAACATTCTATTCTATTCTATTACAATTGCCAAGTTTCAATGGTTTCAATACCACTATATGGCTGATGCCAAAAAAATTTTCGGCATCAAAAATTTTTGCATGATAACAATGGGATGATAGATCTATATAAATTATTATATCTATGATTCAACCCACTTTAATGCCATTTTTAGAAAACTTGACATACTACGTTAGACATAACATACAAGAATCAGAACATAAAAAATATTAAATATCCGATTGGGGGGGGGGGGGATATATATATATATATATATATAAGGAAGTAAATTTTAACTCTGCATATTTGTCATTCAAGCGAGCTGATATATTTATATGAAAACCTTAAACAGATACCGTGAAAATGCAAAAAGTTATCGGTGATAGAATAAATTGAATTTTAGTCAACCCTCCCCCGAGCCCATTTCATCCCACCCCATTTAAAAAAAAAAAAAAATCTGTGATTGACACCTGGAAACTAAATTGTGCCTTTTGTAAAAAATATATAGTTCCGTGTCATCCTTATAAATTCTAGTTTCCTTTTCTACCTAGTTCTAAAAAACCCTTATTAGAATTCTAAAACGTTTTCCCATAATATCGTGGTCAAACTTATTTAAAAATCCCCGCAAATAATTGTGAACTTAAAAAGCGAGTTTTAATAACTATAACTTTGACTTATAACCCGATTCGAGGATATCAGGCGAAAACTTTTCGCAACACAAAGATTCACAATATTGTTTCGCCATCTAGAAAAGTACAGGCTAGAAATTCTCGATCAGTTTGTCTATCCAGGTTATTTGTTTACTTTATACTCATAACTCATAGATTTCTAGTTTAGGTAATCAGAAAATGACTACTTTTTCGTTTTAGATGGAAGCGCACACACACACATATATATTTATAAATTGAAGAATTTAATACCATTATAAAATTTAGCAATCAATAAATGCATGATAATATCAACAACACACAGATAAAAGTGATTGTAATTCAATTTAATTGTTATAAATATATATATATATATATGTACACCCCGCGACAAAAAGATAGGTACAAAGGGTTTTTTCTTTGATTTTTCATCAAATAACATTATCTAAATTGTGCTTATCATTTATTATTATTATCATAAAATAACGCTATTCCCGGACTAATTTTAAGACTAATTTAGAAAAGTTTGAAGACTAAAATTTTTCTAATTTAAGACTACACTCCGCGACAAAAAGATAGGAACAAAGAGGTTTTTTTTTTTATTTTTGAATATGAATATTTTGAATATGATTCAAATATTTATTTATTTATTTATTTATTTATTTATTTTTTTGATATGATAATATTTTGTTATGATAATAAATGATCAGCACAATTTAAATAATGTTATTTTATGAAAAATTAAAAAAAAAAACGCTGTTCCTATTTTTTTTTTTTTTTTTGTCGCGGAGTGTAGTCTTAAATTAGAAAAATTTTAGTCTTACAACTTTTCTAAGTGAGTCTTAAAACAAAAATTAGTCCGGGAATAGTGTTATTTTAGGATAATAATAAATGATAAGCACAATTTAGATAATGTTATTTTATGGAAAATCAAAGAAAAAAACCCTCGTACCTATCTTTTTGTCGCGGGGTATATATATATATATATATATATATATATTTAATTACAGTATATCTATTAATACTTAAATCCATTTTAAATTACTTGCAATAAAGTAAACATTTAGGACCATAACACTGAGACTACCTATGAGAGATATCACTGCTAGGCATGAAAATTGCCTCTGACACCATTTCAGACTAATCTTATGTAAAATGACCCCCTGAATCCGAATAGGACGCCCATTTTGCCATATCACCCACAGTTTTTTTTGGAATGGCCCCCTATTTTTATCGTTTTTCGGTGATTTTATGGCTATAAATTTGATTTTTAGGAGGAGGGAGAATTATTTTAACCATTAAATATCTTCTGAGGGGCTACAGAATTGGAAAATTCTAAAACATAGACACTTGCAACAAGGGATTTTTTTTTTTTTTTTTTTTTTTTTTTTTTGGGGGGGGGGGGGATTTTCCACTAAGATTATGCATTACATATCTTATATTTTTTAAATCTGCTATTAATGTTATCTTTTACACTTTATATATTTTTTTTTTTTGTTTTTAGGTGTTAAATTAATTATTTCTCATTCTTCAAATCAAATTCATGGTCATAAAATTATCGAACTGGGAAAAAAATTGAGGGAGGAGGTGGTGTATCTAGAAAACGCTGGGTGACTGGGCAAAATGGGGGTCCTATTCAGATTCAGGGGGTCATTTTACATGAGAATCAGCAAGAGTGATATCAGAAAGAAAAAAAAAAAATTCTTGCAGAGCAGTGTATTTATGCGAAATTCATGAAAGTAATCATACTTAAACCAATAAATTTGCGGGGGAAAAAAAAGGTAACAAGAAATGAGAATAGGATTAAAAAATATGAATAAAGGATAACTGGAAATGATATATATATATATATATATATATATACTGCCTCCTTATTAAATATATATATATATAAATGATAGATATCGTAATAAAATTTAATCTTAAAATTTAGCAATTGATAGATACAAAACAATACCAACACACAAAAATATAAAACTGATTTTAACTTAGAGGAAAGAATGACACAAAATTGTTGCGATTTAGATTAAGAACCAATAAGAGACAAAAATAACTTAAATTACTTACGCCGACATGGATGATAATAAAAAAAGGACCATTAAACTTAATGACAGAGAAAACAAATAATTAACCACAGAAATAATTGGATAAAAATGCTTAAAATTAGAAGTAAAATACTCGTCAGGGGGCATGTACTTCATAAAGCTGTGAAAGCTGCATCGATTTCGTAAAACAATATAGCTAATCATAGCAATTTATATCGTTTCTGCCCCGATCGAAGCAGCAAAACCATATAGAATGAGAAATTAAATGAAATATTAAAATAAATAAAATATTAAATAAAATCTTCATGGATACCAGAGAGAAAATTAGAAAAAAGCATAGTATCCACATGTAAAACATTTAACACAAACTGGAGAATAGGTTGATGCAAACAAAAAATGACATTAAAATAAAAGCTTTGCAAATATAGATTAATCGACAAAGAATGAACGACAGAGCATTTTCATTAACGATAAAATACACACACACACATACATATATACATAAATCTAATTATAAGTTAAATCTGTAAATTTCAAACTTTAATATCTGCATATGAAATAGGGATTTTCTCTCAATTTATACTAAATATTGCTCTTCTGATAAAAAAAATATTAAGAAGTTGAAATTTTTCTTGACTTTGTATTTCTAAGGCTCATTTATTGGGCCATAGTTTAAAATTACTCAGCATCTTAAAATTAATAATCAGTTTGTGCTTATATGAAATTATTATTATTAATTTGAAAACGTGTCTTTAATTCCCATAACCGTATTTTTTATAGCTATGAAAAAGTTTCTTACTTTATGAAATTTTGATTTGCTGACTACCACACTGTACCTTTTCAACTTTTTTCAACTTTTCTATGTAATTAAGGTATTATTCATAGCAAAAGTTCACTTTACTTTTCTAATATAGTAATATTATATAAATGTTTCTTTTTTAATTACCTTTATATATATATATAACAGTACTTTAGTCATAATTTAAATGAAATATTTGTATTAAGGGGTCTGCGACAACCGTAAAGTGGGAAATTTAGGTTGTTGCTTTTTATAGCCATATATTTTTTAATTATGCATGTAGCAATAAAATTTTTTCATGAAAATATTAACAAGAAGTTCAAGAAATATTGGATGCAAATTATTTACTCTTACGTGTTACAGTTTTTTTTTTTTTTTTTTTTTTTTTTTTTATATATATATATATAATAGCACTGTAAACATACGTATTTTACTCTTAAGGATTTTTTCACTATGGTACACTTTGTGAAAAATCTGTTGAAAGTAGTTCCTTGAAATTTTAGAGGGAAATAAAATAAGTGCCTCTGCATATAGTGAACCTATTTTTTTATGTACCGGGTGATCCAAAAGTCAGGACAAACTTTAAAAACGAATCAAGATACAAAGATACGGTTTGCACCAAACGGATGGAAAAGAAGCCGGGTTTTGTGTGGCAACGAAAAAAAAAAATAGTTCTGTTGGCGACCAACAGATGGCGCTGTCGGATTTCTGATGTAGGATTATGCAAAGCAACAAACGATATAAAAAGGAGCAACTGCGGCAGGTAATGGTTGTCGAAGCTTACATGCATCGAAATATCACATTCTCAGTCGCTACTTTAATCACGCATGGCCTCCAAGATCTCCCGATCTGACACCCTGTGACTTTTGGCTGTGGGGATTCTTGAAGTCAAAAGTGTACCGCGACCAACCGGAATCACTAGCAGCATTGAAAGATGACATCCGCCAAAATGTGTCTGCCATAACGCAAGAAATGCTACTAAATCCTGTGAACAGTGTGGTGAATCGTCTCACCACATTGAGCAGTTATTGTAGTAGTACTAATTAACTGTAATTAAGCTGACTTGTAAGTTATCAACACTTTTTTCATTTGTAAATCATCTTTTGGTGAAATAAAAGACTATAGCGCCATCTGTTGGTCGCCAACATAACTAATTTTGTTTTTCGTTGTCACACAAAACTCGGTTTCTTTTTCATCCGTTTGGTGAAAACCGTATCTTTGTATCGTGATTCGTTTTCGAATTATTCATTTTTAAAGTTTGTCCTGACTTTTGGATCACCCGATGTGCTCTTGTGCTATTTTTTTAAAAGAGCGAAAATACGTGTTCAAAAATGCATATTTCTAATAAGGAAAAATTGCCATTTATTTTATAATTTTAAAAATAGAACAACAAAACATAAAATAGGTTCAGTACATAAACAAAAGTATTTTCTATCATCATGCATGATTTCAAGGTAATATTTCCATTATTTTTTTAGAAAAGTGTACCAAAGTGAAAAAATCCTTAAGAGTAAAATACATATGTTTACAGTGATATTATTAAAAAAAAAAGAATGTAACACGTAAGAGTCAATAATTTGCATCCAATATTTCTTGAACTTCTTGTTAATATTTTCATACAAAAATTTTATTGATACATGCATAATTAGAAAAGATATGGCTATTAAAAGCAGAAACCTAAATTTCCCACTTCACGGTTGTCGCAGACGTCTCAGTCCCCTTAAACTTTTACAATAAATAATTATACCTGAGTCCGTTCTTTGAATCTAGTCTTAATCTGATCTTTGAACAGGATTAGAAACTCAGTGAAAAATAAAATCAAATTTATGGGAAATAATTAATTTTTTTTTACTGTTGAGATTTAAAATTATAATGTGTGCAGTGCCCACCTTTTGAAAACTGCCCATTTGAAGAGAAATTTTGTTATCTGTGTTACCTGTTTCTTTTCTTTTTTTTTTTTTTTTTTTTCTTTTTTTCTTTTTTTTTTTTCTTTTTTTTTTAAGTACTCTTTCACACATCGTTGCTACACAATTTTAATGTATACTTAACATTTAATACTGAAAAACGCAATTACACAGGTCATTATGTTTGTTTCTTTCTCTATTTATTTTATTTTATTTTCAATTTAAAAAAAAATGTATAAATAACTTTTTTTTATTTCATTCTCCTTTTTGGGAAATTCTTGTATTAAAATCAAGTCTAAAATTCGAAAAAAAAAGAAAAAATCTTTTTAGTATATAAATTTTGATCCCGTTCGTTTTAGATTTCAGATTTATATCCCTGATTTACTTTTCCTACTAAATTTTGAAAGAATTCGTTCATAAAAGAAACTTCATAGCTCATTTCTTCGGGTTCAGATACCAACATAATCTCAAAACTGGTATCTACCGTACTCAAACTTCCGATTCGACGACTTCCCTATAAGAAAGCTTCGATCGAGATTAGATTATTTTTGAATAGTGGCGCCTATATGCTTCACATAACAGCCTTCATAATGGTATAACTGGATGCTATCATTTTTCTGAATAGTTTCTTTTGAAAGGAGTTGTATATTTTGTGTTTGAAGAAAAAAATTCTTCAAAACCAACGGAATATATAATATTATTATTCAAAAAAAAAAAAAAAAAAAAGAAAGAAAGAAAGAAAGAAAACACCCTGTTTTTCAGGGTTTTTTTTTTTTTTTTTCTCCTAATCCTCTTTACTATTAAACGAGTTAATATCGTATATATGTCTTGAATTTCATACAAATGGCTCTAACAATCTTGGCCCGCCAGTGCATGGGTGTGGAAAAAGCACAATTTTCTTTCAATATTTGAATGGTTACAATATAACACCAATAAAATAAAATCACACTATAATAAACGTAAAATTTTATATATACTTCGTATTTTTATTATTTTTTTCTACTGGATATGTAAAATGTTTCTCTTACATCGCCTTCTATAGTAAATAAAATGGGTCTCCCAGACCCAATCCGTGTACTGGCGGGTTAAAAAAAATTTTAAGGTTTATTTTTATTTTACTTTTATTTATTTTATTTTATTTTTCTTATCATCCTTACTATAAACGAGTTAATTTTGTATATACGTCTTGAATTTCTTGCAAATGGCTCTAACACCTTTTTTTTTTTTTTTTTTTTTTTAATGTTAAGGGTTTATGTTTATTTTACTTTTTTTTTTTCTCTTTTTGAGGTGACCAACTGATTTAAATGACCTCATGTTTAGGAAAAGTAGTATTCATCGGTAACCTGTGATCCGTTCGGGGTCAAAATATAGAAGAAACAAGGTTTTTCTAGTCAACTGCTTGTACGATTTGTATACAAATTTATTGTAAGGTGATTTTGAGGTAACCATTCCATCTAATTTACCCTCATTTTCTGGAAAGTTAGCGTTCACTGGTAACCTGCACTTCACCGCAAAATATGACAGATTTTTTTTTTTTTTTTTTTTTTTTTAACTACTCAAACGATTTGGATAAAAATTTAGAGTTAGAAGGCTTTTTAGTGGGCAATTTAATTTACATTACTCTGTGGCAGAAACTATTTAGTCCCAGACAGAATTCGTCCGAATTAATTCATTCGAGCAGTTTCGATTGCACCACTTTTAGTACTTAGTTAAAAATACAATGCTATATTTCACCAGAAAAATGGTTCCAATGAGCTGCAACCAATGTTATGGTGCAAAGTTTCTCCATTTCAGTAACACCATTAAAATGGTGAAACGTTGCAGCTAATTGGAGCCATTTTTCTGGGGAAATATAGCATTTTATTTTTAACAATGTAGTAAGTATTTTTAAAATGAAGAAACTCCCCGTAGGTATATATATATATATATAATATTTTATTATTAGCTTTGGAATGGCAAAAATAAAATATATGCAATTCATGTATTTGTAATGTTGATGAATATTTACCTAGGTTTAATATACACTGTAAAAAACATGCAACTTTGCTGCCAGAAATTTTCTGTAATTACAGAAAAATACGTTTTGTAAACGAAATTTTCCCATAATTTACGACTTTTTTCTCAAACTATAGAGAATTTCTGGCAGCAAAGTTGCATTTATTTAACAGTGTACACTGTAAAAAAATATGTCCTATTTGCTGACAGAAATTTTTTGTAATTTGAGAAAATACGTGTGATTTACGAAAAAATTACGTTGTGAGAACGTATTTTCTCAAATTACAGAGAATTTCTGGCAGCAAATAGGAAATATTTCTTACAGTGATAAGATATTAGGTCAGGAAAATCCTATCACATCGACCCGTGTTAACATTATCCCAGAGAGCTAATACTTTGCTAAAAAGTGTTTAAGGTCAAATGGAAAAGAATTGGAGGGTATACGTATCAGATTTCAAAAAATAAAGAAAGAAAAAAACAGGAAAAACAAAATTTCCACCCTCATTTAACGGACACCATAATATATATATATATATATATATATATATATATATATATATAATATTGGGCTAGAAATTAGAAAGATAAAGTTATTGGTCTGCAGGACCAATAATTTACATATTTCATTGATCCGTGCATACTTTGACTAGTCCGTTCTTCCATTTTATTGCATTTTTAAAAATGTTTCAAAATTTGTAAACTGTTTATTTTACTAAGGGCCATATTCACCAACTTCTTAACACTCGGATCAAACCTCGGATCAGCCGTAATCGCTTGATTATGGGAAAATCGGTTTACTACTTTAACACTTCGTTTTTGATCCTCGAATATCGGAGGATTAACAGAGATAATTCTCGGATCTTTTCGTAACGCATGCGCTTTCCGCAGCTCAGCTTCGTAAACAAATAACAAACATGGCTGACGTTGACGATCTAGTCTCACTAGATGATATTGAAAGCTTAGAACTATTGGAAGCATTTGAAAGAAGGAAAAGGACGGGGCATTAAATTAGAGTAAATGATTTGGATTCTTCGGATAATGTGGCATTTCGATATGGCTATCGATTAAATAAAGATTCCGTGGAATCTCTAGTACGAATGTTAGATAATAGGCTATCATCTGCCACAGAAAAGAATAATGCATTAACTTCGGCAGAAAAAAAGATTAATAGCTTTAAGATTCTCTTATCCATAACAATCAAAATTTTAAATCGTGGCGTAAACAGTTGTCGTCTGCGTGATTATTCTTTTTAAAAATGCTCTAAAGTAAAATTGATTCTTAATCCGTGCGTAAACAAAAGCGGAGTAAACAAGAGCGAAGCGTGTATCAGTGTTGCCAATTTTCATTTTACCCTTTCTAATATTCTAATCCGATTGATTAGTTAATTGAAACCGAACGATGAATAAATTCTACCTTCGTTCTTGGCCAATCAAAACGAAGCCAATCAATTTCTCTTCCAGTTAATCCATGGATCACGTAATCGGCTGATGGTGAATACCGTAGGAATTTAATCCAGTGTTAGCTTTGAATCTCGGATTTTCTGATCCATGGTTTAATCCTCGATCAATGAAGTTTGGTGAATATGGCCCTAAGACTTTGTTTATAAATTTTCAAGTGAAATATGATGAAATTTTGTAAATTAATTAAGAAAATACAAATGAAGTCTTATATAAATCAACAATTTATGCTTTAATAAACGAGCTTAATATCACGTATTTACTATTAAAAATTAAAAATTAAAAATAAAAAAATGTTATGAAAGTGAAATTAAATGAAAAATTACAGAGACTATGTGATATTGACAATTATAAAGAAATAAGCTTTACTATTATTACAATATACAACTCTGTGACAAGTTTACAAAAGTTAAAAATACAAAAAAATTGAAAAGCTTCACTTGTTCGGAGGACCACTAGAATTTATGTTTCGTTGGTCCGTTGAATTATTTGTGGTCCCGGACCAACAGACCACTGTTAATTTCGAGCCCTGTTATATATATATGTATATATGTGTGTGTGTGTGTGTGTGTGTTGTATTTTTGCTTGATCTCCTTAGATATAATGTTTAGACGAAGATGTAATTTTTGATTCATAAGTTAGCTTTGTGGATGAAGAGATATACTACCAAAGTATAATAAGAAACATTCAATATCCATTCACTAAAGTGGTCGCAGTTGCGTTGGTAAAGTAATAACCAAGATTAGCTTGCTGACTTCACATATTTCATATTTACTTTACTTCTTGACAAAAATCCCGGTGTTACATAATTAAAACTTGACTAAGAAATTATTTAACAAAAAAAAAAAAAAAAAAAAAAAAAAAATCATGATAAAAAGTTATTCTTTAAGAAAAGGGACGAGGACTCGGGGAGTACAGCGATAAATGCGAAGCGTCCGTACATCTGAGAAGTCGAAGAAAAAGTGATCAAAGTTTGGCTCAGTTACTTCTCATCAAAAATCACAATATGGTAGCCAAACCTAAATCTCAAATTAACCAAGAGCAACACCCAATTTTTCAGTTACTCTGTATAATCAGTATATATATATATATTAATATATTGGCAACCCTAATTTTAGCCAAAAATATCGTTGAAAGATTCTGCAAAAAATCTAACCTCAGGAATTTTATTTACAATAGATGTTTATACTCATTATGGTTTCACAAGATTTTGAGCCAATAGAAACTACATAATTTCCTTTTCAAGAGTACATCTGTTTTTTGCTAAAAATGACAACGCCAGCGAAAACTTGTTGCATTTTATTTTACAAGGATGAAAGGAGAGCTATCCCAGCTGAAATGTTTTGCTTGGATAGATTTTGGTAATGATTTTAAATGATTTTAAGCGCTATGATTTTAAATTTATTATTAGAATTAGATTATGATTAGAATTAGATAATGATTTTAAATGCTATAAATGTTTTAGAATCGCACTTTAAAAAGATGGGAATTGAATTAAATTTTGAGAGATAATATGTAATTTTCGACATCACAATATATATATATATATGTATATATATGAATGGGACTTCATATATTCGCACATATTAAATTTAAATACAGATGAATTAAAAAATACTTTTTTAAATATATATATGTGTGTGTGTGTGTAAATGATAGATAACGTAATAAAATTTAACCTTAAAATTTAGCAATGAATAGATACAAAACAATACCAACACAACAAAAATAGAACGGATTTTAACTTATAGGTAAGACTGACACAAAAATGTTGCGATACAGATTAAGAACCAATAAGAGACATTCTTTTTAATTTATCATTTTATGAAATTTTGTTTTAGCCCTTTTATATGCATTTATAAGTCCTATTCTTATCCACTGAGAGTCACTAGTTAAAATTTTTATGCAAATAATCTGTCACATTAACCTCTTTTAGAAGTTTTCAATTATATTATTTATTTCGTTTTTGTTTAGATGCGCACAGTATACAATAATTTGTAAAACAAGTGAGCTTTAAAAAAAAATAATAATAATAAATAAATAAATAATAATAATTTTGAAATATGAATTTTTTATTATTGTTATTCACCAAAATTGCAGCATTTTGTTTCTTTATTTTCAATGTTTTCACTGCATTGCAAATACGAGCACATTTTCTGTTTGTCTTAATGTTTCTATCAAAACATTACCGCCAAAATGCAATGCCGTCTGAACTAATTAATTCTAGGTTATTTTCTTTACGAAAAGGTTAAAACTGTATCCCACGCAAAGAGAGTTTTAGCTCGTTAAGATCGGTCTCAAGTCGTCTGCCTTTTTCGGGTAAAAAAGGATATTTAAGTAAATATGGGAAGTATAAGACCATTGTGTTACCCAATTCTACGTACGGCATTGCTATTTTTGTTACTTTTAGGCACGTTGGAAAAGAAATGATTGATTATATTATAATTTGGAATAAATATTTTTATAACTGACTGAAAAATAAGTGTAAAAAAAATAGAGCGTTATTAGTGTTTTTTTTTTTTTTTTTTTTTTTTTTTACAACTATTCCTATTTTTTACAACTATACTATTAAAAAATTAATATTTTAAAATTAAGCTGATTTTTTTAAATGTAAATATATTAAATTAGTTTAAAGATGTTTGAATAAGTTATTGTACAAAAATAGTTATTTATTTTTATTTAATATATATATATATATGAAGAAATAATAATAATATAAAGTTATCAATTTTTTTCATTTTTAATAATAATAAATAATAATAATAAAATACCTTTAGAGCTATAATGACGTCAGTTTTACCCTGCAAGTTTAATTTTTCACAAAGTTTTATATCAATTTTAATATTTACGCGTGAATTTCTTTTCATTTAAAAAAATAAAATGAATTCGAAAACTTTCTTGGCAGCAATTAAAAATTAAAATAAATTATGTATTTTTGTCTAAAAAAGGGCTTCTTCAACTTTTGCGATACTGTCCGTTTCGATACTATGATTATTATTAATATTATTTTCTTTTCTTTTCCTTTCAAAAAACAAAAACAAAAAAGATTTTGATGAAATTCTGGCAAAATCAGAACTTAGAGGACTATTAGCTTTTTTTTTTTTTTTTTTTTTTTTTTCCAAATTATAACATCGCTTTCAAATTATTCAATTATATTTTCGATATTTTTTTTATTTCTATAAATGTCCAGCCGTCGTAAAACTGGCGACAACGTTTTAACCGTAGATTGAGACTAATAGTCCTCCATCCTTAAAAAAAAAAAAAATGTCCTCCTCCCCCTTTTTTTCCCCCTGCTTAAACAAATAAAACAAATTTCATAAAACTGCTCATATTTCATGATATATTTAATATATTTATATTCTGACTGCAATATTTTATTTCAAAAGTGTTTTTAAATTTAACTAAAATTTTCATAACATTTTCATTTAAAACTATACATATTATAAACAAACAACATGTTTCTTTTTTTTTTTTTTTCAAGCTTTTAAATAAATGCTTATATCAGGGCGCGAAATTTCCGCTCGCCAGCTCGACACTGGCGAGTGGAAATTTTACTGTGGCGAGTAAAATTTCAGTCTAAATGTAGATAGAAATCTTACAGTACACAGTGCTATCAAAAAAAATAAAAATAAATAAATAAATAAATAAATAAAATAAAATAAAAGTATCGATTTAAAACGCATAATTATGCTGATCTTAGGTAAGGTGACCAGATATCCTCTTTTAAAGAGTACAGTCTTCTTTTTCAACGCTCTGCCTTCTTAAACGAAAAAAAATATATATATAGGACTAAAAAGTCCTCTTTTTTGTATGTTTTTCGTCCTCTGTCCTCCTTTTCAAATGAAAAGGATTTAGTCCTTAATTAAAAAAATTTTGCAAAACTGGAAAGCTCGATCGGCTGTTGGCTGTATCGATCGGTGAACACTAACTTAAAAAAAAAAAATCTATATTGTTCAATGACATTTATAAAAATTAGGGATTTTTCCTTTCGTATCCGTATATTATTAATTTAAATTATGGTGTACTGATCCAAATTCATCATTTTGGACAAAAATGTTTCCACCACTTGTGTAAAGTAGCTTTTGAATCGACTTTTATAATGATATTCATTCAATTTTGTGTCCTCTAAATTGATCTCTTTTTCAAAATTGAATGTCTTCTATTTTCTTATAAAATAAAAGACACCGTGTATTTTCTCCTCTTTTTCCAATAAAAAGTTCTGGTCACCTTATATGTAAAAAATAAAGTAAGTTAACCATATTTTGTGGCGAGTAACTTTTTTTTTTTCAACGAGTGTAATCTAAGTTGAAATTTCGGGCCCTGCTTATATATATATTTGTGTTTACCTTGATATTATTACACAATTGCATCAAAAAATTTTACAGCGTCTATAAAATTAATATATACTACAGTTACAGATTATTTCGTTCTCTAAGATACAGGGTCTTCACAAACATTACTGATTTTCCTCAATTTGTTTCTGAACTCTTAGTTATTGTCGCAACGTAATTTTCACTGAAAAACATGAGGAAGACCCTGTTTCTTACATATTTGTTTGGGTCACCCAAACGGTGTGGTGGTTAGCGTCCCTGACTTCTGCACGGTTGGGCCTGGGTTCGAATCCCGGAGAAGGCATGGATTTGTTGTCCCTGTTAGAGGTAGTGATGACCGCCCATTATGGCTGCTTCTTCACAAATGGTCATCATTTCGGTAACCTCTCGGCCAGTGCTTGTGGGTGGCGTATGCGCCGCGCCATTAGAGAGAGAATATATATATATATATATATATATTTATTTATTTATTTGAGAACATTTCATACCAAGAAATAAATTTTTTAATTGAAAAAAAAAAAAAAAAAAAGTGGTCGTTTGTAAATTTTCTAATACTTTGGGTCAGTGGTGTACAACGCTATACAATTAAGAAAGTACGATATTTCCAAAATTCAGTTTTGCTTTCCGAACATACTATGTAAGGAAAATATTGTAATGATAATTTACAAAATAGATTGTGTATCTCGCATAGCTCAAAAACGAAAGGTCGCATAATGTTGCAAATTTACATTTGTGACTGTCATGACGTCTAGTTATACACTTCCAACTTTCATCTGGACACGAGCTCTACGATTTTACACAATTTTTTGGGATGCATGTATGTGTGGGAGTGAACACGATAGCGTCTAAATGTTTTGTTCGAATAAGCTGAAAATTGGCACGCATGTCACAGATCACCGTATCACGAAACCTATTGATTTTTGGTGAATCTAGCACATATACTATATGTGCTAGATTAATATGTGTTAGAAAAGCCTATGTGTCATACAGATTTTTTACCATAGGGACGCAAAAAAAATTTCTTTATCATTATGGCCTATGGATTAAAATTATTTAAAGTGCGATGGCGTTTAAATGCTTTAATCGATTGAGCTTTAAATTTATATACATGTTATAGATCACCATCGCACGAACTGTGTAGATTATGGTAAATCTAGCACAGGGATAGAACGGAGAATTCTTTATCATTATGAACTATGGGCTCAAATTATTTGAAATGCAATAGCATTATTCGATTCAGCTGATTGATTTAAACTTTTATTACTTTAATTTGATTAAACAACCGTTAATTACTTAATGCTCGGAAAATCGGGTGGAGTCACTCCAGGATTTTTACTTTCTCTTATCTATGTATATATGGTATCTATGTATATATGTATATAGAAAGTATTGTTTTGGGGACAAATTTTCGAAATTGAATTTTTGCTATATTTACACGTTTCGAGGTCCCCTGAATCCGAAAATCATGTTTTTGGCCACAGCGGTTGGTCTGTGTGAATGCCTGTGCGACTGTTATCAGCATATCTCAATAGCAAATAGTATCAGGAAATAATATAGGGATGTTACACTAAACTTTTCGTTGGAATCAAACAAATGGTTCGTGAACAGGGCCATCCAAAAAGAATTCAAATATATTACATCTATGGACGAAATTTCTGTTAAGTACAGTACATGTCCTAAATAAAATTAAATGAACATATTTTTACTTTCCTCTATATGTAATATAGAGAAAGTATTGGATTCGCGAAAATTTTCGACCTCCGTTTTTTGATGGATTTACACGTTTTGGGATGTCCTGAACACGAATTGATAGTTTTTAGAAAATGTCTGTCTGTCTGTGTGTATCACGATTTTTGTGGACACTGTAGCTCACGAACCAATAAATGAAATTTAACCAAACTTGGTATTTAGTTGCACCCTGGCATAAACTGGTGCTGATTAGATTTGGGGATGAATCGCTCTACAGGTGGCGTTGTGATTGCATTTTTTGTAAAATTTTAACATGGCAGTATAGGACATAATTTCGTATAAATGTGCATAATGAGAGTTATTTTAAACTCGTGCTTGTAAAATTAATATGAATTATTCATAATAATAGTAGTTAACTAGAAAAAATATTTTGTGCATGTGGGGGCATCGGTTTCTCCCCTGAGGGGGGGGGGGGGGTAAAGTTTCAAGATGGGTATCTTTCGAAAATGTCTCGTCAATACCTTTAAAACGAATGGTTTAACTATAAATCTGTGATAATTTAAAACAAAGTTATGATTTTTTTTTTACTTTTAACCCCCCCCCCCCAAAATATATATATATATATATATATATATATATATATATATATATATTTCTTTTTTTTTTTTCGTTACTGAGTGAATTTGTATAGGAAAATATAGAAGAAAGTCTTGTGGTGGCCACAACATACTAGTTTTCTATTGATGTAATTGACGGAAATGTTTGCTACATTTTACTATATCGACAAATATTGGTCAAAAAGTAAAATTTATTTCTCATACTATTAACATAATGAAGTTCAAATAATAAGCGAGACGTATTAAACACTCGACAACAGCTCAGGGCCGGCCCTAGTCCGAGTCGCTCTTCGATGACTTTTTCTAGTCAATTTTGTCATTTTATTCCTTCCGGCATTAGCCTTTTTTTTTTTTTTTTACACATTTAACATTTTGAGTTTTTTTTTTTCGTTTTCATCCCATGCTTTTTCTATGGATTTTCAGCTTTTTTTTCCTGGTTTTCTACATTCTAAAGTGCTGTGGCTCCCACCAACTTGGTTAACAAACGCATCTAAGATATTTATAAAATAATTTCATTGCCCATATTTGATTCGATATGGAGTATTGTTTCGGAAGCTATCGTGATTTTAAATTTTCAAGTGGTAGCCTGACTTTAAGTGGTCCCGTTCAGTTTAAGATATTCACTACTTCGATAAAAATGGCGGATAAAGTGCATTAATAAACTTGTTTGAAATCCTTATATATGGATTACGTAAACATAAAAATTCAAACAAATTCGGGATACCCTTTTTACAATGTGAATTTGAAATTTTCAAGTGGTCTCCGGGTCTCCACTTGAAAACAAAAGGGCGGAGCAACTTGGTTGACAAACGCATTCAAGATATTTATAAAATAAGTTCACTGTCAAAATTTGGTTCGATTTGGAGAATTATTTCAGAAGTTATCGTGATTTTAAATTTTCAAGTGGCAGCCTGATTTCAAATGGCCCCGCTTAATTTGAGATATCCGTTACTTTGTTTAAAATGGCGGATAAAGTTAAATTTTTATGTGGTCTATATTTACGTCAAAACTCAAGCAAATCCGGTCTTAAATACGTTTTTTACAATGTGGATTTGAAATTTTCAAGTGGCCGCCACTTGAAAACAAAAAGGTGGAGCAACTTGATTAACGAACTCATTCAAGACATTTTATAAGATAAGTTCGCTCTCCAAATTTCGTTCGATTTGGAGTATTATTTCGGGAGTTATGGTGATGACAAAATTTTTACTATATATATATAGATAGATAGATATATTATATATATAAATAGAGAGAGAGAGAGATAAACGCAGTGATTGCAATAGGTCGATTTCTAAAGAAATCAACCTAAAAGAATTGGGAGCTAAGAAAAGCAATGTTTCTTCTCATCAGAAAATCAAATATAAATTTTGAATTTATTTCAATGTTAAAGTTTTTGTAGAAATGTTAAAAAATTTCGCGAATCATCGAAATTTTCGAACCATCTTAATTTGTCCTACAACGTCATTGTAATATACTGGGCACCTAATTCCTGTTTTGAAACTTAATTTAAAGTTAAGTAATACAATGCAAATATGGAAACAAGTTTGCAGGTAATTAAAAATTTTAAGAAGAGGAATTTAAATAAATGTAAATTGTTAAAAATTTCAATACAAAATTACTGGTAAACATTTATCTATAAAGTCTTATATAAAATTACAGATAAAAATAAATGGATGTGTTAAAAAGTGCATTTTAATAATATGCATTTTAATATGCATTTTAATAACTAATATTAATTTAATTAAATATTTGCGAGAATATATTTGCGACTTAGAATGTTTTTTCTAAAGAAGAAACATTCACTGAGAAACACTTTCTGTAACTGACATCTAGAATCTAGTTTAAGGCTCTAGTAAAAAAATAGTTTCGTGTCATCCTTATAAATTCTAGTCTCCTTTGAAAGTGAGTTCTAGGAACCCCTATTAGAATTCTGGAGCGTTTGTCTATGTTATCGAGTTCAAACTTATTTAAAAATCTCTGCAAATAAATGTAAACTCAAAATGCTAATTTTAGTAAGTATAATTTTGGTTTATAACCCATTTCTAGAAAATCAAGCACGGATTTCTCGCAATGCAAAGGATTCAGAATATTTAGAATATTGTTTCACCCTCTAGAAATGTATACACTAGAAGTTCTCGATCATTTCGTCTATTCAGCTTATTGGCGTGCCTTATACGCATAGCTCGAAAATCTATATTTCTAGTGTAGGGATTTAGAAACTGGCCACTTATTCGTTCTAGATGAAAGCAGTACATTTTTTTTTCTCAGTGTTCTTTTCTAATTTTTATTGAGAAATTACATAATAAAAATATATAAAAAATACATAATAAAGATTGAGAATTTCGATTGTTTACTTTTAACTGAGAATTATTATAAATTTACAGAGACTCTAGATAAACGTTTTAGTAAATTTATAGAAATTTTTTACAGTATACTATCAAAAATTTGGGAAAAGTATATGAAAACACACTTTAAATAAATAAATAAATAAATAATAAAACACAGTTTTTTTTTTTTTTTTTTTTTTTTTTAAGTTTTTGTACAATTTGAGAAGATGTTCTTAATATCAATTTATTTTTCAATATTAAGCTTATAAATACGATCTTCAACAAAACAAGAAATGTTTATTTTTCATATTTTAAATAAAAGCGTACTATGTCATTTTCTCCGATTTAATATCTTGTTTTTTCGCTTGTTTAGAAAGTATAGTAATAAAGTTATTATAAATCTTATGAGATATTACAGAATTAACTAACAACTGCAATAAATGCCCTTGTAACAGCTTCAAACTGTTCTGTCTTTAAAACGAGATATAATATTGATTAAATCAAGAAGGGAGTAGTAAAATATATTCTTCATTCAAACTTAACGAGTGCATTTCATAAATATTTTAAACTGAATTTCTTGAAAATAATTCATTTTTAAAAGAGCAAAAAATTCAACTGAACACTCTTTATCACACAAAAGCTGCTACTTCTTTTTTCACAAATGGCATCGTTTTAATCCTGGAGAAAAATATTCCGAGATATGCAACTCAACTCGATGTAAATTTAAGTGGTTATTCTAAGAAAAGCACATAGAACTGATCGATATCCAACTACATTTGTGTTCAAAGAAGTCTTAATTCTTCAATGTTCGGCTGCTTTTGTGTTTTCTAAATTTCAACAATGCATATTCGCAGATTTATTAATAATGAGGAACTGAAAAATAATAATAATAATAATAATAATAATACCGATTTTTGTTAAGTTTTTTTTTTTTTTTTTTTTTTCTCTCTTTTGATAAATTAAGTTAATTTATCTCCGAACCCAAGAAATTTTGTTAAATGGGGAAATATCTTGTTTAATTTATTACCAAATGTTTCCTTTTGTCTCTTGTTATATGCATAGATATAGTAATATATGTAGATCTATCATCCCCGTGTTATAGAGCAATAAATTTTGAGGCCGAAAAAAAGTTCTAAAATCAGCCATTAGAAAGTATTGAAAAAAAAGAATAAAAGGAAAAATGAATTTGAAACTGTATCTGGAGTTTTTCATTCACCTTTAGTAAATAAATTATTCATAAATTGTATTTATTAAATTATCCGTGTGTATTCCTGTGTGTGATTTACTCCGGGAAAGGCAGCCATTAGAGTGACTTTTCCCCCAAAAAAAGGCCTCACTTTTTCCCTCTCGCTGATCAACCTATGTCTTATTACTATATCTATGGTTACACGTTGTCTAAAAATATTAATATACCATTATTATAGCGAAATGCCCGACGTAAATGTGCTGTAATTAAATTATAAATATATATTTTTTCTTAAGATAAGATTTTCTTTATTATTTGCTCAATTTAAAAGAATAACTGAAATAGCATATAGCTAAAAAATTAAAGGTATCAGTGCCCAATACAACTAAACAGAACGGGACAAATTAAACAGGAGTGCAAGATATTTAATCCAAAATTAATTCGAAAGTAATATGAAACTTAAAAGATAAATTATTTACCAAGAGAAAAAAGAGAAACACACACACACACACACACACACACACATATATGTATATACAAGGTCCGCCAAAAGTCCCACACCCTTCCATTTATCTCGAAAATGCTTCGGAATTTTGAAAAATGGCGAAACGCGTGTTTAATGAATTCGAGGGGGATCTCTTTAGGTGAAAATATTTTGGGCAGGGGGGGGGGTAGACTAGGGGGCCGCTAGGGAGGGTAACTTTAAAATTTCAAATGGAAGGGAATACTTTTTGAGACATCCCTGGAAACATCTTTTCAAGACAATGAATTTGATACAAATAGTTTTTGTCTTGCGGTGCTTATTAAAGGAGACACATGAGCATAAATTCTATATTTCAAAATTCGAAAAACTCATGTATCTCCTTTAATAATTATCGCAGGGCAAAACTATTTATATCAAATTCATTATCCTGAAGAGACGTTTACAGGAATGTCTAACAAGGTATACCTTCCTATTTGAAATTTTAAAATTGCCCTTCCTGGCGATTCCCTTAACCCCCCCCCCCCCCCAACTGCAAATATATTTTTTTCGCCAAAAGATGTCCCTAATAAAAATTGGAGGACAAAACTATTTATGTCAAATTCAGTTTCTTCAAGAGACGTTTCGCAAGATGTATCGCAAGACATACCTTCCCATTTGAAATTTTGAAGTTGCTCTCCTTAGTGGCTCCTCTAGAACCCACCTAGCCCCCTCCTCGGGTTCAAACTTTTTTCATCGAACCCGTGTTTCACCATTTTTTAAAATTTCTGACGCGTTTCCCAAATAGGAGGGGGGGGAACTTTTGGCGGATCCTGAACACACACACACACATATATATATATATATTGGATCTGTCCTAAAAATTTTAACAGTGTGGACTCAAAAACGAATCAAAACCATTTTGTAAAGAAAGAAATGGTCAAACTAATGTGCTAAGAGGATTAGATTTATTTACTAATCAGTTTTATATATTGAAATGATAATATTTCAAAACCGAAAATATCCTATTAAATTTGTGGGTAGATTTAACTGTGTAAATGATTACTGATACATTGAATTGTGACATATTGTTATAAAAGTAAATAAAACAATGAATTTTGACACAAATATGCTTATTAATTTTTAGATAATTAATTTTTTTTTTCTTTAAGTATTTAATTAAAGTTCCATAAATGTTTAAACCTTTTAAACAAAAATTCATAATCTATTATAGATGTATATATATATATATATATATATCGTAACATACTTATAAACTGAGAAAAAAATCAAACTAAATTAACATTGCTTAAAAAGAAAAAAATTATGAAATAATTCAAAATAAAAATTTTAATAACATTTTAAATCTTTTTAATTTTCTAATGCTATTTCTTCTATTTCATTACATATTTTAAGTTCTGCTATTATTTCTTGATATGTCATCCTAAATGTTTAAATTATAGCTGTAAAACCAACTATGATAATTTGCGGAAGCTAAAGGTTTCTAAACAATTGGAAGTGTACTATAACTTTCTGAAATTTGTTAAGCGTACAATGTTTTTAAATATGTTAGAGAATTTTTTGAGCATTGTTCTTACCTGCTCAAGAAGAAAATAAAATTCTTGTCCAATTTTTTAGCTTAAGAAACAATTTTTTCCAAGTTTTCTTCACGTTTAATTATTGTTTATATTATTAATATTGTTTTTTATATTCGTCATTGTTACACGTATACGTACATACGCGTATATTGTACACATACACACCCACCCACATATTTGTTTTGCGTTTTTATCGTTTCCAAATAATACTAAACTTAAACTAACAGAGTCATTAAATTAGTTTGCTATTTTCATCAAAATAATTTCCATTCATATATTTTTTGCACATTCATTGCAAAATTTCTGTAAGGTAATTTTTATCAGTTACTCTAACTTATTGCAACAAATAATTATATATAGGGTGTTCCAAAAGTCCCCCCCCCCTCCTAACTTGAAAATGAGTCGGAATTGTGAAAAAGGGCGAAACACATGTTCAATGAATTCCAGAGGGACCTCTTTAGGTGAAAAAAGTTTGCGCCCTGGGGGGCTAGGGGAGCCGCTAGGGTGGGCAACTTTAAAATTTCAAATAGAAAGGTATGTCTTGTGATACGTTCCTGGAAACGTCTCTTCAAAACAATGAATTTGATATAAATAGTTTCGCCCTACGAGGATTATTAAAGGAGATACTTGAGTTTTTAGACTTTTGAAATGTGGATTTTATACTTACGTATCCCCTTTAAAAATCATTGCAGTACAAAACTATTTATATCAAATTCATTGTCTTGATGAGACGTTTCCAGGGATGTATCACAAGACATACTTTACTGTTTGAAATTTTAAAGTTGCCCTCAGTAGCGGCACTCCTACCACGCCCTTTCCCGGGCCTTATCATTTTTGGGCAAAGTATGTCTTGTAATACATCCCTGGGAACATCTCTTCAAGACAATGAATTTGAGATAAATAGATTTGTCCTGCAGGGATTATTAAAGGGGATATATAAGTATAATATCCACAATTCAAAAGTCTAAAAACTCATGTATCTCCTTTAATAATCATCGTAAGGTGAAACTATTTATATCCAATTCATTGTTTTGAATATACGTTTCCAGGGATGTATCACAAGACATACCTTCTTATTTGAAATTTTAGAGTTGCCCTCCCTAGCGCCCCCCCCCCTAGCGCCCCCCCCCCCCTTGCCCCCCCCCAGGGCCCAAACTTTTCTAACCAAAAGAGGTCTCTCTTGAATTCATTGAACACATTTTTATCATTTACAAATACAGTCATTATTTTATAATAATTATGCATTAATGTTCATAAATGTTTACGATAAAGCAGTATATATAACAATTGTTTCTTTTATTTATTAATCGTTTCTGATAAAAAATAAATTAAAATGTAACAGGGCTTTTTCAATAATTTTGTAAAATACGTTTATCTTATCTCCCTCTATTGATTAAAAATTTAGAAAGTAGTTCGTAAAGAAATGGGCAGGTTCTAGTCAAGGAATGCTCTTTATTTGGCGTAACTTCTCGAATCAGTATGACAAAACATGATTACAATGAATATTCTCGACACAGACGAATAGTATACTGTTAATTCATCGAATATTCTGGTAGCTGTCAAGTGAAGTTGTCACTCGTACAACAAAAGTCACTGTATGACGAATGTTCTGGAACAGTTAAAAAAAAAAAAAAAAAAAAAAACAGTCACCTGTTCTACAGGAGTAAAACAAATAACGTCAAATACTCCAGAACTGAAATTTTCTCTAGCTCATTAACAAAATTCGTTCACTTGGAGCGCAGTCTCCAAATTAAACTGCAATAGCTCAGAATAGCTATCTGGACAGTTGTAAACCACATTGACTACACACTCTCGCAGATGTGAGCTGACTTTTATTCATACCTTTTGGCTATGGAGTTTGACGTAGTTCTATCCAGAACCACATGGAAAGTTCTAGTTCTCGACTCCTGTCCGTTGTAGAGCTTCGAAACTTTGGAAACTCTAAACTACTATTTTTCGCCAAATTTGATCGCCAAGGCTGACTTTAATGTTGTTGGTTGTACTTTAAGGCCGATTGACTTTGCTAGGGTCCTAGGCCTATAGGCGGAATGCCCTCCGTGGGGGGTCCTAGCCCGTATTTACGCAAGCTTCGAAGAAAACCACGGAAAACTCCGAACGGCAAGGCCGATGAGTGCGACCTGGAATCGAAACCGTCACTTCCCATCTACCAGCTTTATGCGCAGAGCCGCTCGGCTGCTGGTGGGCGCTGACTTTACTGAAAATAAATGAACTGCTTTCTTTCTTTCTTTTTTTACTTTTTTTCTTTTTTTTTTTTTTTTTCATTTTGCCTGTAACATTACTTTTACTGCAATAGGACAAATGATGCAGGGGAAAAAAGTTAATCCGTTGTAACAATCTATATATATGCACTGAATGATATAAAATTGTGTTTCTATGATAATATACATTTGTAATATACGTAAATTTCATAAATTATTTCCTTTTATGTATGTAAACGTACTTTTATATCTAAAATAAAAGGTAATTTGCATTCTAAATTTCTTACATGCATTTTACCTATTGATGTAGATCACATGCAGATCCACCTAAGTGATGACATTTCATCAACGTTATTGATCTTTTCAAACTTATTTCTTGAAGCATTAAAACTATTTTAGTGATATTTGAATGCAGATCCATATACCTGTCGTGTTATATACATGTGTAATTATTATACTCGGTTTTGCAATCTCTGACCATGAAAAACATTTAGCAAACTGGATGACCTTGATGCGTTGCTATGTATAGCCGTTTTATTTTTTGCTTTGCGTGTTGAGAAACCTGTTCACTCATTTCCCTGTGTTACAAATAAAACTTATGTTAACCTTTGTATTGCTCAGATCGATGATCCACGGTTGGGTGCTACTAGTAATAGAAAGAAGTAAAAGTATCCTGGAAAGTATTATCTTTATTAGGTCAGTAGTCATTTGTAGATTACAAATAGCGATGGCTTACAAATTTGTATTCAGTTTTAGTATTATTCATCATTTAATGTTTATATTCGAATAATTATAAAATTTAATACATTTTTGGCCTGTGACGTATCATTACGTTTCTTGCAAATGTGTAACATATATCCATCAGAAATTGCTTTTGCATAATACATGCTGTTTTCTTTTTTCTTTTTCTTTCCTTTCTTTTATTTTCTAAAAATTAAAAAAAGTAACAAATTTCAGTTTTTTTTTTTTTTTTCTTTTTACTTTCCGAACACTATAGTGAGGAAAGTATTGTAATCATGTCAAAAATCCGAATTCGAGATTTTGATGTTTCTATACGTTTTGAGGTCCCCTGAGTCCGTTTTCACTATTTTTACGATGATGTATGTATGTGTGTGTGTATGTGTGTATGTGTGTATGTGTGTATGTTTGTGAACACGCTAGCGTCTAAAGGCTTTGTTCGATTAACCTGAAAGTTGGTACGTATATTGTAAGTCACCATAGTACGAACCCTATAGATTTTGGTGAATCTAGCACTTATAGTTTTTTTACAGGGACACAAAGAAAAATTCTTTATCATTATGGCCTATGGGACCAAAATCTTAAAAGTGCGATAGCATCTAAACGCCTTATTCAATTGAGCAAAAATTTTATACCCATATTATAGGTCACAGATACTCAATCTGTATAGATTTTGGAGAATCTAGCACTTATAGTTTTTTTACAGGGACACAAAGAAAAATTCTTTATCATTAAGGCCAATGGGGCCAAATTTTTAAAAGTGTGATAGCGTCTAAACGCCTTATTAATCTGAGCAAAAAAATTGTACACATGTTATAGGTCGCATTTGCACCAACTGTATAGATTTTGGTGAATCTAGCACTACAGTTTTTTTACAGGGACACAAAGAAAAATTCTTTATCATTATGGCCTATGAGACCAAATTTTTAAAAGTGCGATAGCATCTAAACGCCTTATTCAATTGAGCTGAAAATTTGTATGAATATTATAAATCACTGTTGCACTAACTATAAGCATTTTGGTGAATCTAGCATCTATAGATTTTTACAGGGACAAAACGAAAAATTCTTTATCATTATGATCTAAGGGCTCAAAGTTCAGTAGCGTTAAATAAAACCTCGTGTGATATATGGAGAAAAAAACACTCTATTATGGTTTTCTCTCTTTTGTTTGTTTAGCAATTCCTCTTTCTTTATTTTATCTACAAAACTGTTAGTTACTCAATGTTCGGAAAGTCGAGTGGAGTCACTCCAGATTTTTTTTTTAATAAATGTATTTTTTATACAAATTATATTTAGGGTAGGTGCTCCAGTGATTGACATGCTCCAGTAATTGACATCTATCCCGAAATAATTAATAAATAAGAAAAATATTAAAATCATATATTTTACATATAAGAATTTTGACATTTTATGTCAAACACTGGAGCATAGGGTGCTAATAACTGGTAAAATGAATAACTAGCAGTGTCAAAAACTGGAACATAGGGGGCCAATGACTGATAAAATGAAAAACTGGCAGTGCCAATGACTGGAACATTGAGTGGGTGTCAAATAAAAATTTATAATAAAATAATAATAATAATAATTGTTATCAAATATATATTTTTTAACATATATGTGGTTCTGAATGTCTTTCATACCCTATGTTCTAACTTAAGATTTCTAAAAATATTTTCTGATGACTAGAACATTAAAAACATCAGAGATTGCTCTAAAAGTGTCAATGACTGGTGCACTTACCTATACAGTTTGTATGAAAATTAAAAGTATAATTGATTTTACCGTATTCAATAGAAAACATCAACATGCTTTTGCTCATATGAATAATGGGTGTAAATTTTCTTTTCTAATGTAAAGTATACAAATAATTAATTATGCTTTAAAGAAGCACCTGTCACAGACTGTAATATATCCGCAATGTTTTGTGATTCCTTGTTCATATACGGTCATTGCTAACTATTTTTAATTGCGAACATGCCATAATGAAAGTTAATAACAACAATTAGTTTCAAAGCATTTTAAAAATATTTGCGGAAGTCAGAGTGCAGGCAGAGGGACTGACAAATAAACAAACAAACACATGGAAGTCATAAACACTTTCTAACTTTGAAAGACAATCCCTGCGCTTAGAAGCCTAAAATAATTATGGTTGTTCGTACTTTACCTAAATTAATCGCTATTGTTAATTTCATGGCGGGCTTAAAAACATTCAGAAATTTGTAGATTATTTGCCTAGAATCCTTAATTTTAAATATGGTCGTCAATATAAACCAAGTGATTAATTAACAAAGTACAAACAAAACTTTTTATGCTTTTATATTTGCTAATTCCGTACGTATTTGTTTACAATATTATCAATGTTTTACGTAATTATTTCAATATAAATACGAATTAAATGATAATAATAATAATCTCTTTTCCGACAATTGAAACATATGATAATAATAACACTCATTTATGTTACGTATTAGTCAAAATCCAAAAATTTTAAATTAGAAATGTGTTAATATAATTATCTTAAATGAATTTAAATGTATCACTTGGCTTGTAATGCCCATGTTTAAAGTTAAACATTCTGATCCTATTTGTTCATTTTCCGAATGTTTGTAATCCCGCCAAAAAATAGTTAATCTCGAATAATTTAGGTAAAACACAATCAGACACATTTAATTTTGGTTCCTAAGCGCCGAAACCATAACACTCTCAACAAGGTTGATAAATGTTTTGACTTCGGTTTGTCTGTCTGTCTTACCGCGCTCTAGTTTCAGTAAATATTTTTAGAATGCATTGAAACTGATATGTAATATTTAAATTCACTGCGGCATGTCCCCTATTGAAAAATAGTATAAATGGCAGCAGTGGTCTGTGAACAGAGATTCACAAAAGATTGTGGATATATTACGGTCTATGACAGGGACAGGTGTTTCTTTAAAAAGGTATTCCTTTAATGCATAGTACCTTTATGCAGTATATTACACTACGAAATTGGCATTTATTATTTATATTACTAAAAGCATATTTTCTATCGAATACAGTATATGATTAATACGGATGACTGGTTTACAAAGTTCCGCAAAAATATTGGGAGATACAAAAGTAAAAATTGCTAAAAATGCATTTTTAGTTTTTTTTTTTTTTTTTTTTTTTTTTTTTTTTCATGGGATTTTAACATTTTATATTAAAGATAAAAATGTCCATCTTTCTGCGATCTCATTTCTGTAAATATTTGTATAACTCTTAGAAAGCAATATATGTTATTAAAATTTTTCAATATTTTTGTAAAATATTACCTATCGAAAGATGCAGATGTAGCCTGGTTTATGTCTAGGGAGATACAAAATAATTCGAATACATTTACGGTTTAAGAGAGATATTTCTTTTGAACACATATCAAAACTATTTATACTGAGATAAACTTAACGGTGTGATTGATATTTGCAGATTGAAAGTGTTTTATATTGTGCTGTCTGGATATATATATATATTGAGTTGTATATTGCTTGAATTCGCTATACAACTTGCTTTATGCTGACAGGGGTGCAAGTTTCCTGAAAGTGAACATTTCTGGTTTTCAGCATTTAAAATTCTATTTATCATTTCATAAATTCTCTTTTATTTTATCGGATCCTTTTGGTTATTTTATCTCTTTCCATTTCTATTAATTTATGAATGTTTCTATTGGTTTAATAGTTTTTGCAAATTATCTCATCGTTAGGCTTATGTGTCATTTCTCTTCTGCGTAAGTACTATAACATGTTTTTACTAATCAGTGTAAACAAATTAAATTATCATTGTGACAATAATTTTATTCGAAAAACATCTCATTTAAAATTCCATATGTTGGTATTTGCATCTGTCTTTCATTTGCTGAGTGTTGCTAAGGAATTAAATTATTCAAATTATATATATATATTCTTGTTTCATGAGAAAGAAATTAACCTCCACTTTTTTCAAATGATTATTTGCTTTGTGATATTTTGCAGTCTTATCTTATTTGAAAAAATAATTATATGTATGACAAATACCGGCACATGTTTTAAAGACGTGTTTTGCAAATGTAAAAATTGATGATACTGAAACTCCTGTCAGGACTTTGTAATCCCTTTGTAGTCACATTTTTATCAGTCATCCTCATTTTGACCACAAAGATTAGGACTATCTTAAATTGCGTTCATTTTTTTTATCTTTTATCTTTTTTTTTTTTTTTAAATAGGTAATTAAATTTTCCATATTATAAAACTGAGCAACATACAAAAAGTTTCGGATCGGGGGAGGGTGGGGGGTCTAATTTTTCGTATTTGTTATTATTGTTATTATTATTTATCCATCTCTTTCTTTTATTTATATATATACTTTTATTGAATTTGACATTAAATCTGGAGAGGTAAAAAAAACCGTTGTATTTTTATCTGTTTCTTGCAAAAACAAATTTGTAAAAAATTGTACTTTATTTTCAAAGCCTAAAAACAAAAAAGCAGTCGCTAGAAAATTGCGAAAACATACATGCATTCTGGAATACAGCATTCTTTAATTCAGAAAAATAAATACGTAAATAAAATTACTTAAAAAAAAAAAAAAAAAATGTCAGTGCGAGTGCATTAAAATGATAGAAAAAAAATGTCCAGTGTATTAACTTCTGTGTCTGTTAAGATAAAGATGGTATTATAATTGAACCTTAAGGATGTGTTGCAGAAAAGATAATATTTATTAGCAAAAATGATAGTGATTTGAAGTAATTTTGGTGTAGAATTACATATAATGGCAGGGAGAGTATTCTCATAAATGAATGTGTATTTCTGGGGGTATAAAAACAAATCTCTCAATGAATATTGTAATATATGTTATCTTTGCTAAATAGGATATTATCTTACTGAGGAGAAAAATATTTCTATATTCATTTGCTAATTTTCGCAGCATGTGCATTTAATAATTTCTGTCACGGAAAAATCTCGAGGCACATTTTTTTTTTTTTTCCTTCACATCTGAGATTAGAAAAGCTCTAGTTAATTAATACCTCATAAGATCTATACAGAATGCTTAATTGCATTAGAATTCTGACACAAACAACTGAGAACAAGTGTTCCTGAAAAGAATTTCAAAGGAAATGGGCGTGGTTTGATGCCAGTCAAGAAGTTGTCATTAAATGCTCTCTGTTAATAAGGGACGCTATCAAATGTTGTTTGGGTAGAAACATCATCTTTATCTCAGGGGCATATTTAGACATTTATCCTGGAAGGGAATCAGAGATCGTGAGAGATTAACCACTGATGCCTTTTATGGTGTTTTATGTAGTTTCTTATTCGATGCATAAGATACACTGCGAAAAGTATGTTGACCTTATATAAATAATTGGCATATTCTCGATAATACCCCCATACTTGTTTATTCCGATGCTATAAGATCCTAAAATTCGACTGTATTGGGAGATAATAGACTTTTCATGTGTCTGAAGTCGAAAACTTTGGAGAAAAAAATTTTAGGGTTACATACAAACGGAACGCTTGCAATTCCAATGACGTAAATTTTGCAAGTTTTTTTGCAAATACAGTCGGCAGCAAAAGTAACAGAGCACTAGCGAAAATTCCTATGTAATAAAAGTACACTTAATGCAGATTTGTTAAATAAATACTTGTCGAATCCTGTTCTTAGTCAGTCTAAGAACAAGATTCGACAAGGATTTATTTAACAAAACAGTGTTAAGTGTACTTTTTTCATATAGGAATTTTTGCTAGTGCTCAGATACATTTGTTGCCGACTGCAGTCATACATTTGGAACGCCTGCAAACGGCTTTGCAACTGGAAGTGTTTCATTTGTATATACCCCTTAAACTGTCTTTTAGGGTGAGAGTTACATGGTATTGCTCGTATACTTTTTTTTTAACTTTCTCTTACCCTAAATGGTAGAGAAAGTATTAATTTTTGGTCAAATTTTCGAAAGTGGGTTTTTGTTATCTTTACACATTTTGAGGTCCCCTGAATCCGAAAATCATGTTTTTAGCGGTTGGTCTGAGTGCCTGTGTGTGTGTTTGTATGTTATCAGCATATCTCAAGAACAAATAGCAACAGAAAGTCCAAAATCGGTATTTTAAATATGTATCATATAGGGGTGATGCACTAAACTTTTCGTAGAGATCATGCAAACGGTTCGTGAACAGGGCCGCCCAAGATAATTTAAATGCACTACGTCTGTGGGGGAAATTGCAGGTTCAGTCGGTAACAAAAGTGTCCGAACACTACCAAAAATTCCTATGTAAAAAAAGTACACTTAATACTGTTTTGTTAAATAAATCCTTATTGAATCATGTTCTTACAATGAATAACAGGATTCGACAAGGATTTATTTAAGAAAACCGTATGAAATGTACTTTTTTTATATAGGAATTTTTGCTAGTGTTCGGACACTTTTGTTACCGACTGTAAGTACACTTTAAGGTCTATAAGCTGCCTTAAACAAGACGGAATGAACTTTTTTTTTTTTTGTATGCATAAAAGCATATTTTGTGTAGATTGTGATATGGGAATCATTCATCATTCGCTTACAGGGCTACCCAAAATATTTGGATATATTAGGACTGTGCTTGGAAATAGCTAGAATTCTAATTCATTTTGTGTTAGATATATTTTTTTTCCTGTAAGACTAAATTTCAGAACACAATATTTTTTAAAGTTCATATTGTTTGTAGGCAATATAAGGGCTATCCAAAAATGAGCCAAACGTTCTTTTCTATTGAATGTAATTGATAGAAGTGCTTTTGCTGCCTTTTACAACGTCTACAAATAGTGCTTAGAAAGGAAAATTGATTTTTCTTACCCATACTGTAAATATGTAAATAAATTATTTTTTGTAATTCCATTTTCAAATCTGATTTTTTGTATTATATCACGTTTCGAGGTGCCCTGATTACGAAAGTCCAATTTTTATCGGTTGATCTGCAACTATATATATCTGTCATCGGTATAACTTAAAAACAAATAACTGCAGAAAAGTCAATTTGGTATTTTGAGTTTCGTATTAGTTTACCACTTAAAATATTGATCAAGAATGGAGACGGCAAGTTTGAAAGCAAATTATGAACAGCCATGAGTCTTTTTTTTTTTTTTTTTTTTTTTTTTTTAAATAAATGTCGGCACTACAACTGAAAGTATGTGTGTGTGTGTGGGGGGGGGGGGTCGAGGGGTAGCTCCTCTCACACAGAATTATATATCAAATAAAACTATTCCTAAACCTATTTTAGATTATTTTAAAAGTACATTGAACTTTATTATCATACGCTATTGATCTTAAGATTTAATACGCCATCTATCCTTATAGTATTTAAATGCAGGAGAGAAGAAAGTCGTGTGAGGGATACACCAGATTATTTTTTCCCATTTACATTGATTCAAATTTATTTACATTATTTCATATAACTATTAATTTCGTAAATGTTTGTTAGATTCAAAATTTTAACAACATACCAAATTGAAATATAGAATTGGAAAGAAAAAGAAAAGAATAATAATTTATAATTTTACCAAGAAAATACTTCTTATTCTTTCTTCATCTTTCTCTTTTTTATTTTAATCTTTTGTCATTTCAGTTTTGTGGAAAAGGGTATAAGAGAATTAAATATCAAGTTACTTTTCTACAAATTTAATAAATTTAACCAACTGAAGTTTATTTTTTTTAATTGCTATATTTAAGAAAAAAAAAGAAACATATATATATATATATTTTAAAGATTAAAAACTATCACTTAATGCTTTCATTTATTTCATTTCAGAAGTTACTATATCGATTAATCGTTTCTTTACTTTTAATCATTTCTTTTCAGTTTGTTCGTTTTGGCAACTTATTTATTTCTACTATTTCTGTTTGGAATCGGTTACATGTGAACTTATAAAAAAATTCCATTTTTCAATTCTGGTTGTGTTACTGTTTAATCTAATTTCCATTTTTACTTTGTTTTGTTGCAAAATAGAAACTTGAGTTGTATATTGCTTGAATTAGCTATACAGCGATCTGAAATCTTGCATATGCTGACAGAGATGCAAGTTTCCTGATGATGATCATTTCCGGTTTTCAGCATTTAAAATTCTTTTTTTCATTTCATGAATTCTCTTTTATTTTAACAGATCCTTTTGGTTAATTTATCTCTTTCCATTTCTGTTATTTTATGAATGTTTCTATTGGATTAATGGATTATGCAAATTCTCTCATCGTTAGACTTATGAGTTATGTGTGGCATTTTTCTTCTGCGTAAGAACTTTTACATGTTTTTACTACTCAGTGTAATTAAATTAAATTATCATCGTGACAATTATTTTATTCGAAATACATCTCATTTAAAATTTCATATGTTGGTATTTTCATCTATCTTTCATTTGCTGAGTGTTGTAAAGGAATTAAATTATTCAACTTATATATATATATATATATATATATATATTAGATTGTATTTTCAAAATTTTATTTTATGAAAGTAACATAATCAAGATCTTTAACATATAGTACAATGAAAAAAATGAACTAAGAAATCTTTAAATAACGCCAAATTATTCTATTCAAGTGAAAGTACAGATAATACTCCTCTTATCGTTATTGTTACTGTTACGTGGATTCATCGTGGATAATTTTTTTATTCCTCTCTTTTATTTCACAAGACTAGACTAAGTACTTTTTTATCACTCAACTGAATCTTTAACTCTGAAAGTTATTTTTTGACTCGGTGAATTACCTTTTGATAAATGACGTTCTTAACTCGTTAATTCTTTCACCACAATTCTTTTACACGGTTAGTCGGACGGCTAAATATTTGCAGATTATATGAGAAAAATGTTTCTTTAATGCAAAAATGTCCGGATCTCGGTATTATTTCATTAAATTGTGGAGACGATATGTTGATAGAGGTAAATTCAGGGTTGGCCTGTAGGAAATAAAATTTATCTATTAAAATCTGCTCTCGGAAGAATTTGAATTTTGTATTGCTTTAATGGTTTTATCAACAATTTATATGTGCACTGGGAAGAGAGAGAAAAAAAAACTGGTATGTTGTGGCCACCACAAGACTTTCTTCTATATTTTGCAATACATATTCACTCAGTAACAATATTAAAAAAAAAAGTACGGATTTTTATTTATTTATTTATTTTTTTTTTCTATTTATTTTTTTTTTATTTTTTGTTGTTGTTAAGAGTTAAAAAAAATCGATAACTTTGTTTTAAATTATCACAGATTTATAGTTCAAGCATTCCTTTTAAAGGTATTGACGAGACCTTTCGAAATATACCCATCTTGAAAATTTATCCTCCACGGGGGAGGTACTCCCCCCCCCCCCCCCGCAGGGGGGAACCGATGCCCCCACATGCGCAATTTTTTTTCCTAGTTAACTGTTACTAATATCAAAAATTCATATTAATTTTACAATCACAAGTTTAAAATAACTCTCATTATGCACATTTATACGAAATTTTGTCCTATACTACCATGTTAAAAGTTTAAGAAAAATGCGATCACAGTGCCACCTGTTGAGCGATTGGTTTACATGTGGCCATCACATTTCACGTATTCCAATTTTCATTATGGTTAAGTTACTTTGTAAGCTAATTTCCTGTTATCTTTCTATTTTTTATGCAAGATAGAAACTAGTGTTGTATATTGCTGAAATAGCTATACAATATTCAGAAATCTTGCATTCCATGCTGACAGTACTACTAGTTTCCTGATGAGATCTGTACTGGGTTTCAGCATTTATAACTCTATTTTTCCTTCATGCATTCCTTTTTATTTCAACAGTTTTTTTGGTTAATTTCTTTCAATTTTTATCTTGTGTTGCATGTATTTACTGGTTTAATGGATTCTGCAAACTATCTCATCGTTTAGGCTTAAGTGTTATATGCGTCATTTCTCTTCTGCGTAAGTACTTTAATATGTTTTTACTACTCAGTGAATTTTAATTAAATGGTAATCGTGACAATAACTTTATACGTAATACATCTCATTTTAAATTTCATTGTTGGTATTTTCATCTTTCTTTCATTTGCTGAGTATTGTAAAGGAATTAAATTATTCATTATATATATATATATGAGGTTTAAGAAAAAAATTAAATTAGTAGTAACATAATTTTTTTAAGTCAGAAGGTTTGAGAAAAGTTATTGTTAAAAAGGTTTAATTTCTCATTACTCATCACAGGCTGCATATGTTATTTTTATTTATTTATTTTGTTTTTGTTTTATTTTGGGGGTGAGGTAATTTCTCTATTTTATATATATTTTTTTTATTTATCAGCCTTGTTTATTTTCTTATGGGAGTCTCTGTCTTGCAATAATGAATTTAATAAAAGTTTAAAATGGGTAAATAGTAGACAGAGACTCCCATAGACCATAATGTTTATAAATTATTTCGCATTAAAAGAGTGATTTTCATGAATTGATCAGCTACACAAATTATTTAATTTGGAATCTGGGTAAATTGCATGACACAACGCGCTTTAAAGAAATTTGGTAGCAGAATAATTTTAAAAATTTTAAAACGATGATGGTGAGATTAGATAACATCAAATCTCATCGTCGCAGTTTAAAATGAAGATTGTGTACTAAAATTCAACCTCCACTTTTACAGAAGAAAATCTAAAAGTAAGATTAACATGTACCATTTTAGGAAAAAAATATTTATCGTAACTTGATCAAGTTATTATTTATAACTAGTTATATCATCAAGTTATATGATATTTATTATTATTAATTTCTAGAACTTATTATTATAGAATTCCAAAACTAGAATTTCTTTAATTAATAATTCACAATATAGTTAACTTGGTGATATATAGATATATCATTAAGTTACCATTCCTAAATTTATATACCGTAAAGAATCTGTAAACTTACGAACTTTAATTTTCTAACTTATTTACTTTCTACCATGTCCTGCGAACTCAGGGACAGTGATGCCAGATGGTCGAAAATTATTTCCCCAAACAGGTCTTCAAATTTCCCCAAATCAGGGAGTTTTTTTCGAAAAAATCCCCAACTTGATTTCTACTAAAAAGGGAAAATAAAATTTTTTTCAAAAAAAAAAAAAAAATCTTTATTTATCAAGCAGATTCAAGCTCATATTTTCCCCCCAAATGTAGGCAATTTTTGAAAAAAAATCCCCAAATAACAATAAAGCTATTGAAAGTCCCTAGTCGTACGTAGGGATAAATCATTACGTTGCCAATGCCAACATTGACAGAAGTTAACTTGATGATATATAGATATATCATCAAGTTACCATTCCTAAATTTATACAACGTAAAGAATCCGTGAACTTACGAACTTTAATTTCTAACTTACTTACCTTCTAATAATAGCAGGAGACTTGGCGTTGGAAAATTAAAACAGGAATAAACTACTACGTCAGAAACGCCAAAGAAAAATTATTGAGGTGCATACAGCTGTTTCGGTAGCCTAAAGCGTACCGTCTTCAGTGCAAAAAGAAATGCACTTTTTGCACTGAAGACGGTACGCTTTAGGCTACCGAAACAGCTGTATGCACCTCAATAATTTTTCTTTCGCGTTTCTGACGTAGTAGTTTATTCCTGTTTTACTTACCTTCTACCATGTCCTGCGAACTCTGGGATGACCAGTGTTGCCAGATGGTCGAAAATTATTTCCTCAAACAGGTCTTCAAATTTCCCAAATTCAGGCTTTTTTTTTTTTTTTTTTTTTCGAAAAAATTCCCAACTTGATTTTTACTAAAAAGGGGGAAAAAAAATCTTTATTTATCAAATTTAGATTTAAGCTAAGATTTTTCCCCAAATGTAGGCAATTTTTGAAGAAAAATCCCCAAATAACAATAAAGCTATTGAAAGTCCCTAGTCGTACGTAGGGATAAATCATTACGTTGCCAATGCCAACATTGACAGAAAGTTGAACTCCCCAGATTTGTCCCCAAAAATTTTAGAATTCCCCCAAAAAGTCCCTACAAACATTTGGTCCCCAAAATTGTCCCCAGAAGCCTCAAAAATCCCAAAAAAAGGGACAAAATCCCCAATCTGGCATCACTGCTCAGGGATGACCAGTGTTGCCAGATCTGGCGGATTTTTTATTCACTAATCACCAATAATTTTGAAAAGTGATATTTGATATACATAATAGACTCAATCTTCGAAGTGATTAGGCAAACGTTACAATTAAAAATTATAGGTGATTATTGAATAAAAAAACCGCCAGATTTGGCAATTCTGGGGCTGACACTGGCGGGTATTTTTATACGTTTCCCGTACCACTATTCCCATAAAATAAAATTTGCGATATATTTACGTAGGTAAAGTAACCTTCTAAGTTTTATTGTTTGGAAATAGTGGCAAAAAAAGGATTAAAAAAAAAAGTCGCCAGTGTCAGCCCTGCAAAACTGACTTTACTAATTTTCCTCCCCATCCAACATTCTTATTTAATACGTTTTTGACTGTTAACTTATAGAAGCTACAATTTCTAATTTTTCATTTCTGGTATATAAATGTTTAAGTTTTTCTTGAAAATCATTTGTTTAACATTATTCTTTAATTTAAACTACATATGCATTGTAAACATAATTTGAAGGTTTTTATTTATTTTTCAAAATTGTTTTCGTAAAATCAGGAAATTTACAAACAGTTTAGTACAAAATTGAATGTTCTTCCAAATTTTTCTACAAACGGTGAAAGACAGATAGACATTTTCTAAAAATAATCAAATCGTGTTCAGGACATCCCAAAATGTACAAATCCATCGAAAACCGACGATTAAATGTAGTCTCACGTATCTAATATTATCGTCTTTTGCATACAGAAGAAAGTGTGAAGACGAAGATTTGAAGTTGATAATTTGTAGATGGTCGTTGGTTATAGGAGTTTACTTTATAATAACAGTTTCAGAATTCTTGCGAAGTGTCCAACTAATAACACAGGAATCGTTAATCCAAATAAACAGGCACTTTCTTGTAGCTATTATGATGAATTTTATTATATATGAATTGTTTACATATTTAACCCGATTATAGGTGATCAGAAAAGCATTTTACTATAAAAAGGTAGGTATAATTGAGGAAATTGAATAACTTGGAGAGGGAGCCCAAAAGCGTCGACTTATCAGTTCAAGTCATGATGATGAAGTGACGCTTCGATTTCTTGATTCATTTCGCCAGAGCTCTAGTCGACGCCAAATTCAAAAAGTTGGTAAAAAATGGTTGTAATTATGTTACGTATAAATACATACAATTTTTGAAAAGGTTACTACATGATTATAATTCAAACGGTCTTCACTAAATGCCAAAACACGCCATGAGAACCCGGAACTTTTGAGCAAAATTAACACACCATGTTATGAGACAAGGAATCTACTTATGGCGACAAAACTGCATTTATTTGTAAGATGAAAAGAAACCGAATTAGGAAAAGTCAAAACAAGCTATTGTAGATCTGCATGAACGTTAAAGAACGAATAATATAGGATCAAAGGTTTCGATAGAGTTGCAATAAGCAAAAAATACATATGTGGGAAGAGGGAGAATGTAAAAATTTAAAGAACATACTGTATGTGAATTTAAGTTGCAATTTAGAGGTCATAAACATGTGTTCGTTAGTTTAATTTTATTTTATTTTTAATATGATTATATATTTTTTAGAATATGTGATTATCGACATCACAGAAAGTAATAAAAATTTAACAGAATTAAATCAAAAACTAATTTTCTAAAATGTTCCGAAACATAAAAGTATAATTAAAATTTTTGAAAGGGAAAAGCGTCGATACTTCGATGAACGAAACATTATCCTCCTCTGGCATATTAATTAAAAAGCAAACCAATTCTCGTCTTGTTAAAACTTAGAAACATTATCATTAAGTAGTTCGGCGATGATATTCTTTTCACTTGATCGTGAACAAGTATTTATGAATGATTTTCCTACGAAACAGGTTGTCGCTTAAAATTCCGTCACGTATCAAGGCATCTGAGAAAAAGACACTCACATTAACAAGGTGATTAGTCTTTAATTTTACTTTCTTCTATCTTTAATAGAAGAAAGTATTGGTTTCTTATTTATTACTTTCTCTTACCCGTAGGGTCGAGAAAGTATTGTTTGAGGGTCAAATTTTCGAACAGGAGTTTTTGTTATATTTACATGTTCTGAGGTGCCCTGAATACGAAAATCATGTTTTTAGCGAATGGTCTGTGTGTCTGTTATCAGCATATCTCAAGAACAAATAGTAGAAGAAATTCCAAACTCGGTATTCTAAATGTGTATCCTATAGGGATGCCACAGTAAGCTTTTCGTTGAGATGAAGTCAATGGTTCTTGTACGGGGACACTCAAAAGTATTCAAATACATTACGTCTATGGGGGAAATTGCAGGTAAGTAGAGTTTAACATCTATAGACTGCACTAAACCAAATGAAACGAACGTATATTTTTTGTAATAGTGATAGTCAACTGGGATTTTTTTTTTTTCTTTGTGTATGTAGGAGCCTCGCCTCCCCCCCCCCCCCCCTCTTGGGGGGAAATCCCCCCTCGAGGGGAGTAAATTTTCATGATGGGTATCTTTCAAAAGAGCTCGCCAATACCTTTAAAACAAACGATTGAACCATCGATCTGCGATAATTTAAAATAAAGTTATAATTTTTTTATATTTTTAACAAAAAAAAAAAAAAAAAAATTCTTTTTTTAAATGTAATATTGAGGATAAATTCAACTTCTTTTTTTATATTTTGTGTTATACTACTTCTCTAATATGGAAATCGTCTGCGTTATCATAAAAGATAATTTTTTTAAATAATAATTTTAATAAATTATTTTTTAAAAACAGAATTATTTTTTAATAACCGAATTAAATTCTATATAAATGTAGGTGCATTAATGAAACGGGGGTTTGAGGGGGGCGGTGGCCCCCCTCACACCGAACTAAATATCATATAAAACTCTTCGGAAGCCTAATTTGAATTGTTTAACACAGGTTTACATAACAGTACTCGTTATCTTACCTCTTAATTTGCAACCTGTATTCATAGTATTAAATTTCAGGGTAAGAGAAAGTCGTGTTGGTGACACACCAGGTTATTTATTTATTTATTTTTCGATTTTCTGTGGATTTATATATTTTGGTATGTCCTAATCAAGATTTGACTATTTTATGAAAAAACTTGTGTGTCTATCTGTATGTGACAAAAATGTTGTGATAGTTCAAGATCAAGAACTAATGCACAGAATTGTATATCAGCTTTTGATGCATATCGCTCGACAAATGACGATTTCTTTCTTTTTTTTTTTTTTTTTTTTTTTTTTTAAGCGTTTATAATTTGTATTACGGCAGTAAGGGTGAAATTTTGTGCTAATGTACAGAATTCTGTTTATTTTTACCAGACCATATGGAAATTTAATTATAAATAAATAAATTTAAAAAAAAAAAAAAATACTTTGATCTATATTCGACGTCAGAAAAAATTGGATTCGTAAAAATGTTTAGTTTTCGATACATTTACATGTTCTGGGATATTCTAAACACAATTTGACCCTTTTTAGAAAATGTCTTTGTACCTGATGCACAGAATTGTATATCAGCTTTTGATGCATATCTCTCGACAAATGACGATTTTCTTTTTTTTTTTTCTTTTTTTTTTTTAAGCGTTTATAATTTTTATTACGGCTGTAAGGGTTACATTTTGTGCGAATGTACAGAATTCTGGTTATTTTTGCCAGATCATATGGAAATTTAATAATAAATAAATAAATAAATAATTAAAAAAAGTACTTTGTTCTATATTCGACGTCAGAAAAAAATTGGATTCGTAAATGTGTTTAGTTTTCGATTCATTTACATGTTCTGGGAAATTCTAAACACGATTTGGCCATTTTTAGAAAATTTCCTAAAATGTTAGGATAAAAAATTATGACAACTCTAGGTCAAGAACTAATGCACACTGTAGAATTTAGTGAACAGTTATATTTAGTTGTACCTCGATACAAATTCATGTCTGACAACTTTTGGCCCATATCGCTCAACAAGTGGCGATGTCGACCCATTTTTCTTCTTTACTTTCTACCTATCTTTCTTTCTTTCTTTCTTTCTTTTTTTTTTTTTTAATATAACAACATTGAACAAAACTTCGTGTAAATGTACGCAATGAGTATTATTTTGAACCAGTTATTGTGAAAATGAAGAATTTGATTTATAGCAGTGTTTGTCAACCAGGATAAAATATTTGTCTATGTAGGTGAACCACTTCCACCACAATGTTAATTTTCAATATCAATGTATTTCAAAAGAACTCGTCATTATCTTTAGACCTCAGGTTTATCCATCTTCAGGGTATAATACGCTGATATATTGCTTTGTTACTTTTACGCTATTCTCATGCCTACTGTTTTTGCCCGATGAAAGAAGGTGCTTAGTTATTTGGACTTAAAACCCTTGTTGTGTGTTCTTACACTTTATGGTGTTGCCTTATTTCCTGCCCCACAAGTGGCCGAGAGGTTCTAGTCTGGAAGCTGTTAGAGGTTCCGGCATTGATCTCGGCCTAGCCATTCGGGGTTTTCCATGTTTATTTTTTCCGAAACTTGGGCTGAGATCCCTTAAAAAGATCCCTTTCAGACGGTATTCCCCCTCTACGTCTAGGACCCTAACGCAACCAATTCGCCTTAATCACAACACCAATACCATCTTATTTCCTTCATATTTTTGTGCCAATTTTTAGGTACATTTTACTGCAAATTGTTAAAAACTGGTTTTAATAAATAAATTATGAGAGCGTTACCACATTTTCGCGGAACTTGCGTCTACTTTGTTTGTCTGACAAAGGCTCGTGCTATTATTTCGACCTGAAACAATTGTTAAGCAAGTTTTCTGCAATTTATGATGCTTACATATAATGTTTTTAATTTATTATTTTTCTACTCCAATCCTCGGGTGTATTTTTTATTGCCTGAGAAATTGCTTTGCAGAAATTATATGTGTAAATTAATTATTGAATATAAATTATCTCTTAAAAGAGATAATAGTTAAAGCACACGTGTCATATATAGCTGTATTTAAAAAAAAAAAAAAAAAAAAAAAACTTTAGAAACACATAATTTAAAATTATTTAATATAAACCATTTTAAAAAATATGTACAATCAATTCAAACCTTTTCGGTTTAATTTCTAAAGCATTTTCAAAGCTTTTCTAAAGCATTTACGTGTTTCTAAAGTGTTTTTTCAATATAACTATTGACTATACAATTTTCCTACATATGGCAAAATATTCATAAAATTGAAATACGCCGCTAATTGGTACTTCGAATATTTTGCATCGCCAATTACCCATCCATAGCTCTGTACTAGTGCGACGTTAAACCCAATCAACCTACCAGCTTCGAATACAGTCGGCAGCAAAATTATTGAAACACCACACATCCACACTTTTCATATATATATATATATATTTAGTTTGATCGCTAATTTTTATCATCAACTCACTTTTTTTATAAACAGCATAAGACTAAGACTATGGCTTGCCAAATATTTACTTAAAAAAACAGAGCCCATCTTTTAAGTGGGCATTATTGCTAGCGCTTCAATACTTTTGCTGCAGACTGTATCTTAAATTTAAAGTTGTTGTGCTGTTTCGCATTAATGTGTGCACTGGAATAAAAATGTAAAAAGATGTCAGGATGGATAGATGGATGGTTGGGTTTTACGCCGCACTAGTGCTGCGCAGATGGGCAATTGGCGATGGTCTGGGACATACCCCTAAAGATGGTCCGGAGACATGCCATCCCAATTTTGATCCTGCACGGAAGGGATGGCTCTCCCGCTTCGGTGACCCCCCAGAGGTGTAATTTTTGATGGGAACATGAAGGACATTGCGGCCACGACAGATTTTACGTGCACCAGCCACCATTAGTGTACACGACGGTCTTTGGCCGGCTCGAGTACCGAACCCGCAATCTTCCAATTACGAGGCCGGCACTCTACCGACTGGGCTACCGCGGCCCGAAAAGTTGTCAGGCCTTACACGCGTGTTCGTAGTGATGCTAAAAGTTATAAAGTTTGTCGGATGGTTTTGTTGGTTAGATCAAGATAATAGGTGAATTTGTGAAGAAAGTTGTAAATGGAGTTTTCATTTTTAATGGAGTTGTGGCTTTCGAGGAAGTTTTGCCATTTGGATTCCGATGTATTTTGATGAAGAAGTTCTATTAGGATAACAGGGCAAAATAGTTCTCCAGTAACAGTTCTTCCAGTTTTTTCAAGTAAAAAGTTTCTTCAGCAGCTATGAACCATTACAGTGTAAAATAGGTTTCGGTCTTCCAGTGCGGGTTTATTTTGATGCATTATATGTCGCCAGTTAGTGAAAGCAAACTACACTTCAGAAGGTTATTCAAAACAACATAATCTCGTAGAGGCAGTGCACTAGTACATCTAGGGACTGATTTACCGCGAAACATTCGGGGTATGTGCCCGTGACCCCCAATGGAAGAGAGCCCCAAAATATCTTTGACACTTTTATAATGTTTCTTCTGTTTTGAAAAAATATATCACATAAAAAAACGCCAACGTATTGACAAGTTGATGTAATTTAGTTGACTTCAAATCATAATTTTTTTCTTTTCTTCTTATTCTTCATTCCTTTCTTTCTCTCTTTTTCTTTTTCAGCTTGAGCGTGTACTTTTTAGGTTAGGTAATCTGTACAATAACGGGAAGTAAAAGGATTCTAGAGGTTGGTTGGGTTTTACGTCGCACAAATGCTGCGCGGATGGGCAATCGGCGACGCTCTGGGACTCACCCCTAGAGGTGGCCCGGAGACATGCCATCTCAATTTTGATCCTAGACGGAAGGGGTGGCTCTCCCGCTTCGGTGACCCCCAGAGGTGTAATTTTTGATGTGAACATGGAGGACATTGCGGCCATGACAGATTTTACGTGCACCATTAGTGTACACGACGGTCTTTGGCCGGCTCGAGTACTGAACCCGCAATCTTCCAATTACGAGGCCGGCGCTCTACCGACTGGGCTACCGCGGCAAGTACAGTCGGTAACAAAAATGTCCGAACACTAGCAAAAATTCCTGTGTTAAAAAAGTACACTTCATACGGTTTTGTTAAATAAATCCTTGTCGAATCCTGTTCTTAGTCAGTCTAAGAACAGGATTCGAAAAGGATTTATTTAACAAACTAGTGTTCGGACACTTTTGTTACCGACTGTATTCTGGAGGAAAAACAGATTATATTTTTTTAATCTTTCCTTTCTCCTTTGAAAATAATGAAACCACATCAGATATGCATATAGAAACCTCAGGAATAAAAAAGTATTGCAATATTACTTTTCTAATAAAATTCTTGTAAAATAATAATAATAATAATAATAATAAAATAATAATAAAAAATAGTGAAAAAATAGTGAAACTTTCAGGCTGAGATTTTTAAGTAAGCCTAATCCTATGCTAGAAGTTTGAGTGTGTGTGCGTGTAAGGATAGGTGAAGGGGAATATTTATATGTTATTTTAGGTGCATTTTTATTAACATGTCCTGTGTGTGAGTTTATAAAAAAATTAAATTAATGAGGGGAGGGGATACATATGTGTGAGTGTCCAAGTCCTCCAGATGAATAAATCGGTTTTTGAATACATCTTTGCTTACCACTTCACTTTATGTATTTGAAACATCAAATCGTAACTCTCAGACAATTAAATTTCCTTTGCTGGTATATACTATATATTGTTTTTAATATAATATACTAAGCTATTGTTATATTACACTGTAATATAACAATAGCTTAATAATACAGATTTTCTGAGATAAAATTAATGAGCAAAATCAGCATAATTTTAAGCAGATTATGCTAATTTTGCTCATTATTTTTATCACATTATTTTTTAAAATAAAAATTAGATAATACTTGCTGTTATAAGGATAACAATTTTCTCTACGATTTAAAAAGGTGGAATGATAAGTCTCTTGTACATATTATTTTAAGAAAAAAATGTTGGAGGCATTTATACAAAAACTTTAAATTTATCCCTTTAAGACTATAATTCTAACGCAACGATTCATAAATTAGGACGAAAATTGCATTCCATAAATGTAAAAAAAAAACTGGTAAGCAAACAATTTTAGGAAGAAAAAAAATGAAACTACGTTTATTGATATGAAAATTGTTATGATTATGCTTTGGAGTTTTTTTTTTGTTTTTTTTTTTTTTTTTTCTCAAGCCGAAAGACGAAACCAGCCATTTGGTTACCTTGTCTCGCAGTCATATTCGACCTTGGACACAAGTTGGCGCTAAAAACTTTCTCCTGAAACGCCTGCGGGCGGGAAAAACTTATTCGAGCATCACTTTCAGTGCATGACCCCACATTTATTTAAGATTCATAATAAACGTGTCATCAAGCACTGCCGCATCATCAACTGATGCAGTAAGAGAAAGTGAAATAGCTCCAGTTTTCGTTTTCAAAAAAATTACGTATTCTTGTGGGCGCCGTTTTCTTTTCCCGTAGAAGTAAAATCAATGGGGTTTCAGTTCCCTAATAACGTTTACTGCCCCCTCTCTAGTTTTCGATGAATTTACACGTTTTGGGATGTCCTGAACACGATTTGACTGTTTTTAGAACATGTCTGTCTGTGTGTGAGTGTGTATCACAAATTTTGTGGACGTTGTATCTCACGAACCAATGAACGAAATTTAATCAAACTTGGTATTATTTAGTTGGATCCTGACATAAACTAGTGCTGATTAGATTTGTGGAATAATTGCTCAACAGGTGGCGCTCTGATCTCATTTTTTCTAAATTCTTAACATGGCAGTATTGGACAAAATTTCGTATAAATGTACATAATGAGAATTTTTTTAATCGTGTGATTGTAAAATTAATATGAATTATTGATAATAGCAGTAGTTAGCTAGGAAAAAAATTTTGTGCATGTGGGAGCATCGCTTAAATTTTCGAGTAAATTTTCAACATGGGTATCTTTCGAAAGATCTCGTGAATACCTTTAAAATGAATGGTTGAACTATAGATCTGTAATAATTAAAAACAAAGTTATAGATTTTTTTATCTTTTAACGAAAAAAAAGCTGAAAAAAATCTTATTTCTTCTGATTTGCAAAAAATTGGCATCTTTCGGCATTTAGTGATGGTATAATACTGTTAGATAAAAATCGTCTGCCTTTATTTATAAGAGAATAGTACGACAGCAACAAGCGGCCGCTCCTTACTGTATTGCTTCATGGGAATCCTTCTTGAGTAATTCATGGTATTTTGGCGAGAAAGGAGCATTAATCGAAACCGAAACCTCGGTATTCCATATTTCCTGACTATCCGATAATAGTATAATACCCTCCTCTCCTCTACTAATATATAGACCTATCATCCCCATGTTGTCGAGCAAAGATTTTTGATGCGGAAAAATTTTTTTGGCATCAGCCATTAGTAGGTATAAAACTCCACCGATGAGCGATGATACATGAATTTTTTTGTATTTTAGATTTGTGTTTTTCCCTTGCGATAAGATAGTGGTTAATTAAAAGTGTCGAACATAAATGCGCGCGCACAGCGCACAATGGCCTGCGTTGCCGAAGGCAGTGGGATGGGGACCCGGTGCGACATTTTTACCGATCAGAATTTTCTCTCTCTCTCTCTCTCTCTTTCTCTCTCTCTCTCTTTTTTTTTTTTTTTTTTTTTTTTTTTTTCACATGATAAAAATTAACGCAATTTTGAGAATTCATTAATTATAGTGATTTATTTAAAAGTAGTGACCAGCGAAGCGGGCGTAGCCTGCTAGTCAATAATATATATGTAATTTTTCTGATAATTTTTTAGAATATTTAAATAATGCCAAATAAATAAGTAAATAAACACGTTTTATTGGAAAACGAATTTTGAAATGGAGTTAGAGGCCTAGGACCCTCCTCTCCCGCAAGACCGTTACTGATTAATAATACATAAGACCATCTGAATTATACATCTATATAAAATTTCAGCTCAATCGAACGATAGGAAGTGAGTTAAAATTGGAAAACAGATTTGTAATTGAAGTTGAGTCCTCAGACTCTCCATAAGACAAAGCTTTCCTGTTACAACATATATTTTTATCGGAGTTATACATATAGGGGAGAGTGGGGTACAAGGTACATTGGACCACGGGGTAAAATGGACTGCTCCCTATAATTTATTTATTTATTTTTATGGTTCGTATCTTGGTATATAGATAGCAGCACTGCAATGATGAAACTTAGCAAGCAACTTCATGCCTAACTAACATTTTAGCCATTTTATTCGTGAAATTTAGTTTACGGTAGCCAAAAGTAAATATTTTTAGTTAAACATTTTTTCTTTTTGTCTTTCAGGAATAATGATCTGGAATAGGCTATTTAGCACAATAAAGAGCTAAGGTCATTGTTATATTTAATCTCATAAAAATATTTTTTAAGGGAATTATTTATTTATTTATTTATTGTTTTTTTCTAATCATTTACTGTCAGAGGTCCAGACGGGGTACAATGGATCACTAAAAAACGGAGTACAATGGACCATGGTCCATTTACCTCAGTTGTCTGTCATAATAAATTGAATTAAGAAATCTACATATTTGAAATGTTAGCTATAAATTATATATAAAAATTTCAGAGTTAACCTTAATTAGATCTGTTATGTCTTCAAAGATGAATAAGAAAGCAATTTACCTTGAGGTTTCTTCTTATTTATTTTTAATAACCATTCAGTTACTTTTGTATTCTTATATTTTTACAAATATCATACAGCTATAACAAACTAAATTAAATAATGCAATTAAAAAATAATAATACAAATAAATTTGACGAAAAGGACGGTTTTACATTTTGGTGGTTTAATCACAGAAATAAAAAATAAAGAATCTGTTTTTGTGAGATTCATGCAACGAAAACTTAATTAAGATCTCTACATTTTTTCCTGAGAGTGTTGCTATATCTCTTGTACATTTTCAAGCTATTGTAATTATGAGTGTTCCAGACCCTACAACTTCACAAGAAAACAGCAGATTTTCAGTGACACAAACATTGTTTAGCGTATAATTTTCTAATTTTAATGCTCATTAATTTACATTTTTTTGTATGAATCGAAGACATAAATAAAGAAATATAATATATTCTACATTTTATACTATTAAAAAACATACTACATTAGTATGCTTTTTAAATTTGACCTGTGGTCCATAACACTCCATGTCATGAACCATTATACCCCGCGGTCGGGGTACAATGGTCCATTTTGTCAGTTGTTATTAAAAAATTTATAATTAAAAAAGTAAACATAATTATTGCTTTTGATTGAGTGCCACATAAGACCCAATATATAGGTAATATGCACACATATTTTCAATATGTGCATATATTGCATATATTCATATATTGCATAGCGAAAAATTATTACTTTGGGAGTAAACACCTAAAATTTCCAAAATTGGTCCATTGTACCCCACTCTCCCCTATGCAAATTTTCAGTCGAATATGTACTAATAAGAAATGTTTAAAATTTGCTTTACAGATTTGACCCTGGCAGACAACAAACAAACTTAAATAAAAGCCTGTAATAAAAATATTCAAAGTGGGGGAAAAAAAAAAAAATTGTTTTCTTTTTTGTAAGTTTTTTAACTGTGTGTCATTCATCCGTAATTATTTCACAAAACTTTATTATTATTATTATTATTTTTTTTTTTTTTTTACTTTAATATGTCAAAGTGGTATTTAGTTTAAATTAAAAATTTAAAGACTATGAGCTTCAAACTTTTTCCCTCAATATTAGATACGCATTATTTACAGATTTTGTTATGTATTCTAGGAAATGGTCTACCTTATTTGTTAACCAATAATTTAGAAGCTCGACAGTTTGGAAGACTTTTGTACCATTTAAAATGCAGGCAGTCACTAATGAGGCCATTTCTTTTTTTTTTTTTTCTTTTTTCAAGGGAATTCTATTGTTTTGCTGGTAGTGAAAGCAGGTCGAGAATATAAAAATGGCTATTACTGCTGGAATGAGTATCTGTTTTTGTAGCTTCGTTTCCTGTCCTAATATAGGACAATATATTATTCATTGTTAGTAGACCACTAGTTCAACAATTCATGTTGTAAATAATTATTTCAAATAGCAATTTTTAAACAAATTAGGTTCAAAACTCCCGAAAGGCTACAATTTTGATTGTTTTCATTACTCTGCAAGATTCGTAATCTTTTTTTTTTTTTTTTTTTTGAGTAAAAGTTAAAAGCCTCATACTATAGAATTTATTTGGTTGCTTAAAACTAGTATTTTCTTGGTGTTTTATTTATATTTTTATGATTCGTATTTTATTACAGTGGGAAATATTTTTAAATGGAAATTGCCCCAAAATAAATTATTATGGTATGGCCATTACAAAACTTTCTTGAATACCATTCTCAAGCTGTATCTCAAGTCGTTTTTGAAATACCGACTTTCAGTTTCCATTAGTTTTTCTGTTGAAAATTTTAACAGTAAAAATTATTAAAACTGTATCTAGGATTTAAAAAAAAATCTTTGCCTTTTCATTTCATAGCAGATGAAAAGACATTTTTATATATTTATTAACTCCTGAACGATGTATTTTTAAAAAAATTAAATTTATTCTATTAAAATGGCGGTAACAACGCCACCTACCATTAAGTATGTACAGAAATTTAATCAACATTCAGTCGGTAACAAAAGTATCCGAAGACTAGCAAAAATTCCTATGTAAAAAAAGTAGAGTTAATACTGTTTTGTTAAACAAATCCTTGTCGAATCATGCTCTTAGTCAGTCTAAGAACATGATTAGCTCCCGATAGTAAACATTTTACGCAGGAAATTTGGTGTAATTTTAACCAATAAATGCTGAGATACAGCGATTTGCAAAAGGGCAGAAAAAAGGTGATTAATAGCAACGCCACCTGATACCTCATATTTACCCAAATTAAGTCAACATTCTTTTTCATAATGACCATCTCTCATATCTAATTTAATGCATTTATACTCAATAGAAGCTGAGACGTAGCCTTCCATCAATCGTTGAAAGTTGCTGTATAGCAGCGCAGCCTATCAGTCAGTATGCTCTCAAGTTGTAGCAGGAAATGTTTTTTTATAATGATTCTCTCCCACATTAAGTTTTTTTGCGATTACACACTATGAAAGCTGGAGGTAATAAATAATAATAAATAAATAGTTGTAATAAATCTCCCTAACTAGTAGAAATTTCAGAAACAATTGTGTGCTTGTAGGACCATCACGGGGGGGGGGGGGTACTCACCCCTCCGAGGGATGTAAATTTTCAATATCGTTTTCTTTCAAAATAACTCGTCAATACCTTTAAAACGAATGGTTGAACCATAGATCTGTAATAATTTAAAAGAAAGATTTTTTTTTTTTTTTTTTTTTTTTTTTTTTTTCCAGTTTTAACGAAAAAAATATCATATTTTTTCTACTGACATAAAATTGACTTTATTTCGGCATTGAGTGTTAAACTCTGAGATAAAAATTGTCTGCATTCATCATGGAAAATAATTTAAATAAATAATTCGTAGTGAGTGAATTTGTATGTTGATACTGTAGCAGAAAGTCTTATGGTTCCCACAACATTCTAGTTTATCTTAGAATTGAGGCTTTGATTTTGAACCACTTTTATTCAACCTAATCTGAATTTTATCTTTCAAAAAGATAATGTATGCAGACTTTATTTCTCTGGTACAAATATGATAAGAGGTCTTCCGACTTTAAAACTACGCACAACGTCTCAAAAATTAATGTTGAATATGTCATTACATTTCATTATAAATTAATAGGAAAATTAAAGGAGTGAATAAAGAATGAATAACTTTCTAATCTTGGTAGTGTTGAATATTTCTTAACCGCTATGCCCACACGTTTATGTGCCGCGAAAGCAATTTTTCATGTATGCTGCAAAGTATCTTATAGATTACTAATTCAGTTATTAACTGTTTGATTTTTGCTTTCTTCTACATACATTAGAAATAATCTGGTGTGTCACTCACACGACTTTCTCTTACCCTGAAATTTAATGCTATAAATACAGGTTGGAGATTAAGAGGTAAGATAACGATGTTATGTAAACCTATGTTAAACAATTCAAATTAGGCTTGGGGAGAGTTTTATATGATAATTAGTTCTGTGTGAGGGGGTGCACCAACATTTATATAGAATTTAATTCGGTTATTAAAAAATAATTCTGTTTTTAAAAAATAATTTATTAAAATTATTATTTAAAAAAATTATCTTTTATGATAATGCAGATGATTTCCATATTACAGAAGTAGTATAACACCAAATATAAAAAAAAAGTCCATTTTATTCTCAATATTAAAAAAAAAAAAAAAAAAAAAAAAAAAAAAAAAAAATACGATTTTTTTTTTCTAAGTTTTTTTTTTTTCCATTAAAAGTAAAAAAAATCTATAACTTTGTTTTAAATTATCGCAGATCGATGGTTCAACCATTCGCTTTAAAAGTATTGGCGAGCTCTTTTGAAAGACACTCATCATGAAAATTTACTCCCCTCGAAGGGGGACTTCCCCCCCCCCCCCCAGGGGGGAGGCGAGGCTCCTACATACACAAATTTTTTTTTCCCAGTTGACTATCTCTACTAAAAAAATATATATATTCGTTTCATTTGGTTTAGTGCAGTCTATAGACGTTAAACTCTACTTACCTGCAATTTCCCCCATAGACGTAATGTATTAGAATTCTCTTGATTGTCTCTGTACACGAACCATTTGCTTGATCTTAACGAAAAGCTTACTGTAGCATCCCTATATGATACACATGTAGAATACCAAGTTTGGAATGTCTGCTACTATTTGTTCTTGAGATATGCTGATAACAGACAGACACACACACAGACATACACACAGACCATTTGCTAAAAACATGATTTTCGTATTCATGGGACCTCAGAACATGGAAATATAACAAAAACTCGCGTTCGAAAATTTGACCCAAAAACAATACTTTCTCTACCTTATGGGTAAGAGAAAGTAAAAAGTACTGGTTTTATAAAAATTTTCGATGTATGGTATTTGATGGATTTACACATTTTGAGATGTTGAGAACACGATTTGAAATTTTTTAGAAAATGCCTGTGTACATGTATCGAAACTTTTGTAGATGCTATATCTCACGAACCAATAGACAGAATTTAATGTAAGTTTATATGTGGTTGGATCTCGACTGAATTTGGTGCTGATTAACTTTTGGTGAAAATCACCCGATAATTGGCATTGCCATCCCATTTTATAAGAACTTTTAATATGGCGCCGTAGGACAAATTTTCGTATATTAATCACACTGATCGGCATAAAAATAGCCCCCAACACCATTTCTGCAAATTCTTATGTAAAATGACCTCCTGAATACGAATAGAACGCCCATTTTGCCCTATCACCCACTGTTTTTTAGGAACAGCCACCTATATTTATCACTTTTCGGACATTTTATGGCTATAAATTGGATTTTTAGGGGGGGGGGGGTATTTTAACTGTTAAATAACTTCTGAGGGGCTACAGAGTTGGAAAATTCTAAAACATCAACATTTGTGACAGGGGGGAAATTTGGGGGGGGGGAGGATTTGCCACTGAAATTATGTATTACATTTCTTATATTATTTTAATCTATTATTAATGTTATTTATTAAACATTATATATATATATATATTTAAGTGTTAAAATAATTCTTTTCCATTCTCCAAATCAAATTCATGGCCATAAAATTACCGAACAGTGATAAAAATTGTGGGAGGGGGTGATGTCCTGAGAAAACGGTGCATGACTGGGGACAATGGGAGTGATATTCGGATTCAGGACGTCCTTTTACATAAGAATCAGCAAAAATGGTATCAGGGGTCGAGATATTTTTTTTTCTTTTCAGCACAGTGTAATATCATATAAGAAAAAGAAAAAATTGTATTTGAAGATTCCCGACCGCTGCCGAAGATTATAAATTTCTATATGAGTATTTTTGAAAAGAATTAATTCATCAAAACAAATGGTTGAACCACACATCTGTGAAAATTTGAAACAAAATTATGGAATTTCCACTCCCCCCTCTCATTTTTAATACATACACACACACACACACACACACACACACACACAAAATGAATAAATAAATAAATGTATCGTCGGACATTGTTTACATCAGAGCACAAAATTGACTTTGTTTCGAAATCTAGTGTCATACTTCTCTGAGATAAAAATCTTCTGTATAAATTTTGGGAAATAAATTTATTAAATAACTTTAATACTAATTAAAAAATAATTTTAATAAATAATAATTTTAATTATTTGTATCAAAATGAATTTGTATGGGAATATATAGAAAAAAGTTTTGTGATGGCCACAAAATACTAGTTTCTTAAGGGGATCACTTCTTTTGTCAATACCAGCGGAAATAGGACAAAATATATGTGTACGCAATAAAAATTATAACGTATTTTTAAATAATATATACACATTGCTTAAAAATATAATGTAAAAATGTTTTAAAACGACAGTTTAAATTTAAAATACTATTTTTATTTATTTTATAATTGTAAAATTTTAATAATTATAATAATAATAATGATGTTTACCTGCATTTGCTTTTCCATTTTGTAACAAAATAAATATTCTGTTTGTTCCTTTTCTTTCCGTACTTTTGTATCATCTATATAAAATATTGTCGAGAAAGGTTCGTTGTACTCTGGAGAATATTGTGTAACGAAAAATATTCGCTACTTACACGAAGTATTACTTCCAGATGAGGCCATATTACTCAATAGAGTGAGTATAGTAGTAAACAAAATTGAAGAGAAGAATCTATCTTCAAGGTTTAAAAATAATCTAAGAGGTGGGGAATAAAAAATTAAAAAGGTTACCTCTCAAAACCGCTATAATATATATATATATATCTTCATGCTTACATTTATTTCATTTCAGAAACTATTTCGATTAATCGATTCTCTACTTTTAATCATTTCTTTTCAGTTTGTTCGTTTTGGCAACCGCCCGGACTTTTATTCGATTTGGATTTGATTTACATGTGGCCATCACCTTTCACGAATACCAATTTTCATTATGGTTAAGTTATTTTATCAGCCAATTTCCTTTTATCTTTCTATTTTTTTTTTTTTTTTGCAAGATTGAAACTAGTGTTGTATATTGCTGAAATAGCTATACAATATTCGAAATCTTGCATTCCATGTTGACAGTACTGCTAGTTTCCTGATGAGATCTGTACTGGGTTTCAGCATTTATTTAATTTAACTCTATTTTTCCTTCATGCATTCCTTTTTATTTCAATAGTATTTTTGGTTAATTTCTTTCAATTCTTATCTTGTGTTGCATGAATTTACTGGACTAATGGATTATGACAACTATCTCATGTTTAGGCTTAAGTGATATACGTCATATCTCTTCTGCGTAAGTACTTTAACATGTTTTTACTAATCAGTGAATTTTACTTAAATGGTAATTGTGACAATAACTTTATACGTAATAAATCTAATTATTAATTTCATTGTTGGTATTTTCATCTTTCTCTCATTTGCTGAGTATTGTAAAGGAACTAAATTATTTATTATATATATATATATATATATATATATATATAGGGTAGGTGCTCCAGTGATTGGCATGATCCAGTAATTCACATCTATCCCGACATAATTAATAAATAAGAAAAATAAGAAAATCATATATTTTACATATAAAATTTTAACATTTTATGTCAAGCACTGGAGCATAGGGTGCTAATAACTGGTAAAATGAATCACTAGCAGTGTCAAACACTGGAACACAGAGTGCCAATTACTGATAAAATGAAAAACTGGCAGTGTCAATGACTGGAACATTGAGTGGGTGTCAAATAAAAATTCATAAAAAAATAATTGTTATCAAATGTATATATTTTAACAAATATGTGGTTCTGAATGTCTTTCATACCCTAACTTAAGATTTCTAAAAATATTTTCTGATGACTAGAACATTAAAAACATCAGAGATTGTTCTAAAAGTGTCAATCACTGGTGCATTTACCTTATATATATATATTTAAGAAAAAAAAAATTTTTTTAATTAACATTCAATTAGTGTTTCTGCAAATGGGGTTATATCTTGACTGATAACAAATTAGGACCATTATTTAACAGGTATGTTACGAAAATTGTTTCAGAGTATCCACTTTTTTGAAAATAATATCTTTGCTTTTACAGAAAACAGAAAATTGAAAAATGCTCTTGGATTTTGTAACACCAGAATTAGAATTGCTTGAAAGTTAAACACCACTATCGAAAAAGTGTTAAAAACATTTTAAAAAAAAAAAAAAAAAAAAAAGGAAAGAAAGAAAAAAAAAAACCTTATCTGCATACTTTAGGAATGTATTTCAAACAAAACGCATCCTTTAAAATAAAAAATGGAAAAGTAGTACCTATATATTAATATTATTTAATGTGCTGCATAAATTAAACCTTCCAATAAAGACGTTTCTTGATATTTTATTTATTTTTAATTGATTTGTTTCTCAGATTTTCTTACTATTATTTAAAGAATTAAAAAAAAAAAAAAAAAAAATCTATATCGCATCGAAACCGGAAAATAATGTTTCTCATAAGCACTTATTAACAACAAAAGTTTCTCAAACTAAGACCCTGAATTCGTGGGATTAAGATTTAGTTACACATTAATATTCTCACTCACTTACTCGTAAATTTCTGTCAGGTTTACCAGACTCACTGATTCGTGCCATTCACTCTGATTAGAATCTTTTTTTTTTTTTTTTTTTTTTTAATATTTAATGTACCATTCTTGGGGAGATTGGTTAAATCGTCTTTTAGCATTCTTAGAAACGAAGATGGGCATTATCAGCCCTTTTTTTTTCTTCATTCGAGAACTATGCGATAGCCGCAGGGAATGATAGTGGAATTTCTAATTGGCAGCTGGCAGCAGTGATTTCTTGGTATAAACTCCAGGCGTTTGTCCATCAGTTTTTATTTGGAATCTGTATTGACAATAACAGCGGCATTTATAGTATCAGTGAGACGAAAACTGGACGTGCTTTTTTAAGTTTTAAGGGATGTAGGGGATTTGGAATTGTAATTAACCATAAAATGAAAAACACCGTAATGGCATGTTTTATAATTCATTTTTTTTACATTTTTATTTAAAAAAAAATATTTGATGCTTTTACTTTTAAAATTTAAAATCAATAGATTTTTATGCCTTTTTACTTTCTCTTACCCATAGGGTCGAGAAAGTATTGTTTTAGGGTCGAATTTTCGAACGTGAGTTTTTGTTATATTTACATGTTCTGGGATCCCCTGAATACGAAAATAATCTTTTTAGCGAATGGTCTGAGTGTCTGTCTGTGTGTCTGCATGTCTGTCTGTTATCAGCATACCTCAAGAACAAATAGTAGCAGAAATTCCAAACTTGGTATTCTAAATGTGTATCCTACAGGGATGCTACAGTAAGCTTTTCGTTGAGATGAAGCAAATGGTTCGTGTACAGGGACACTCAAAAGTATTCAAACACATTACGACTATGGGAGAAATTGTAGGTAAGTAGAGTTTAACATCTATAGACTGCACTAAACCAAATGAAGCGAATATATATTTTTTGTAATAGAGATAGTCAACTGGGAATTTTTTTTTTTTTTTTTTTTTTTTTTGTGTGTATGTAGGAGCTTCGCCTCCCTCCCCCCTCCCGGGGGAGGAAGTCGCCCCGCCCCTCGAGTTAATGATGGGTATCTTTCGAAAGAGCTCTCCAATACCTTTAAAACAAATGTTTGAACCATCGATCTGCAATAATTTAAAATAAAGTTATCGATTTTTTTTTTTTTTTTTTTTTTAATGTTATATTGAAAATAAATTAAACTTTTTTTTTTACATTTAATGTTATACTACTTCTCTAATATGGAAATCGTCTGCATTATCATAAAAGATAATTTGGTTAAATAATAATTTTATTAAATTATTTTTTAAAAACAGAATTGCCCCCCTCACACAGAACTAATTATCATATAAAACTCTTCCGAAGCCTAATTTGAATTGTTTAACAGAGGTTTACATAACAGTACTCTTTATCTTACCTCTAAATCTCCAACCTGTATTTTATAGTATTAAATTTCAGGGTAAGAGAAAGTCGTGTGAGTGACACACCAGATTATTTTTTAAGAAATCAGAAGTATTATCGAGAATATTTTTTTTTTCTTTTTCAAATTTATTATTACCAAAATTTTATAGGCATATCGTGTCTTGAATTGTAAATAAAAAACAAGAAAGAGAAACCATGATGTCCACATAATTATAAGCACTTTCGAACTATATTTACCCTGTACATCGTCTGACCTTTAAATGTATTGTACGCTGTAACATATATCGTTTTTAATTATGGGGGAAAGAAACTTTTAAAAATTACATTTATGGCTTTATTTTTAAAGTAAAACCATGTAGTAAATTATTTTTGTACTATTTTGTTTATTATTCAAGAACAGCAATGGTATAAAAAATACAATTAGTTATTAACTAAAAAGAAAGGAGTCTCACAAAAACATCTTTAAGGTTTATTTTTAAAAAAATATATTAATAAGATTGCTTTGATGCAACCCTGTATATCCTCTGAAATTTGCATACCCACCATATAGTATATAGTGTACTAAAACATCCTCATAACACCAAAAACTTACATTGAGCAACGTCCATTATTTCGCATAATGTATTTTCTTTTTTAACACTTTCCAACAAACGAAAAATGTTTATGATTTTGGTTTGTATGTATGTCTGTCCGTCTACCTGCGCTCTAACTCCCTTAAATATTCATGGAATTCTTTGAAACTGACATAGGGTAGGTGCTCCAGTGATTGGCATGCTCCAGTAGTTGACATCTATCCCGAAATAATTAATAAATAAGAAAAATAATAAAATCATATATTTTACATATAAGAATTTTAACATTTTATGTCAAAACTGGAGCATAGGGTGCTAATAATTTGTAAAATGATTAACTAGCAGTGTCAAACACTGGGACATAGGGGGCCAATTACTGATAAAATGAAAAACTGGCAGTGTCAATTACTGGAATATTGAGTGGGTGTCAAAAAAAAAAAAAAAAAAAAAATGTTATCAAATGTATATATTTTAACATATATGTGGTTTTGAATGTCTTTCATGCCCTATGTACTAACTTAAGATTTCTAAAAATATTTTCTGATGACTAGAACATTAAAAACATCAGAGATTGCTCTAAAAGTGTCAATCACTGGTGCACTTACCCTATGTTACTTACCTTCACTATGGACTGTTCCCTATTGAAAATGGTGTAAATACCACTTCTGGTTTATATACAGGGACATCAGAAAGAATTCCAAAACGCTGCGTTCTATGAGAAGAATTTCAATGACCTACATTTTATTATCTTTATTTCCACAAATTATAAAGAAATTGACATTTATTATTAGTATTCATAAACAAAAATTTTTCTATAAAATACAATATAATCAGCATTAAGACTTACAGGGCCACAAAAAAAATATTTAGATACATTAAGGCCTATAACCGGAAATTGTTGCAATTGCTTTTTCGATTTCATTAAGCGTTTTTAGCACTTTTCAACAATGTTTAAGAGTGGTTATTTTGAGTCCAATTAATCTACCTGCCTGTATTTCTATCATTACATCTGTTCGTTAAATTAAATTTCCTAGAAATTACAATTTGTCAGATCAATTTCCAAAACACCAATGTATTTTGTTGTTAGTTTTAATAAATAAATGGATTTTTTTTTCTTTAATTTTTCCCTTCAATAACGAGCGGGTTATAAGTAGACACAATTTACTTCGATAATAACAACATGCCAGATCGATTGCTATTCACAAAAGAACCTCATATTTCAATTTTCCTCACAATGACTAAAATCATTTGCTTTCTCTTATATTAAATCCATAAAATGAACTCTGACTTAAAATAGTTTCTATGATCTACGATATCAACTTCTTATACATTTAAATATTTTTGTGCTCTTTATTTTAGGTTGATTTCTTTAGAAATCGACCTATTGCAATCACTTCGTTTATCTATTTATCTATCTATCTATCTATAATGAAAATTTTGTCATCACGATAACTCCCAAAATAATACTCGAAATCGAAACAAATTTGGACAGTGAACTAATCTTATAAATATCTTGGATGAGTTCGTTAACCAAGTTGCTCCGACTTTTTATTTTCAAGTGGCAGCCACTTGAAAATTTCAAACCGACATTGTTAAAAGCATATTTAAAGCAAGATTTGCTTGAATTTTGATGTAAATACAGGCCACATAAGAGTCTCAATGAAGTTTATTAATGAAGTTTATCCGCCATTTTTAATAAAGTGGTAGATATTTTAAGTTAAGCAGGACCACTTGAAATCAGGCTACCACTATTAAAATTTAAAATCATTATAACTTCCGAAATAATACTCCAAATCGAAACAAATTTGGACAGCGTCTTAACTTATCTTATAAATATCTTAGATGAGTTTATTAACCAAGTTGGTCCGCCATTTTGTTTTCAAGTGGAGACCACTTGAAAATTTCAAATTCAAATTGTAAAAAGCGTATTCAGAATTTGTTTGAAATTTGATGTAAGTATAGACCACATAAGGGTCTCAATGATGTTTATTAATGAAATTTATCCGTCATTTTTAATAAAGTGGTAGATATCTTAAGTTAATCGGGGCCACTTGAAATCACGCCACCACTTGAAAATTTAAAATCACAATAACTTCTGAAATAATACTCCAAATCGAACCAAATTTGGACAGTGTCTTAACTTATCATATAAATAACTTAGATGAATTTGTTAACCAAGTTGCTCCACCAATTTGTTTTCAAGTGGAGACCACTTGAAAATTTCAAATTCAAATTGTAAAAAGCGTATTCCGATTTTTTTTTTTTTTTTTTGATGTATACATAGATTATACAAGTGTCTCAAATAACTTTATTAATGAACTTTATCCGCCATTTTTAATAAAGTGGCGGATATCTTAAGTTAAGCGGGACCACTTGAAATCAGGCCACGGCCACCACTTGAAAATTTAAAACCATGATAACTTCCGAAATAATACTCCAAATGGAAACAAATTTGAACAGTGTCTTAACTTATCTTATAAATATCTGAGATGAGTTTGTTAACCAAGTTGCACCGCCATTTTGTTTTCAAGTGGAGATCACTTGAAAATTTCAAATTTAAATTGTAAAAAGCGTATTCCGAAATTGTTTGAATTGTGATGTAAATACGGACCACGTAAGGATCTCAATGAAGTTTATTAATAAACTATATCCGCCATTTTTAATAAAGTGGCAGATATCTTACGTTAAGCTTGAAATCAGGCTCCCACTTAAAAATTTAAAATCACGATAACTTCTGAAATAACACTCCAAATAGAACCAAATTTGGACAGTGATATTATCATATAATTATCTTGAATGTTTTCACTAGGCATCTTGTCCCGACATCCTGTTTCTAAGTTCCAGCCACTTGAAATCACACTGCCACTTGAAAATATGCCACACGATAACTTTTAAAATACTAAACTGATTCAAATAAAAGTTGGATAGTGAACTTATGGTTCAAATATCTAGAATAAGGTCACTTGGTGACTTGATCCGCAATTTTATTTCCAAGTAGCGGCCACTTGAAAATTTGTCATTATGGTAACTTTAGTAATACAGAATCAATTCTCATCAAATTTGGGCAGTGGATTTATCATTCAAATATCTCATTTAAGTTCGCTGGGCATCTCACTCCACTTTTTTTTACAAGTGGTGCTACCTGAAAATTTCTTATGACGATAATTTTTGAAATACTGATTTAATTTAAACTAGAACTGGACAATGAACTTAACATACAAATATACTGGATGATTTCGATGGGCAAGTTGTTTTGCCATTTTGTTTTCAAGTTGCAGCCACTTAGACTGCCACTTGAAAATTTGCCATAATAATAACTTTTGAAACACGGCACTGATTTAAACCACAGTTGGACAGTGAACCAATGCTTCAAATATCTTGGATGTGTTTGCTGGGCAACTTGTTTCACTGTATTGTTTCCAAATGGCAGCCACTTGAAGATTTGTTATCACGGTAACTTTAGAAATACTTAATCAATTCAAATCAAAGTTGAAAATTGGATTTATCATTCAAACAACAAAAATCTAGAAAATTCACGTAACTCGTGAACCAATCACGTTATTGCGTCCATCTTTGGTATATCGATAATAAGTATTTTCTCACCAAAAGTCGCCATAGGAGAAAAGTCGCCAAATTTGGCACCAAATCTATTTCCTGCGTTACTGGATCTTTTTAATGCGTTTTAAAGGAAAAATTAGGCTATTTTAATGCTAAAACAAACTCGAAATGCAGAAAACTAACAATTTTATCAACTAACTAAGCCTCTTTGAAAGAATTTCTACAAAAAAATTATTTTTAAATTTGCAACAATATCTTAGATGAACAACTTTCTCTGCCATTTTGATCCAAGTGGCAGTCACTTAATTTTTCAACACGATGACTTTTGAGATTTTGAATGAATTCGAACTATATGTGTACAGTAGACTTATCTCACAAATACGTTTTATATATTTGTCAAATTAACCCACTATTTTGTTTCCAAGCGCCGGCCACTTGAAAATTTTAAATTCACATAAAAATGTATTTATGAATCGATTTGCTTAAAACTCCATATGTGCGTAGCCTACATCAATATTTCTACCAAGTTCATTAATAATTTGTGGCCGCCATTTTGAAACAAAATGGCGGTTACTTGATAAGGAAAAAGAAATCAACCTACCCTTCCGAATAAGCCAGAAGGACTTGTTTTATTATTATCATTATATTTTAAATAGAAAATTCTATAACAATGAATTATGTTATTTAATATATATTCAAATATTTCTTATCTACTTTTTAATTCTCTTCTTTCACTGATATAGCTTCCCTTCCTGTCTGTTGAATGTTTTGCCATTATTTGAAAATATTTCTGCATTTTTTTCCTTTTTACATTCTCTTACCCATAAGGTAGAGAAAGTATTGTTTTTGGGTCAAATTTTCGAACGCGAGATTTTGTTATATTTACACGTTTTGAGCTCCCCTGAATACGAAAATCATGTTTTTAGCAAATGGTCTGTGTGTATGTCTGTGTGTGTGTCTGTCTGTTATCAGCATATCTCAAGAACAAATTATGGCAGAAAGTTCAAACTTGGTATTCTAAATGTGTATCATATAGGGACGCTACAGTAAGCTTTTCGTTAAGATCAAGCAAATGGTTCGTGTACAGGGACAATCAAGAGAATTCTAATACATTACGTCTATGGGGGAAATTGCAGGAAAGTAGAGTTTAACGTCTATAGACTGCACTAAACCAAATGAAACGAATATATATTTCTTGTAATAGAGATAGTTAACTGGGAAAAAAAAGTGTGTATGTAGGAGCCTCGCCTCCCCCCTGGGGGGGAAGTCCCCCCTCGAGGGGAGTAAATTTTCATGATGGGTATCTTTCAAAAGAGCTCGCCAATACCTTTAAAACGAATGGTTGAACCATCGATCTGCGATAATTTAAAGCAAAGTTATCGATTTTTTTTACTTTTAACGAAAAAAAAAAAAAAAAAACAGAAAAAAAATCGCACTTTTTTTTTTTAAATATTTAGAATAAAATGGACTTTTTTTGGACATTTGGTGTTATACTACTTCTCTAATATGGAAATCGTCTGCCTTATCATAAAAGATAATTTTTTTAATAATAATTTTAATAAATTATTTTTTAAAAAGAGAATTATTTTTTAATAACCGAATTAAAATCTATATAAATGTAGGTGCTTTAATGAAGCGGGGGGTTGAGGGGGGCGGTAGCCCCCCTCACACAGAACTAATTATCATATAAAACTCTTCAGAAGCCTAATATGAATTGTTTAACATAGGTTTACATAACAGTACTCGTTATCTTACCTATTAATCTGCAAGCTGTATTTATAGTATTAAATTTCAGGGTAAGAGAAAGTCGTGTGAGTGACACACCAGATTATTTTCTTTTTGTTCCATTTTTATCTTTCAAACAATAGAAAATAAACTTTTCCAAAAATTAACAAATGAATGATCAAAATAAATATGAAAGATATATTAAATTTCTGTCCTAAACACACATTAATTTCGAACGAGTGATTCCCCCCCCCCCCCAATTCTTTCATTACAGTCATGTAATAACTGTACACACTCATATAAATCTCTGTTCGTGAATTTTTTATACTTTTATGAAAAAATATTGCGTTTATTGTTGTACATTCTCTCGTTGTATAATGTCTTGAATTATAAATAATAATCATGGATAGTAAGATGAGATCCATAACTGGTATTGTTTCGATAAAACACCGCGCGGCGGACATCTTCTGGATTAATATCTACATTACCCCCCCCACACACACACACACACACGCACACCACACACACTAACGGCATTTTGGTTTTTTCCTCTTCGATCAAAGTTCTTGCAAAGTAATATTTACACAATTTTACAGAAAAGAGATTAAAAAAAAAAAAAATACGCATGTACAAAACAGTATGTTATTAACATTAAAAGAAAAAGAAAACAGAATAGAATTTGCACAATATAAACAAATATAAAAACTGAAAAATATATGAAATTACTGCACATTTAAAAAAAAATTCAATATTTTATTACTTTCTCTTACCCATAAGGTAGAGAAAGTATTGTTTTTGGGTCAAATTTTCGAATGCGAGATTTTGTTATATTTACATGTTTTGAGGTCCCCTGAATACGAAAATCATATTTTTAGCAAATGGTCTGTGTGTATGTCTGTGTGTGTGTCTGTGTGTGTGTCTGTGTGTGTGTGTGTCTGTTATCAGCATATCTCAAAAACAAATTATGGCAGAAAGTTCAAACTTGGTATTCTAAATGTGTATCATATACGGATGCTACAGTAAGCTTTTCGTTAAGATCAAGCAAATGGTTCGTGTACAGGGTCAATCAAGAGAATTCTAATACATTACGTCTATGGGGGAAATTGCAGGTAAGTAAAGTTTAACGTCTATAGACTGCACTAAACCAAATGAAACGAATATATATTTTTTGTAATAGAGATAGTTAACTGGGAAAAAAAAAATTATGCATGCAGGAGCCTCGCCTCCCCCCCTGGGGGGGAAGTCCCCCCTCGAGGGGAGTAAATTTTCATGATGGGTATCTTTCAAAAGAGCTCGCCAATACCTTTAAAACGAATGGTTGAACCATCAATCTGTGATAATTTAAAACAAAGTTATGGATTTTTTTTTACTTTTAACGAAAAAAAAAAACTTTTTTTTTTTTTTTTTAATATTGAGAATAAAATGGACTTTTTTTTGGATATTTGCTGTTATACTACTTCTCTAATATGGAAATCGTCTGCATTATCATAAAAGATAATTTTTTTAAATAATAATTTAAATAAATAATAATTTAAATAAATTATTTTTTAAAAACAGAATTATTTTTTAATAACCGAATTAAATTCTATATAAATGTAGGTGCATTAATGAACCGGGGGGTTGAGGGGAGCGGTAGCACCCCGTCCCCCCCTCACACAGAACTAATTATCACTAACTCCTTATCTTACCTCTTAAACTCCAACCTGCATTTATAGTATTAATTTTAAGGGTAAGAGAAAGTCGTGTGAGTGACACACCAGATTATTTTTTTAACAAATAATAATAAAAAAAAGAAGAAGAAAGGAAAGGAAGAAAAATTACTGTGCATTGTGTAAGTTTTTCTTTTTGTATAAAGTAATATATTGTTTATTTTACTTTCAAGCCAAAGGAAAAAAAAAAAAAAAAAAAAAAAGAAGAAAAAAGAAAATGAAAATGAAAAAAAAAAAAAAAAGTGAGAGAGATAGAGAGAGAAAAAAGAACAGAAAAAAACATTTTTGCTTGGTCTAGTTTGTTTGGAAAAAAAAAAAAAAAAGTTTTCGTTTTTATAACAAAAATAAAGTTACATATATATGTATATATATATATATATTAATAATTTTTAAAACGTAGTAAAAGCCGAGCAACAAATTTAAGACCACTGAAATCACATAGACCAATAAGAATAAAGTTTCATCAAATTAAAATTAACTGTGAAGACTGATTGTTAATTATTGAAACAATTAATTTTACTTTTTTATTTTTGGAACAATAAATTTTACTTATTCATTGAATTTATAATAATTTTTCTCTGTTACACTTGAGAGATCATTGACGCATTATTACATATTGCATAATATTCTACCTGTGTTACATAAACCCACAGGACGGAAACCGCAAGGCTTCCTAAAATGAAACATATCACTATATGAAGAATGTGTTAGGGGAGTGTATAAACAGCAGCTTCATCGTATATAATTTTCTTTTCGAAACATATATATAATATGTGGTGTGAAACAAATTAAAGTAAACTATTTTATCCGAGTAACACTTCTGCTCAAAAGTTTAGCAAGATTTGCAAACGATCAGTTTTTTTTTTCAATTTAAAAACTTATCTCTCGATGAAATCTTTTCAAACATTGGGCATTTAAAGAACTGGGTCTTCTTTATCTTTTTCACTGAAGACTGGTTTAAGACAACATTTAGGGGGCCGGTAATAAATTGAGCAAAATCAATAATGTTTGCGATGTATCGTTAAGTGAACTAAATGATCTGTAATTTTAGGATACGTTAATACAGACCCAGTTCAATGTGTGGATGAATTTGTGTGACATAGCATATTAAATAACGGAGATATAAGCATTTATTTTAAAACTCAAAAAAAAAAAAAAAAAAAAAAAAAAAAAATCAACCTGTTTTTTATTTATAATACACAAAGTTTTTAACGAAAATTATTTTCACTTTCAGAAAAATTGGAAAAACACTTTTAAAAAAATATTCTGCAATCGGAATAGAAATATCTTACATATCTCATGAAATATGAGCTTATTTATGAAAAACGTTTTCACTGCGCATGTGTGAAGGATTAAAAAAAATATATATATATATATTATTATTGCTTAGGTTGAAAGCTAGATATATTGGGCAATTTTTGTCAAAAGTGCATTTAAATAGAGTAAAAATTAAGCAAATTGTCGGCAAAAGAACGAGCTAGATTTTAGATATTTTCCAAGAGTTGAAATTCCTTAGGGGGTTTTTCACATGCCGCGTAATTAATTTAATGATCGAATTATTTTAACCACTTAGCAAAAGTTCTTTTTTGTGAAAAACGCCTTATAAGCTTGTAACGCTGACATATTGTTGTTTATTTACTTGGATTTTAGCAGGTTCTTCAACGTTTTCAGAAAAATGCAAGTCTAAGTTCTGCAATAAATAAAAGAAAACGATTACGAGGCTTTAAAATATCTCTTAGTATAGTAGTGCCGTAGGAGTATTTAATTATTTTCTTATTATGATTCTCGGAGGCTTCTATTCCTGCAATTTCACCCTTTGGCCGTTCCTTTGGTTTGGCACTGAAAACAAATGTTATTTTCCGTCCGGTAGATATTGGTCACCTACGATTCACAAATCCGCGGTTGTCAGAGTGCCAGGGGCTCTATTCTCGTCTAGTCGTTACGCGGAAACCGGTTGTTGTGAAGCGAGACAACGACGATTTGCTATTCTCGTTCGAGCTTGTTTACAGTCGTTAAGTTACCGGCAGCTAGGAGGCAGTTATTCAGCTGAAAGATCGTCGTTTATCACAGTCAAAATGGGCTCGTCTGTATGTTTTAGTTTGCTCAGTTAAAGGGACATTTCACATTTTCCACCATTGAAAACCGGTTGTCAACATCGCTATTCACAACTTTCCCCTCCCAAAACGGATTACGAATGATCCCTTGCAACTGATTGGTTTAAAATGTCACCCTCGAATGCAGAGAGTTTCTTCTTCCACTCAAGATAACAACGGGAGACCAAAATAGCACTTAGCCGGAAGATGGTTATTACGGTGGGTAGAACAGTAGTTACAGACTGTCGTTAACGATTACAAGTGGACAAGACCTTGGAGCCTCAAAGATCGAGAAATCTTCTTGACATTTGTTCTGCGCATCTCGTCAGTGGTTTGCGTACGTCATGGAATGTTTACACCACGGAACCAATCAGCTTTGCTGACTGGGATAGTTTGTTTTGTTTGTGTGAGCGATCAGCGATTTGAGAGAAAAAAAATTTATTATTCATTTAAAACATATTTATATTTTTTCAAGTTATTCCTCCTTTTGATTTGGATACTTTGAAATCGTCTTATTATATAATACTCACCAAAATTTATTGTAAACATATATTAAATTTATAACTTTTAAAATGAAAAATCTACATAGAAGTATTTTTTGAATAAGTTGAATGTATCTTTTTCTTTCATATATAATCTTAAGTGTGCCTGACATTAATTTAATTTTATTATATAGCTGTTGATTCGTAATAAGGCAATTCCACGGAAATGTCAACCTGAACGTCAATATTTCAAATTTAACAAAATTTTGAGTGTGAAACTTACATATTTTTAAAGCTTGTAATATATATTTTAGTAGCGTATAGTTTGAATTATATAAATTGTTTTGTGAAAATGGGTTCGTCCATGTGTTTTCAGATTAGGACATTTAAGAAATGGACTTGCATAAAATGCTTAAGTATGTTGCTAGTTACTTGTACATGTATAATTTTAAATATTTAACTGTTTAATTATGTATATATCTTTTGTTAATTAAAAAGGAAAGAAAGACATATTAGTTTTGTATTTGATTTAATTAAGGCTTTTTTATTTTGGAAAAGAAAAAAAAAAAGAATGATGATGTAACAATTTTGTCAAAAGTTTAATAATCCTCTTGTAAATATTAATTTTACATATTTACTTAACGTATTTGAAGCTGGATGCAGTTAAATTAAATTTAAAAAAGAAGCAGATTACGTTTAGATTATGAATTATCGTTGTTTTATTGAAATACAGTGTAAACAGATAAAAGTAAGCTTAATCGCAAATTTATCATCTACCACTTGTATTTAATTTAATTTTTAATGCAGTATCTATAAATAAAGGTTAATTTGCAGAAAATTATGCATTAAAAAGTTTAAAAGTACTGTGCAAAGCCCTGTTTAAAATATAATCTATAATATTTATTGAATTAGTTAAAGGCAGGTTTTTTTGTGCTACACATTCTTTACAAATTTTTTTGTTTGTAAAATAAACCCATGCCAAGTGTGTTTTAGTTTTAAACATTCAGGATCAGGAATCATTACTCTTTTTGAAATAAATGATAAAATGCTCTTAAAAAATATTTTATATCTTTTGATTTTGAAAATTGGGCATTTTTTAGCTTAAATAAACACATTATGTTTTATAAGAGATAGAGAAATTTCGGACTCCTCATTTTAAAGAGAATTTCATAAGATTTAATTTGATGTCTACCTTGATTATGTTAGTTAAAAAAATATTTTTATTTATTTATAAAGCTACTGTTTTGTAAACTTTTCGAAAAAAAAAAAAAATATATATATATATATAACAAAAATAACTTAAACTTTTTAATAAGGAATTATGACAAGTTACTGTACATGTAAGAATATAATTATAAATTTTACTTACATGGTAAAAGACCTCATTTTTAAAATTAGTAATCCATAAAAGATGAATACACGTATGGATTTTACTATAGCTGAAGTCGAAGAATCCATAGCCTAGTGTAGGGAAGGGGCCGGCACCTGGAAAACAACTAAACCCCTACACAATGCACTAAACCCCTACACAAAATTGGAAAACTTGTTTTTTGCGTTTAAATTTAAAAGGCCCTACTAGTAACATGTGTTCAAGTATTGATTTTTGTGCCATTTTACTTAGCTTAAGTAAAAAAAAAAAAAAAATAGTTTTTGTTTAATTTTTCCATTGTTGAGATTAAATATATATATATATATATACATGCGCAAGTTGCCATCAGATTTTCATACTTTAGATAATTTAAAAAAAATCTAATTGTCCATTAATCAGACGGATTCAGAAAAATGCCCCTTTCATTTGGTACCGTATTTGTAACGAAATTTTGATTAGATTTTTTAAAATTAATTAAAATATGAAAATAATAACCTGGTAAAAGCTTTAAAAAGGGACATTTAAATTTTTAATTGTTGAAAAAAAAAAAAAAGATATTGTTTGTTTTGATACTGATTATTATTAATTTTCTTTTCTTTAAAAAAAAATAATAATAATAATAATTTTTGACGAAATTCTGGCAAAAGCAAAATTTAATTCTGTGGATTCGAAAGGAAGTATCTGTCATGAAAAAAACTCACACAACAGTTCATATTATTTACAAAACAATAATATTGTGAGTGACTTAAATAAACTATTCATGCATTAATCATGTAATACACAAGTTTTTTAGTTTAATCCTTTCTTTCGTCCTAGTTTAAATAATTTGTTTCCTTCCCATTCAAAGGAAATAGTTTTCGTTATGCAGTATCCAAAAGAATTGAAATTTAAAATTTCAAGTAGTTAATTTCTGAAAATTTTTAAAAGACCTAATACCATAGGGAGAAAATGGTCCAGATGCTGTCTATTAAATTATGCGGTTTCTGTGACGCCAACACTCAATAATGTCCAATTTAAAATTTGGACTGTAACTGAGAAGTCACAGAGGGGGATCAGCACCTCCCCTTTCCAACAGTGCACTCTTTGTCATACTAACATTTAACCAACTTGAAATTTAAAATTTCATAAAGTTAGGACTGTAAGTGATAAAGCACAATTGGGGGAAGAGGAACAGAACCTGTCTCCTTCCAATTGCACAGTCTTTGGCAGACTACCACACACTCAACTCCTAATTAAAAATTTTGTGAAGTTTAGAGTTTTCAAGATAAGGCTTCGTGGGGGGGGGGGGGGGAGATGCTCCCTATTTTAATGATTCAGTCTTTGTCATATTAACACCCATTTAACTCCAAACTTAAAATTTTGTAAAGTTCAGAAAATGGTTTTTTTTAGATAAAGCACCGTAGATGGTAAGATGTGTTAAGATCCTCCCCCTTAAACTCATTCAACTCCAAATTCAAATTTTTGTGAAGTTCGGGCCATGATTTTTTATGATAAGGCATGGGGGGGGGGGAGGTTAGAGCCTCCCTCCCTTTAATGATGCAGTTTGTATCATAGTAACACCCATTCAACTCCAAATTTAAAATTTCAAAATTCCATGTAAGTGGAATGGGTGTTGTATCATACGGTACGGTAACACCCATTTAACTCCAAATTAAAAATTTCATTTAAGTGGGGAGGAGGTCCTCCCCCTCTTTCTACGATCCAGTCCGTATCATACTAACACCTATTCAACTCCAAATTAAAAAAAAATTAAAGTTTAATCCATGATTTTTCATGATAAGGCATGGGGGAGAGGGGTAAGACCCTCCCCTCTTTTAGTGATGCAGTTCATATAATACTAACTCCCATTCAACTCCAAATTTAAAATTTTATAGTTCAGTTTGAGATAAAGCACCGTGAGGGGGGGGAGTGGAGTTAAGACCCCCCCTCCTTTTAATGATGCAGTCTTTGTCATACTAGCACTCATTCAATTCCAAACTTCAAATTTTGTAGTTTCAGACCATGATTTTTTGAGATAAAGCACGTGGGGGGTAAGAGGAGTTAAGACCCTGCAGTCTTTGTCATATTAGCATCCATTTAACTCCAAATTAAAAAATTTTTAGTTCAGACCATGATTTTTTGAGATAAAGCCTCATGGGGGGGTAAGAGGGATAAGACCGTCCCCCTCTTTTAGTGATGCAGATTGATGCTTCACATTAACTAAGATGTCGTACATCGGTAGCACATTATCGCAGGCGAAAAATGTCCGTAAATTGCAGACAAAGACTGTCTGAAAGTTGTGGGCAATTTTTTTTTATTAGAGTAGACAAAGACTGTCCGAAAGTTGTGGACAAATTTTTTTATTAGTGCAGACAAAAACTGTCTGCAAGCCTTTTTTCTGTGTCCGCGACTACGTCGCGGTGTTTCTACCACTGGGACATGTCTATGGATATTACATGGGAAATGCCGATTGATAATCAGCCAGTATAGCTAAATGGTGGTAGAGCATCTGCATAAAAAGATATTTATAGTTCACATAATTGCTTATCAAAATATCTTTCACTTGTTAAAAACCTCAGTTTTCTGCTAGAAAGGCCTCCATAAATGACACTTCACTGAGGGCTACAACTCTCATTTGTTAATCAGTCTTTTTCCAAAGCACCAATATATCCGCTTTTTCATCTACTGTCTAGAGCTCCTTATGCATGAACAACACCTGACCTTCCCAGAAGCCAAACTCGTATTATTCTATAGGGAAATTTGTTTCAACAATTTCCCAATTTTTAATGTGTATTTTACTTTCAATAGAAGAAAGTATTGGATTCGTAAAAATTTTCGACCTTGGGTTTTTGATGGATTTACACGTTTTGAGAGCTGTAGAACACGATTTGACCATTTTTAGAAAATGTCTGTCTGTCTGTGTGTGTGTGTGACAAAATTTTGTGGCAACTGTATCTCTGGAAGTACTGCACAGAATTTCATACAAATTGGTATGTAGTTGCACCTTGACATAAATTAGTGCCTATCAACTTTTGGTAAAAATCGTCTTACAGGTTGCGTTGCCATCCCGCTTTTTCTAAATTTTTAACAGGGTGATATAGGGCAAAAATTTTCAAGATGGGTATCTTTCGAAAGGTCTCGTCAGTACCTTTAAAACGAATGGTTGAACTATAAATCTGTGATAATTTAAAACAAAGTTATCGATTTTTTTTACTTTTTAATCCATTTGATTTTTAACATAAAAATCCATTTAAATCATTCATTCATTTTCCTTATCCATTGTTTAATGTGTATTTTACTTTCAATAGAAGAAAGTATTGGATTCGTAAAAATTTTCGACCTTGGGTTTTTGATGGATTTACACGTTTTGAGAGCTGTAGAACATGATTTGACCATTTTTACTTTCTTCTATATTCAATAGAAGAAAGTATTGGATTCCTTAAAATTTTCGACCTTGGGTTTTTGAAGGATTTACACGTTTTGAGAGCTGTAGAACACGATTTGACCATTTTTACTTTCTTCTATATTCAATAGAAGAAAGTATTGGATTCCTTAAAATTTTCGACCTTGGGTTTTTGATGGATTTACACGTTTTGAGAGCTGTAGAACACGATTTGACCATTTTTAGAAAATGTCTGTCTGTCTGTGTGTGTGTGAGAGAGACAAAATTTTGTGGCAACTGTATCTCAGGCACTTCTGCACAGAATTTCATACAAGTTGGTATGTAGTTGCACCTTGACATAAATTAGTGCCTATCACCTTTTGGTAAAAATTGTCTTACAAGTTGCGTTGCCATCCCGCTTTTTCTAAATTTTTAACGTGGTGATATAGGACAAAATTTTGCATAAATGTGCATAAAGAGAATTAATTTTTAATAATCATTATTAAATTTAAAATAATTATTTGTAATAGAGATAGTCAACTGGGGTAAAAAATTGTGTATGTAGGAGCCTCGCCTCCCCCCTGGGGGGAAGTCCCCCCTCAAGGGGAGTAAATTTTCATAATGGGTATCTTTTAAAAGAGCTTGCCAGTACCTTTAAAATGAATGGTTGAACCATCCATTATAACTTAATCAAAATAACTTAATCAATTATAACTTGATCAAAAGATTATAGAAAATCTTAATTTTCATTTACTTTTATACATTTTAATTTATAGCTTGTATTCAAAATAGACTAAACATACATACAGTATATATGTGTATTTCTGATAGATTGGAGTGGAAGCGGAAAACCTGTGGGAAAAATAACAGACCCGTTAAACGAACCTGGGCCTTCTGCTTAACGTGCAGATGCTCTAACTATTGAGCTATCCTGGCTGATAACCAGCTCAGCATTTTTCACATAATATACGTTGGCAAGGTCACCGAGTCAGCAAACACGCAGCTATTTCAAGTGACAAATTGATCATGGCACAACTCCAATAGGCCACAAAATTTTAATTTAGTTATTTTATACATCAACCTTGAAAATTCATTTCTAATAGATTGGAGTAAAAGGCAGATTATTTATACTATCTGAGTGAAAAATACCAGAGCCGGAAACTGAACCCAGGCCTTCTGCTTGTTTGGTGATATACATTAGTTTATTTAAGCAGAAGGCTAGGTTCTATTACCGGCTCTGGTATTTTTCACATAATTCGTATTAAAAATCAGCCTTTCATTCTGATCTACTAGAAATTAATTTTCAAGGTTGATGTATAAAATTTCTAAATAAAAATGTATGTATCTATGAAATAGCTTCAAAACATTTTAAGGCATAGCATAGTTCATAAAATTTTGTTTTATTCAGAATCACTCTTATGCTATTGTGCATAAATAGCAAATAATGAGGAATTAAGAAGATATCAAAAGGTATTGATACAGCAAAATCTAACTTCAGTTTTTTTCATGATTACAATGCCAATGCATATTCTAGAAGCAAAAAGTGGCTCATTAAAGGACCACTTCACTCACCGTCGCCATATAAGCCGAAGCTAATATTATTCTATGGTAAATTTTCTTTATTTATTACTAATTAGCTAATACATATTTTTAAATTCTGTTTTCACATTCAGAAAATTCCAAACTGCTAAATTGATGCTCTTTTTTTGAAAACATATTTTTTTCATTTTTACTATTCTATTTCGAAGCTGTAAAATGCAAATTTTTAATATGTAAAATTTTTCATTTTGCAATTTCAAAATAAAAAATGAAAAAAATTCGTTTTTAAAAAATGAGTGTCAATTTAACAGTTGGGAATTTTCTGAATGTAAAAACAGAATTAAAAAATATATATTAGTTAATTAGTTATAAGTAAAGAAAATTTCCCATAGAATAACATTGCCTCAGGCTTCCGACGAGGGTAAGTGAAGAGGGCTGTTAAGGTTGCACATCAAATTCCCTGTTTCTTCCTTCCTATGTTATCCTATGGGATTTTGTTGCTTAGTTGTATATAACAATCTGTCATTGAAATATGAAGTGTTTTGAAAGTTATTCTTTGAACTTTTTTTTTTTTTAGCTTAATGAGCTAAAAAAAATTAAATCAATTGATAAAAAAAAATGCTCATTGATTATGTTCAAAGAGTAATATTTGTTAGTTATAGAATATTACTCAATTCAATAATTATTGAATATTAAACAGAATACGAAAAGCTTCATTTTTGAATGAGAGATCATCAAACTAAGCAACAAAAGTTCCATTGAATAATATGTAGAAGAATAGTTGAAACTGACTGACATACTGCCATTAATTCTGATGTTCTGAAATGTTAGAGAAAAAAAAAAAAAAAAAAAAAAAAAAAAATCAAAAATCCTTTCTCTGAATATATATTCAGATTTCCCAATATTGATATACTTTTTTTGGTGATATACAGTCGGCAGCAAAAGTTTCCGAGCATTAGCCAATAATTCTGATATCGAAAAAGTACACTTAATACTGTTTTGTTAAGTAAATCCTTGTCGGGTCATGTTCTTTGACTGACTAAGAACATAACTCGACATTGGTTTATTTAAGAAGGCAGTATGAATTGTACTTCTTTTGTACAGGGATTATTGCTAGTGCTCGGATAATTTTGCTGCCGACTTTTTATCACCAAAATATATATATAAATACTGGGAAACAATATTCACGAATCTAAGAAATTGATATTGAAAAGTATCAAAAAATGTTATTCAGAAATATTTGAAAAAAATATTTTATAATATCATGAAGTAATATTCAAAGACCTCAAAAATAGATATAGCTGAATATCTAAAAATATTATTCAGAAATATTAGAAAAAAATATTTCTAAATATCCAGAAGCAATATAGGAAAATCTCAAAAATTAATAAAGCCAAATATATAAATATTTTATTCAGAAATATTAGAAAAAGATATTGGGAAATATATTGAAACAATATTCAAAAATCTATAAAATAGATATTGCTGAATATTTAAAAATATTATTCAGGAATAACAAAATATAATATCAAGCAATATCTGAAAATGTTATTTAATAATGTCAAAATACAATATTTACAGATGTCTGTAAATATTGGCCAACATTAATAAATGTCAAAAAATAATATTCCTGGATATCTTTTAGGGGGGGGGGGGGTTCATTTTACGTTGGCCAATATCAAATTTTTATATTGGCCGATATTTTTGTGCTACCTGGGATAATGCTTAGTTCAGTACTTTTTATACTGAATAATTAGTTCAAGATGTTGAATAAAAACTCCATTTTAACCTTAAAATTATAAAAAAGGTAAAACAAGTTAATGCAATATATATTAGTAATGCGCTGAATATTCGGTTTGGCCAAATCTAAAACTATTCAGCTAGTTGAACATATAAAAATTCAATTTTTAAAAATTTTAAATCATTTGAAAAAAAAAAAAAAATATTTTTAATTATCATTAAGATTTTTCAGAGTAATTAAGAAATAGATAATACTTAAATGAAGACAACTGTTTTATCTAGTTTCAAGTAACATTAAAGAAAATTAAGTATTAGTTGCATTAATAATAATATCAGACAAAAAAAATTTCTCTTTTTCAATAACAGTATAACGATGCATGTTTCTAAAGTTGAGTTAAGAAAGAGCGTACATAATTCACATGATGTTGCCATTTAGGAAACTTCAAGAGATGAAACAAAGATCACATTCAAATCTGGCAAGAAAAATGACACAAGTCATAAAATAGCAATTTTGAGTTTGTCATTGAAAAATGCATATGAAATACCCCAACATGCACAAAAAACATCACATCTCTATTTCACAATTTATTCATATGAGAGTAAGAAGCATTTTTGGAGTGGCATACAAAAGGTGGGGCGGAGGGGGTGTTCTGCCCCGGGCCTCAAGTCATAAGGCAGCCTTCGGAAAAACTTAACCTTTAAGTATATATATTTGGTGAAGTTGCCGTGCCATTATTTTAACTAGAAAAATTCCCTGGAGTTCTTTAAACCGTAGATTTCTGTCTAAAACAGCCTTAATGTACAAAATGTGACCATTGAGCGACAACTCAAAAAAAAAAATATATATATATATATGTAAAGCCTAATTAAAGCAGTACAAATGGTACCAGTGCCTTCTTGTTGTGTGTTTGGCTTTTGAATCAATCTTAAAATTTATTTCAGTGCCTTTTTATAGTAATAAATTTAAGTGAAGAAGTGTGAGGGGGCCCTCTAAATAGTAGGGGCTCCAGTCAGAGGTCCCCCAGTGAAAATTTTGCCCTGGGCCTCGAGAGTTGTAAGTCCGCTAATGCATTTGTGTCAGTTTTAATAAAGGTTAGACAATAGATTGTTACTTTTAAATTGATTTTCTTTAATGCTGCATTTCTGGATTATGTTATTATCATTTCATGTGGAGATGACAAGATATTGCTTTTTAAGAAATTTCATGCGTTTGTTAAGAAACCTTACAATTATTATTTTTTTTTTTTACTGTGAGTTCAGCATTACACCACTACTTATGTATAGTAATATTTCCTAATATTTTTCTACATTTATGTAAACCACTGTTTCTGAATAGTTTTTTTATAATTAAAAAAAATAAAATATTACTAAATGTAAATGGTATTGCTGAAAGAGTTTGCAAAGAATTAGGCTGATTGACACGATAAAAATAAGAACTTAATATAAGAATAAATCAGCCAGCCAAATAGTTCCTATTCCGGTTTGAAGGATATTCGGCCAAAACTGCTAAAAAAACTTATTTAAATTGATATACATTTTTTTTTTTTTTTTATGCTTTTTGTATATTTAGACCAATTATTATTTTTTTTTTTTCCTTTTTCCCTCACATTAAGTTAAAAAATATATTTAAAATGAAATTTAAGGCAGACAGATGATTAACCCCTTGGGTACATTTGACGTCTGAGACACGTCATTCACTTTTTTTGTTTTTTATTTTTGTTTTACAATTCTAATTACTTGAAGACATCTTAATACTACATATGTCACCAATATTTTAGAAATAAATAAATTCTTACGTAAAATGTACTGCTTTTACATACTACTCCAAGCAACCAAAAATTATATCCGTTCCACATGTAAATATTTTCTCAAATAAATCCGTACCCAAGGGGTTAACCATTAATATTATAAAAAGGCACCTCACAACTGGTGTTTAAAAGTAATAAGTACAAAACTTTGAATAAATGCCATAAAATGCAAGAACTTGCAACAATTGCTTTAGGTCAAAACAAAACATGATCTTTTTTCAGGTGAACAAAGTAGATAGATTGCCACTTTATTTGTAACACTCCTGCCTATTTAGTTCACCTTACGAAAGCCCTTCAACCTAAAATTATTGTGTGCATTACCTCTGTTTGCAACATTCGTGCCTACTTTGTTCGTCTGACAAAGGGTTGTGTTTTCTCTCAACACTAAACAACTGTTGCGAGTTCTTGCATTTTATGGTGTTTATTCAAAGTTTTGTACTTTGTAATCACTAAAATGCAGAGCCACACAAAAATATTCAAATAAATAATAGAATATAAGTGAAAATTGCTCAAAGTATGATTTTAGTTGTATTCTGCTTTTTCTTTTAACTATACTCTCATTTCATGGCATATAGTAAATATAAAAATATGCGATGTCATGGTTTTGCCTGTTTACTTTTTTGTATGTAAGATTAACATTTGTATATAATTACTTGTTGTGTATAAGATCCATAGCTGGATCTCATTTTTTCCAGAAACAATATAGCTGATACTTTTCAGCTACAGATAATAACGTATTCAGGCTTTTGCAATTAAATGCAATAACTTTTATGCTTAGCAGCCATTTTGAATTTTTTTAACTAAAAAAAGAATGACATCAGCAAAATTTGGGTTAAAAGATAAACCACAGGTATTTATTATATAATTTTATATACTAAATGTAATATTTAAGAGGACAAATATATAGCATTGTTTTAAGGAAATAAAAATGATTTAATATTCTACAAATATATAAATAATAAATAAGATAGGACAAAATACTTACAATTAGGCTTAATAAAGAAGGTGGAGGGAAAAAAAAAAAAAAAAAAAACTTGAAAACAGAAATTATCTTATTATTAAATTTAGATTTTAGGATATGTTAATTGTAAATTAACTAGTATGATAATTAATACACATAATAGTAACATTAAACTTGCAGTGCTTTTTAAAAATATCTAGCATAAAATGTGCTTCACCTTTAAAATACTTTTCATACAACTTAAAGTACTTATATTCTATAATTCAATGCATAATACTACATATTCTTTAGGATGTATTAAAATACAGACATGCCATAGTATAAATAATATTTCCCATGGAAAATTTCTTGCTTAAGTACTTAATTTATTTCCATGTACTGTTTAAAAACATAGACAAAATGACATGTGCAGATATTTACCCTGCTCATGTGTTCATTAAGTGAAAGCAATAAAGAAAATATCTTAGAAAGAATAATTAAATATTTTAAAGCTTACTTTTAAAATATTTTTCTAAATTTTACAATTTATCTGCAATATTAAATGTTTTTATACGGTCTCATTCCTTTGCAAAATAATACTAAGTGCATGCGATCTACATTTCGACTACAAATAATCTGAATTATTTTTATGACTACATAAAAATCTTTGTAAACATTTTTTTCACAGGTTTTATGGATTTTTGCAAAGTAAAATATTCATTGCCACAAATGTGCTTTGCTCTTTTAAAATCGAACTGAGAATTCCTACTGAAAATGTTAAAAACAATGAGTCAAAATAACATTTTATAATTTATTGAGTAGCCTACTGTAATGTGTAAATCTATACTTTTTTTTTTCTTTGCTCAACATCTTTAAATATTAAGTACTTTCATTTTCATCAACAAAAACAAGTTAAAAAAAAAAATAGCATTTATAAGATAATAATAACAAGTTTAACACCTTTAGAGACAGACGTATTGAAGGACTAAATAAAGTTACATATTTAAACACAAATATTTTGCACTCAATTCAGTCATCAAAGATCAACAATCTAAAATCACATCAGTATTTTGTATTTTATTTTACATGTGAACGTAATTGATAAGGACTTGAAACAACACATCTTAATAATAAAAATATGATTATTATTTAACAAATGCTAAACTAATTATATTTTCTAAATTGTTCTAAATTGATACTAAAATATTTCGAGACAAGTAAACAATTGTACTTCTAATGACAATAAATGAATTCAACAACTTTTTAAAAATTATTTCTTATTTGATTGAAATGATATTAATTAAAAGATTACATAAAAATACAAAATATTCTCTTTTGCATGTTTTCCATCTCCAAGGAAAATATTTTCTGCTAAACTATCGTAAACAAAGTGAGCAAATAGCAAAGCTGAAGCTGATTGGTTCCGTGGTGTAAACATTCCATGACGTACGCAAACCACAGACGAGATGCGCAGAACAAATGTCAAGAAGATTTCTCGATCTTTGAGGCTCCAAGGTCTTGTTTACAAGTGGTGGTTAGTAAGCAACTAGACGAGAATAGAGCCCCAGGATTTTTCAGTTCTTCATCGACAGAAAGGGGACTTCCTATTATATTCCTTCTTTCTACGTTTTCGGAAAATTTTGCGCTGTACTAGCCGTATGTCTGTAGGTCGTGGGTAGATAGTCAATAACAGTACTACTTTGAAATTTAACAAATGATGTTCCTGAAGAAGCCAAATGCAAAACTGACATTAAATTTCTTAGTAAGCGCGAGTATATCTAGCTGCTTTGATAATGCACTCGTGCTTAAAGTTTTTTTTTTTTTTTTTTTTTTTTAACCTGATGAAGGGCCGTGTTGTTATTTTGTCTTAAAACAACTATTTTGAGAGTTTTTTTTCAATTTACGTTTAAGTTATTTTATTATTAAATTAATTATTGTTTGAATTCAATCAGATTAATCTGTAGACGTTTCAAGCTCAAAATTTCTGGAAAACTAAAAATGCTATTTTTTTCTGTTTTCTTTTTTCTTTCTTTTTTACGTATTTTTAATCAGCCATGTGCATGATAACTACTTTTGAATAATTGGTATTATATTAAAAAAAAAAAAAAAAATAGGCAGTAAACGTTAGAGAGTTAAACCAATAACTCCAAGCATAGCCTCTAGGCCAAATGGACACTGAACTGTATAATTAACGCTAAGCTCTTTCTGAGTATTCACATACCTTCAGGTTTTTTCTGGGTATTCAAGAAGACACATTTCTGTAGAACGAGAGTAATCTGTTTCATTTTGCAGTCTGCTAAATATGTATAAAAAATAAAATAGTAGTTAGTAATGATTACTTTATAAATATTAAAGTATGCTGATATTTACTAAGTGGATTAAATAGACTTTCATGCAAAATAATGTAATTTTGCCTCAAATAAAGATATTTTGACTTATAAATTATAATCAACATAATACATTAGAAGTTCAAAAATTTGGGTTCATTGCTGTATAAAGAAAAGTACTATTTTATCTCTCCAGTTTGATATTACATTTAGTGTCTTACTATAATAGCAAACAAATATAATGAATCGTTATTTTTTACATTACTATGAAATTAAATTAAACCGAAAGCTCATTATTTTGGTAGAACAAAAAGATATCTCTATGACTTCGATTTATTGCAGGGATCACACTCTGGCACCACTATTTTTAAATAAGGATTTTTCTCTTTATTTAATTACTACTTAGCTTACTCATTTTCTGTGATTTTCATGTAGCTGCATCTTCGTTTTCACGCCGCTAATATCTGTGATACGTCTTTTCCACTTTCCTAAAATTCGCAAAATTTCTCGACCTGTCATTATTTTCCATTCTAAATGAGACGGATTTTTCCTAGAAAGCACCTTAAATGGAGGAACACAGGAATGATAGAAGAATGCTGATCAAATAATCAATTGAATTCACAGCAGAATTTTTAATACTCATAGACAAGCAGCAAATCAGACAAATGTTAAAGATTTTTAATGTTTTTAAATAACTCTCTGTATGGACATAAATCGTATGCTAATTATTAAAGATACGCAATATATATAATTAATATTCAAAATGTGTTTATATACAGTTCTTAAGAAATGTAATATAATACTCAATATATGATATATGTAATTAGAACCCAGTCATGCATTAATAATATGATTTTTTTCACTTTTTATAATAAATCTTTTTATTTATTTTATTTATTTATTTATTTATTTTTTAATTAATTATTGTCTTAAAAAAGTATATTATACATTTACTAACTTAAGAAAATTTATTAATCAGTACTTTAATAAAAAATTTGCTTGCGTGTCATTAAATTTGTAGTAATCATCAAAGTGTTTGTGCTATAGAGTTTGTTGCACTATTTTGTAGAAACGAATTGATGATATTAGCACTTTTGATGATGCATAAATTTCTCGTATTATTATGAAGCAATACACTGGTAAAATAGTGATAACGGATCAAAGTCATTGAGGTGGTTGGCCGTGCACATTGCACTGTTCACAATAATCCAGAATTCGTTGCTGACATTAAAATATTTTATTTATCTTCAACTTTGTAACAATATTGCTTGTAATTAAATAATTCAACACTAATGATATACATCAGAAATATTCTTTTGAAAAGAATCAAGATGTTCGTTTTCTAATACAATATATGAATACATGAAAATGAACGGGATGGACACGGGGAGAGAAGTATTCAAAAGTTACGTCTTTTCAGCAACAGCGAAGAGGCAGAAGTGATGAAATTGTTGGCTGGATACATTTCACAAAACCACACAAATATGATGCCAAGACAACACCCAACTTTTTCAGTTACAGCTAATTTAGTGTAACTTTTTAAAATATATTGGCGATTGATTTCTTAGCCAAAAAATCCGTTATCAGTTCGTGAGAATCTGGCAAACCAACCTTAACTCTTGACCACAAGAATTTTATCGTTAAATTTTTACACATAGATTTTAGTCTAAAAAGAATACGCGATTTCTATTTTTAAGTAGCAGATGTGAGATCTGTTCAACATTCAAAAATGACATCATTTTATTCTGTTTTATTTAATTGAGATGAAACGAATTGTTCTCCATAGAATTAAGCGATTGAAAGCTCATCTCTTGCTTTTATTTTTTTATTTTTTTTATTAAAGAAATAGAGATATAATGTTTTGCTCTTTTGGAATAAAGGAATGAAACCGCAAATATTAACTCGCTTTTTATACAGATAGAAAATGAATTGGGAAAGAATTAAATTTATCAAAAATGTAATACATAATTTAGAATATGTGATTTTCGATATCACAGTGTTATTATTAAAATTTGATTATACGTCCTTTCATTTATACGTCCTTTTACGTCAGTCCCTTAAAAGACGTATAAACGGTGCTTTACAGTTGAAGGTTTGCTATTATACATGTCCGGAATTTTAGTTCGCAGATTATTAGACTTTATCAAAAATTGGTACAATTATTAATCAGGACAAAATCTAGTAAATGTTGCATTTTTTTAGTTCAATAAAATAATTGGTTCAAAAAATCTTAACTAAAAACCCTATTTTAACTTTAAAATTATTTAAAAGAAAAAAAAAAAAAATGATGTCAAAAATAAATAAATAATTCAGTTTGTTTTTATGTAGGAAAAAAAAAGGAATTTGTACACTTTTTTTTTCAACTTAATTAAAATAAAAATGAGTAAAATCGTGCTACAGAAATAGAACAGCTTCAATACTTGGCGAAATTTGAAATTGGTCACCGAACTAGCTAGGTCGTTTCGCGCCACGATCTAATTTATCGCCAAATGACAACAAAAATTTAAAAGCAGCCAAGAGGCTCCTATGCTAATGCTATGCCAAAGAAATTTTAAGAAATGAATATAGCAACCGATGCTAAGGAATGAAACACAGTAACTACATGCCTTATTATGGAAGAATACAATAAAAGAAGTTCTGTCACGCTAAATTAAATTCTGTTTTGTGCAGAATTTTATAACTATTACATATGAAACAGAAATAGGTTATTATTATTATTATATAAAGAAGAGTTAAGATTTACGCTTGGTTGTATTTTCTTACTTTACTTATCCTACAAATTATGTAAATGTAATATTCTTTCAGAAAAGAATTGCATTTGGGAATCGTGATTTTGCAACAATGCTCTGTTATTTTTTACATTCGATAGATTATCTACTTACAGAAAAAAAATATTGTTGATGTTTTCGAAGTACTTTGTTTATTTGTGACTGACTTCGTTTTTCAGATGATTAAAATGTTTGTTTTAGAAATTAGTGTCAGATTACACTCAGATAACGCCTGATTGCTATCAAGTATAATTCAAGGTGTATTTGAAATTTTAGGCACAATAAGCTTTAAAATAAGCTTTTCACTGTATTATAAAGGACTGAAGAAAAAATGAGGACATTTATAATTATGTCCCGATTAAGATAATCATGGGGACCCATGACACAACGTTTGCTACCCCTCCCCCCTTTCATCTTTGTATTACATCTCATTTTAATGTACAACTACACATTTTGAGCAGCAAAGATGTAGCACAGCAACATATTTTGAAATTTGTTGGTACTTTTTGTCTATTTTTCAAACTTTTATGCACAATATAAGGGAAAAAAGTATAGAGTTTAAAATTTTACACTCATTCTCATAAATGTGCAATATGAAACACACAATAAGAAGGTGTAGGGGTTAAGTCCGATTGACTGCACTTAGGTCCTAGGCCTAGGTGAAATGCCCTCCGTAGAGGTCATTTTGAGAGTCTCTAGCTCGTAGCTATGGGTATTCTTTATTTATTTTCATAAAAAAAAAAAAAAAAAAAAATAGAAAACTGCGTACGGATACATCAACGAGTGTGACCTGGGTATCGAACTCGTATTTTCTGTTTACCAGCTTCGAGGAATATGTAGTAGGAAAGAAACAATAGTGTTTTAATCAACGAAAATTTCACAAATTGTGAAATTATCTCGATTTCGACACAATTCTCTATATGGGTATTCTTTATTTATTTTCATAAAAAAAAAAGAAAGAAAACTGCGTACGGATACATCAACGAGTGTGACCTGGATATCGAGCCCGTATTTTCCATTTACCAGCTTCGAGGAATATGTAGTAGGAAAGAAACAATAGTGTTTTAATCAACGAAAATTTCACAAATTATGAAATTATCTTGATTTCGACACAATTCTCTATGGATATTCTTTATTTATTTTCGTTTAAAAAATATATGTATATTAAAATATTGGTAGAAATTAAAGAAAAAGCATCACAAAATTTTAACAGTTTAGGAACCCTTCAAATGTAGGACAAGTGCCCCATCTCTGATATTGAAAACATCACCTATGTTTTATTTAAAAAAAAAAGGTATAATAACAATCTGAAATTACATTTTATTTATTTAAAACGCAAGCAAACGTTATATATAGTTTATTCTAAAAGAATCTAATATATTTTCGTCCAACTTATTTAATCTATTTTAACCCTTTCAGGGGCAAGCAAATTTTCTTAATTTAAAATCAACTGCCACCAGAAAACATCAACAATATTAAAAGACAGGAAATAAATGAAGTTATTCGTCTATTAAGGGAGGGTCACCAACTGTTCAAAAGGTATTTATACATATTATATATCATCTGAAAGGTCTTACTGAGCTGACAACGAAAATATCCATCTTATCGGCAAATGCGCCCCCTAGCGCGAGTTATTCCCAATTAAAGTTTTTAAAATACAGATTCTTTAACAATGTATAGTGGGTAACAAAAGTGTCCGAACACTAGCAAAAATTCCTATGTAAAAAAAGTACATTTAATACTGTTTTGTTAGATAAATCCTTCTCGAATCATGTTCTTAGTCAGTCTAAGAACAGGATTCGACAAGGATTTATTTAGCAAAACTGTAGTAAGTGTACTTTATTTATATAGGAATTTTTGCTAGTGTTCGGACACTTTTGTTACCGACTGTACTTTGTATAGTTTCTATCATTATAATCAGATTTGAAAAGATTCTCATTCTAAAAACCATTGTATATATTATTAGTAAAGGTCGCCCTACATTGTTGTGGTTAGCGGCCCTAACTCCCTCACAGTAGAGCCAGGTTCGAATCCTGGTTAAAGCATGGATTTATTATCCCTGTAAGTGGTGGCGATGGCCTCCCATTGGGTACTCCTTCACAAATGATTATCAATATATATATATATATATATATATATACATATAATTACATGTAAAGTATTTTGCTGTTTAATAATTACTTTGTGTCAATAATAAATTCATACATGCTAAACAATATGAAAAGTATTTAAAAAAAAAAGTAAAAAAAAAAGCTATTGTAATTTTTATAATAATGAAGGTAACTAATTACTTTATATATTCATTTTCATTAAAATATTTTATATTGTAGGTAATAATATAATTATTAATTTTTCAAAAGTAGAAATTTATTTTTCCGCTTACTTCCCCCCTCCATTTCTATGTTAGTGCATTAAATTTCTTTTATTGTTTCCCCAGGCAATGACACTATCCAAAATATCGATTATGTCGCTGTACAGGAAAATCTTTCTGATTGTAAATATTTTATCTATGGCAACATATATAAAATATTGGATTGATAAATTTAATGCTGTCACAAAATAATTGTTAAACACATAGTAAAATACTTTACTAACAATATAAATAGTCATAATTAGCACGAGAATCTGTTAAAAAAACTGATTCTAATGATAGAAATTCTTCAAAGTACATTACTAAAGAGCTTGCAATTTACAAATTTTAATTGAGAATAACTCACGCTAGGGCGCGCATATTATCAGCTCAGTTAGAGCTTTAAGAAGATATATAACATGTATAACATAACACCTTTTGAACAATTGGTGACCCTCCCTTGTATGTTATAAAAGAAAAAAAATTATAAAAAAATTTCCGGGGACTGTTTTTGCAATTTTTAATTAAAATTTGTGGTTGCACTATGCAACCACTATTAAAGCAATTTATGAGAACAATGATACTGATATTTCAGCGGCTAAAGAGCCTGGGATTCAAAGACGACATGGCCCTTTATATTTCATGAGTCTTTCTCCGTACCATTGCCCATCTGCTAGGGTCTTTAAACAAAGTAAATGTCTTCAACATGTAAAACGTCAAAGGAAATATAATAAAACTAATTTGTTGTAGGGCGACTAAGGCGCCCGTTGAAAAATAATCTTTTCATTTTATTTATTTCTCATCTTAAATAATTTATTTGCTAGGAAACCCGTGCGAAATTTTCTCACTCTGTTTATTTCTTCGTTACCTTTAAAATTATTATTTTATAGACGTCATTTTTTTTTTTCATATTCATGAGCAAATTTATTTTTATTTTTATTTTTATTTTATTTTATTTTATTTTTACGGGAAAGCATATTTCATTTTATGCTGCAAAAAAAAAAAAAAAAAAAAAAAAAAGAAAGAAAGAAAAAAAAAAAAGAAAAAAAAAAAAAAAGAAAAAAGAAATGGCATCAATTAAAAATTTAAATGTCTATTTTAAGCTTTTATTTTCATATTTCAATTAATTAAAAAAAATGTAATCATATATTCGTTACAAATAATGTACCAAATACATGAAAGGCACAATTTTTCTGAATGCGTCTGTTTAAACAGCTTATCGATCGGACAATTACATTTTTAAAAATTAACTAAAGTATGAAAAGTAGGAGACTGAGTCCAAGGAAATCTGAAGCTTATCTCTAACGCCTAATTTGTGACAGAATCAGCCATGGATGAGGGTAACTATATATGCTGATTTCTGACATCTGTTTTGGTAGCATGGAAAGTACCCTCATTAATAGGTTCTAAACAGTGGCGGATCCAGAACTTGACTTTTGGGGGGGGGGGGAGCTAAGATTTTTCAAAGTGTTATTCTAGACCAATAAAAAATTTACAATTGCAAAATTCAATTATGAATGACAGTGTTTTTTTTTTTTTTTTGGGGGGGGGGGCTTCAGCCCCCTAGCCCCCCCCCCCCTTAAATCCGCCACTGGTTCTAAACACTGAAAACTTTTCTGTGTTTATTTATCTAATGCAAAGTCTCTTTTAATAAACTAGTATATGGTCTTGCCCATCATAATAACCTAATATTTTATTCGAAAGGAAGAAGGGGGTGTGACTCCGGAAAAGCTATCTTCCTGCTCGAGACATTGTAAAGTTCTGTGATCTGAAGAGAAATACTGGCTCGTTTTCTTTGTAAATAAAAATTCAGTTTAATAGTCAAGGACTGGTCCTACCTTCCGTTTCAGCTTCTAATTCGGCGTATCAGAATTAACTTGTGCATTAGTTTCGCTAAGTGGCTTCTCCTCCCTTTTCTTCTTGTCAGCTCAGTGAAGTGCACAGCATCGGTTTATGATTTTGCAAGGATAACAAGTGTTACTTTCCGTTTCCGCTTTTAGTTAGCCCTTGAGAATAAATATTTACATACATGTGGTGTGTATGTATGTTTGTCTACTTATCTATCTACCGGTTTAGATATGTATATAGTATAAATCGGTTTGTATTCAAGGTTCAGAACAGAAAACATGAAGAAGTCGATCAATGTCCTAGTATAAATTAATATTTTATTTTGTTAGTATTGTGTATAAAATAATTTAATCAATGGATTAAGTTAGAGAGTAAAAACGACATGTTTCTATACAGTGAAATATACTAGAATCTTGCAAATCAGACAGTAAAATGCTCTTTACCCCCAGTTATTTTTAGTCATATTTCAATGAAAATTTTGATAATTTCTTATGAATATTAGGACAATTTTTTACGTTCAGAAAAAAATGTAGTTAAAAGCATGTTATAAAGGGACGATTGTTAAATGCGCATATTTTTTAAATATGTACAGTCGGTAACAAAAGTCTTCAAACACTAGCAAAAATTCCTATGTAAAAAGTGTTCACTTAATACAGTTTTGTTAAATAAATCCTTGTCGAATCCTGTTCTTAGTCTAAAAACAGGATTCGACAAGGATTTATTTAACATTACTGTATTAAGTGTACTTTTTTATATAGGAATTTTTGCTAGTGTTCGGAGACTTTTGTTACCGACTGTATAAGCTAAATTTGATTACTAAACATTAGACTTCTCCGTGTTGTATAAGCCGTCTGCACAGTATCTTTATTTGTCTGTGAATTAATATTGCTTTTTATAATTTTTATTTAAATTATAAAATTAGACCCTTTATTTTTTTAATTAAATGTGCAAAAGCAAAATTCTATTTATTTATTTATTTATTTTACTATTAATGCTAGACAACTTAATATTTTTTTCAGTAAATATTCTATTTCCTGTATTACAAGTTTTTTAAATAGAATTTGAAGCAGTCTAATTCCATTAAAATTCACTTTAGATATCAAAAATATTTTGTGTGTCCCTGTAAACGAAATATAAGTGCTACATACTTCATTTTCAATACGGAGCGTATCCTAGTGAATCTCATGAGATAAATTTCATAGCATTAATACAATAAAAATATTCACTACGGTGAAAAGTTAAGGAGACTCTTCGCCACCACAAAGCCCATGTCATTCTATGGGAAAATATGTTTATAGAGTTAAACATTACCTAATGTATATATATATATATATATATGTTTTTCTTTTTTTTTTATTATTATTCCGTTTTCACATTCTGAAAATTCACAACCGTGAAAATGTTACCTGTTTTCGAAAATTTTATTTTTTAACATTTTAATTTTTACTTTAAAGTTACGAAAAATTAAATAAGTGTTTTTTCTCGTTTTTTTTTTTCCTTTTAAGCTGTAAAATGAAATATAAAGAATTTAAATAATATATATATATTTTTTTTCTTTCTTTTTTTTTCTTTTTTTTTTTTTTTTCAACGACTACTAATATGACGATTGTAAATTTTTCGAAAGTGGAAACAGGGGGGGGGGGGGGGGGAAATCACATTAGGGTTATGGGGATTAAGACCGAATGACTATACTAGGATCCTAGGCCTGTGGAGGGAGTGCTCTCTCTGGAGGGTCTTTCTAAGGGGTCCTATGCCGTATTTTCGCAAGTTTCGGAGAAAACCACGGAAAACTCCGAATGGCTAGGAGACGAGCATGACCTGGCGTCGAACCCGGCCAACACCCCCTGTATGCAGGGGGTGTTGACCCGGCACCTCACGTCTATCAGCTTTGAGCGCAGAACCACTCGGCCGCTGGTAAGGGGAAAAAAATACATTAGGTAATGAGTAATTCTATAAACAAATTTCCCCCACAGAGTTACATGAAATTGGGTGGCCGAAGACGGGGAAATTGTATTGTTAATTCTTTCCTGGGTATACCACTGCAAGCTATTATGTATTATGTATATAGAAGTATTACTTTGATTAAATATTGATTACACTTTTAGAGAGATTCCTAAATAACAAATATATGAAGAACATATTTTAAGCAGTAAATTTTCTTTCCATTGCTATGGTTATATTTGTTCATTTACTCACTACATCGCAACAAATTAGATTTAAAACATAGGTAATTAAGTTTATGAAAAGTCACAATTATCATATAAATGAAACAATCGGTGTGTATACTGTTTTATACAATAACAAGTAAAAAAAAGGAAAAATTTTAAAGTCAATTCCTACATACAAAAACTATCAAAAAAGTGTTTTTTAATAATTTTGTATTTGGAAATAAAAAGCGCGCGTGCAAAATGAAATAAAAATAATTATAAGATTAAAAGAAAAAAAAAAAAAAAAAAAAAAAAAAAAACTTTTTATTTACTATGTTTTAAATTTTCTCAGGAATCATAGAACTCTTATCAAGGTGCATAAAATTTTTAAATTGATAATGACGTCAGTTTTTGTGAGATGCATCATTTAACTTTTTATAATTTTTTAAAGCTCACGTTTAATTAAATGTATTTATTTTTATGTCGAAAGAAAATGAACTCGTATTTTTTTTATTTTATTTTATTTATTTAATTTTTTTTTTTTTTTTTTTTCCCGCAACAATTGGATTATAGCTAATATTTTAATGGCTATAATAACGCTACTAGGATGTTATTATTTTCATATTTCAATTGATTATAAGAAAACTAATCAAAAATTCGAAAATCGGACTTAGAAGTATTGTGTTGTCTGAGCAATCCAGAAAGTTTCAAATGTCTTGCTAGTCGGGAAGTTAGTTAAAAATCGATTGCATGATTTGTACAAGATATATATAGGGAGAGTGTGAACTAATAGCAGGAATTGAAAAATGGAAAACCTTACGTATTAAAATTCTATCATGATAATTTGCCTTTTTAAAAATTTATTTATTTATTTATTTATTTATTTGTTTGTTTTCTATTGCATTTATTGTCGCTTTCAATGCACCGCAAAATTTTAATGTTAGGTGCATCAAATGAAAAAAAAAAAAAAACTTTAAAAGAAAGGGAAAAAATAAAACTGTTTTAAAGCTGGAACGTAATAATTAAACAATCTTTTTTTTTTATTTAAACTAGTCTGTTTGCGCCCGCCTGACGCTCGATTTTACCATGTTTTTATTAACTTCGATTCTTATTTCTTATTTATTTATTTATTTATTTTTGGCTCTATAAACGAATGGTGAATGATTTTCATATATTCTATACGAAACATGCTTTCATATATAAATAAACTATTTATTCATTTTACCTTGTTTAGTGTCTGTCGCCTAGGGATATTAAACTGCAGCTACCAAAAATTTAGACCACACCACACCCGTAATGTATTTCAAACACGAACCATTTGCTTGATCTAAACAAAAAGTTAAGTGTAGTATCCTTACATGATAAAGATTCAGAATACTGAATTTTACTTCTTGCAACTATTTGTTCTTGAGATAATCTGATAACAGACAAACATACACACAGACCAACCGCTAAAAACCTGTTTTACAGTTTGAAGGGACATTAAAGTGTGTAAATATAACAAAAACTCACTTCAAAAGTTTGACCCAAAAATAATACTTTATATACTTTATATAATGGGTAAGAGAAAGTAAAAAAGTCGAGAAACAAAAATAATTTTACATTTTCAAAATGTCGGTAAAAAAAGAAAGAAAGAAAGAAAAAAGAAAAAGGTTGTTTGCTTAGTAAACATTGTTAACAGCTCAATAGTCGACCTTTGTTTTATTTTCAAGGTGGTTCTGCATCAGTGCCACTTTGAGTGCGCTATATTCCGCTGTTGCCCACTGCACTCGTGCCCTCTTTTTACTTTCTTTTATCTATAATATGTAATAGAAAAAAAGTGTTGGTGTCAAATCTTCGAAATTGATTTTTTGATATATTTACGCGTTTTGAGGTGCCCTCAATCAGAAAAAAAAAATAAAATAAATAAAAATAAAAAAAGAATTTCAGCAGTTGGTCTATGTAACCGATTGTGTGTGTATGTGAGTCTTATCAGCATATAACTTAAAAACAAATGTTAGCAATAATTACAAACTCATTGTTCTAACCTTGTATCATATGGGAATGTTACATTAAAATTTTAGTTAAAATCATAAAAATATATCGTATACACGGGCATACAAGAATATTTAAATGCATTACGCCATTGGCACATTTTAGCATCTTTAAACATAATTAAACAAAATATATTAAACATATTTTTCTTGTAAGCGCAAATTCAAATGAAATGGGGTATTAAAAGCATTCACTATTTGTTTACAGGGTCACAGAAAATAACTCAGATTTACTAGAGGCTTTATCTAGAAGTTCTTGAAGTAAATTTCTATTATTTTGCTAAACTGATACATTCTGATGCGCTCCTAATTTTTCATATAATATGAAGTGATACCAAAAATTAGACTAATGGATTCTTTTGTATTGGGTGTAATTCATGAAAAGGCTTTAACAAATTATACTGTGTCCATGGGAATTGTTTAGAAACGACAATTTCCCTTCGGAAATTCAAGTGAAGGCATTCCAAGTTTCCAGGTATCATTTCTCACACAGGAAAATTTACTGCTTTTTTAAAGAATTATAATTTGTCGTTTAATATATGTATCTTTTTACTTTCCGAACACTATAGTGAGGAAAATATTGTAATCATGTCAAAAATCCAAATTTGAGATTTTGATGTTTATGTACGTTTCGAGGTCCCCCGAGTCCCTTTTCACTATTTTTACGATGATATATGTATGTGTGTGTATGTCTGTGAGTGAACACGCTAGCGTCTAAACGCTTTGTTCGAATAAGCTGAAAGTTGGTACGTATATTGTAAGTCCCCATAGTACGAACCCTATTGATTTTGGTGAATCTAGCACTTATATTTTTTTTACAGGGACACCAGGAAAAATTCTTTATCATTATGGCCTAATGGGCCAAATTTTTAAAAATGCGATAGCGTCTAAACGCTTTATTAATCTGAGCAAAAAATTTGTACACATGTTATGGGTCACAGTTGCACCAACTCTATAGATTTTGGTGAATTTAGCACTTACAGTTTTTTTGCAGGGACACGAAGAAAAATTCTTTATCATTATGGCCTATGGGGTCAAATTTTTAAAAGTGCGATAGCATCTAAACGCCTTATTCAATTGAGCTGAAAATTATATGATTTTTATAAATCACTGTTGCACTCACTATAAGCATTTTGGTGACTATAGCATTTATCGGTTATCACAGGGACACAACAAAAAATTCTTTATCATTATGATCTATGGGCTCAAAGTTCAGTAGCGTTCAATAAAACATCGTGTAATATAGGGAGAAAAATACTCAAACACTCTATTATGGGCTTCTCTCTTTCGTTTGTTTAACAACTCCTCTTTCTTTACTTTATCTACAAAATTGTTAATTACTCAATGTTCGGAAAGCCGAGTGGAGTCACTCCCGATTTTTTTTTTCTCCAAACATATTGCAATTTAAATCCAAACAATATGAGAAGCGTTTATGACTTCGGTTTGTTGCCTGTTTGTGTTTCTCTGACTCTCGTAAATATTCAGGGAATTTCTTTGAAACTGATATATGTTAATATCATTCAAATTTAGTATGGGACGTTCCCTATTGAAAATAGGGACAAAATACTATTACTGGTTTGTGTACAGGGACACCCGAAAGAATTCCAAAGCATTGCGTTCTATGAGTGGTATTTCTACACTGAGAAAAAAAATATACCGCTTTTCTCTAGAATGAATAAGTGATCATTTTCTAAATCCCTTAACTAGAAATATAGATTTCCGAGCTATGCGCATAAGGCACGCCAATAAACTGAATAGACGAAATTATCGAGAATTTCTAGTGTACACATTTCTAGATGGTGAAACAATATTCTGAATACTCTAAATATTCTAAAACATTTATATTGCAAGAAATTTTCGCATGATTTTCTAGAATTGGGTCATAAGCCAAGATTATAGTTGCAGAAACCCGCCTCTTGTAGTCTCATTTATTTGCAGAGATTTTTAAATAACTTTGCCTCGAGAATATAATCGCTCTAGAATTATATATATACGCTCTAGAATTCTAATAGGGACTTCTAGAACTCCCTTCCCAAGGGGACTAGAATTTATAAGGATGACAGGGAACTATTTTTTCTAGAGCCACAATTTAGATTCTAGTTGTCAGTTACAGAATTTTTTCTCAGTGTACCAAAAAAAAAAAAAAAAAAAAAAACGAGTGCATAGTTGGAAAGTAATATTAATATATGGAAACAGCATGGTATTTCGTTCTTGTTTATTTATGCATTTCATCCTTTTAATTTTGATGAGCCCACTATGGCATAGTGAACTCATCAAAATTAAAAAATATATATTAAATTATTAAAATTAAATTAATAATAAATATTATTAATAATAAATATTAATATTTTAATTATTTATAAATATTAATAAATTAAAAGAAATTAATTATTAATTAAAATAATTAATTATTAATATTTTAATTATTTTAATAATTATTATTAAATTATTATAAAATTAAATTATTTGGCATATTTAGTATGCCAAATAATTTGTCCTCTAATGACTGATTTAACTTTGATTTCATGAAAGTGCTTTGGCATATACCATAATTTTTAAGAGTTATGATTTACGACGCTTATCTTTAACATCCAAACCATGGACAACCGTCTAGATGTTGTCCGTGTGACCAAGTGAAGTCACATAAAACACCTATGACGTATGTATACAAAATTTTAGAGTTCCGTCTACATTCTGTGTTAATCTTACCGATAAATTCTTTTCCATTAAATAGTTATAGCCGTTTGTAATCGCTATATTCATTTTGACTTACCCTGTATATCTGTTTGCCTACATTAAGCTAATTAAATTTAAAAAATACATTTTTTTTTTTTTTTTAACTTTTTTAAATTGTCCATTTTTTTTTTTTTTTTAATTTTTCCTTTATATTTCACATTACTATATTCATTAATATGTTCATTACTATATTCACATTAATATATATTATATATTATTAGATTATATATTATATTCACATTATATTTACTATTGTCCCAATATATAATCTAAACATGTATCGTTTTGAGCATCAAATTAATTTATAAGAAATATGTTTTTTTTTTCTGAATGATGAAATTTTATACGAATTTCAATTTTTTGAAAATTTAAAATTGTGTTTTAAAGCCTAAATTTAGGAGAAAAATGAAACAAATAATCAAATTTTTTGAATTCATATAAGAAGTCTTTATTACAATTTTTATAAGGATTTAGTCTAAAATTAGATGTTCTGAAAAATATTCGTTTTGAGAAAAGGCTTTTCAAAAGATATTTTTACACTTATTTGTATAAAAACGGCTTTCCTGTGCTATAAGCGTTATTTTTATTTAATTCAATACATTTTAAAGATAAAGGTTTGAAAAATTTACACATTTTATAGATTTATATTTTTGATAAAAGTCCACTGAACCCACAAAAGTGATTTTGAGTGATAAAAAAGCTTTCACCCTTTTTTTTTTTTTTTTCTTTTCTTTTAATAAATCAGAAATCTTTTTCTATGATCGTGTAATATAATTCCACAGTGAGTGTGGGAAGAAAATTATCATAATGATAACTTAAATGATTTTTATTAATGAATTTTTGATGAATTTATAATGAATAAATATTTATTTATTTATTTATTTTTCGAAAAATCTATTACGACATGAGAAGTGTTTTATTATATGTATACGACCAATAGCATAAAAACTGGCCAAAATAATAAAATACGTAACTGCAAATTACATTAACTTTAGTTCGATGCATTATTTACTTTTATCTCCAATTGTATCAACTGTTCTTTCGTTAGGTGCATTAATAAATACTTTTTAAAAGCTGTGTTAAAATCCATATGCCATCCACAGATGCGGAAAAACAGCTCCTGTTTTAAAACAAATAAATCCCCATCTGTTAGTGGGAGGAACCATGTTGTGACTGAACTCTGTGGAATGTTGCCATCGACATCATCCCAAAATGTTAAAAAAGTAGACAGGGAAGAGCCGCGCGACTATTTACAGTTGGAAAATAGAAACTGGGCAAAAGCGCTGATATAAGCAGGAGGATCGCTTAATTTTGGCAAGTTTCGTGTATTAATTGGTTATTTACTTCAAAACAACACATTTTTAAAGTACATAACTGTGTCTTTTACAACTGCTGGTAATTTTTCCCGTATGAGTTTTCTGTCGCTAGTATTTATATATTTTTTTGAAGGCGAATACAGTTTCTCACAAGATCGTTGAAGTCGTCATTTTAAGATTTGGTTTACTCTACTTGGTAAGTGTTCAATTTATTTATTTATAGGGGGGAAAAAATGGTGATATACTAATACTAGACTATACGGTTTTTTTTAGTAATGGTGATTTTATTAAATTGGAATAAGTTATTTTAATAGTTAAATTACTTAACGATTTTAATAAGTTAAATTACTTAACGGATTAATTGTAGAAATTAATTGCATTATTAAAATTGTGATTAAACATTTTTCGAAAAATGAACAGAATACTAAAAAAAGTAAACAACAACAATAACAATAATAAAAACAATATATAGCAAAAATAGCGATAACAGATCTAATCTGAGGTTCCGTACATTTAAAAATAAATTGTGTACTTACTATAAAAATTTGATAAAAACAAAATACTGTTTTTTTTCTTTCCTTTTCATAAAATAAATAATTTAATGGTGTCACTCATATTCCATCATAAATAACATTATAAATAAATAACATTGTAATGTGTCCATTATAAATAACATTTGTTTTGGTCATGTTTCTAATTAAAATACAGCACTAATAAAAGCGAGAATACTAAGTAATAGGTTGTTTTACTAAAAGAGTAACCTGTATTAATTAGATGTTCATTTGTAAACAACAAATTTTATGTAAACAAAAAATTTTAATGTGTATTTTTTCTTGTTTTACAATTACATTTAATTCTTCTTATACTAGTATTTTATCACTGGTATTTTCATTTATGAAGATAAACAAGATTTCTCACAAGATGTTGAAGAGATCTATTAAGTTTAGTTAACTTTGTTTGGCGACTATTCATTTGTCAATTTTATTTATTTATAGAAAAAAAAAAAAAAAAAAAACGCTAAGGTTATTACTTGTACAGTTTTTCTTCTGCAATATAAATAATATTTTCTTTCAGAGAACAATAATAGATGGTTATGTCAAAAAATTTCTAGATATCGATAATCTGTTTATAGATTTTATTTTGAAAAAAATGGTATATCCGATCATGTACACAGAAAAATTTATAAAGTTGTTTATGAAGGGGGTCCGGGACACCAAATTATTGTTTTTATTATTTATTGATGAATTGCTGTAATTATTTTTTCTGAAATTGAAGTATTTTTGACGATGAAGTTCAGCAAGAAAGAATCTTATTTTTTTTTTTTTTAAGTTTAAAAATTTAAATAAAATTTAAAAAATTTAAAATTTAAAATTTTTGATAAATTTAAAATTTGTTATATCTCATGAACTAATGGTTCAATTTACAAACTTTTTTCCTCTTTATATACAGAAAGGATTTATCTTCAATTTGTCTTCAGGATTTCTGATTATAATAATAACATTTTTAAATATTAATTTTAATTTAAAAAAAGTGCTTATTTCATGCGTAATTTTTGGATTACCAAAAAAGTTTTGCTCCTAATTAAAAGTCCCGAAGACAAATTGAAGATAAATCTTATCTGTATATAAGAGTGAAAAAAGTTTGTAAATTGAACCATTAGTTCATGAGATATAACAAATGTTTAATTTTTAAAATTTTATTTAAAGTTTTATTTAAATTTTTTTAAGATTCTTTCTTGCTCAACTTCATCGTCAAAAAAGCTCCAATTTCAGAAAAAATAATTACAGCAATTCATCAATAAAAATTAAAAACCAAAAATTTGGTGTCCCGGACCCCCTTAAGATATGAATATTATATTACTATATGTTTATTCTTATAAATAAATGCTTCAATGTTTGTTAAAAAAGAAAAGTGATATTTTGCTTTTTATATGGATTGTTTATGTTTTGGGTGAACGAATATTTTTAGTGCGGGAAAAGAAGTGTTTATGATTTCTTACCAAATATGACATGCGAGATGATTGGTTTAGGTTCACACAACAGGCGCCTTTTATATGCTATGTTTCTATACTTCGTTTCTCTTGCTGAAGAAAATTTGAATTTAGAACTCAGATTCTAAGAGTGGACAAAATTTTTATGCAATAACAATAATATCACGTTTCAATTGAACAAAATGTATAACTTCGTTTAGATAGCTTACACCAAGATAAGTTTCAAAACAAAAGACAGAATAAACTCTTTTTTTTTTTTTTTTTTTTTCTAGAGATGATTTAGAATATATTGACTTATCCAAACTCCAATCGCATTACTAATGATAATACTGATAATAATGATAATAGTAAGCAAAACATGTTGAATATAAAATAAGCACTTAAATTAAATTTCACTTTAAATTATTTCAGTTTTGTTTTGCTTAGACAAAACTGAGGGGTGTTTAAACAAAATGTTAAGGGTGTTAACACCGATTAACACCTTTAAAGTGAATTTTTAACAATTACCAAAAGTTCATACACTGAGAAAAAAGTATACCGCCTTCATCTCGAATGAATAAGTGGTCATTTTCTAAATCCCTTAACTAGAAATATAGATTTCTGAGCTATGCGTATAAGGCACACCAATAAACTGAATAGATGAAATGGTCGAGAATTTCTAGTTTACACATTTGTAAATAGTGAAACAATATTCTGAATATTCTGAATCTTTTGTATGGCGAGAAATTTTAGCTTGATTATCTAAAATTGGGTCATAAACCAAGATTATAGTTACTGAAACCCGCCTCTTGTTTTCACATTTATTTGGAGATATTTTCAAATAGGTTTTACGATAATATAGACAAACTCTCTAGAATTCTAATAGGGGTTTCTAGAACTCGCTTTCAAAGGGGACTAGAATTTATGGATGACGTGGAACTATATTTTCTAGAGCCACAATTTAGATTCTAGATGTCAGTTACAGAATGTTTTCTTAGTGTAATGTATTCTAATACTTTTAAGTCTCTTTATAAGTGATATTAGTTGTTAGAGTGTTTTTTTTTTTTTTTTTTTTTTTTTTTTTATGTATGAATGAAAGAAATAAATAAATAAAATCTGTTCCGTAAAAAAAAAGTGTTTTAGATAATACTTCAGGATATAAAATTAAGTGTTACAATATATATATATATATATATATATTATATATTCTTTTTAAAAAGTTATACCTTAATAATTTTCGAACAATTTTGTAATTACTTTAACAACCACTGAACAAATAATCAACTGTAATTACTCTAAGTCACATGAAAATCTTTTCAGAAGTATTTATAATTCAAGGTTAAAGAAAACATTAATGCATGCATATGAAATTTAGAATTATGGCATGAGAGAAATACTGTAGTAAAAATCGGGGTGGATACTTTTTTTGTGAGGTATATCGTGACTAAACTTTTGTATGGATACCTGGGAGATCACGTGATCCGTATTATTAGTAAGTGACTAAATTTTTCAAAATTCCCTTATTATTTTCTTTTTTATTCAATAAAAGAAAATATTGGATTCATAAAAAATTTTCGACTTCCGATGGATTTACAACTTTTGAGAGACTAGAACACGATTTGACCATTCTTAGAAAATGTCTGTCTGTCTATCTCTCTATTTGTCTGAGTGTGTGTGTGAGAAAAAAAATTTCCAACTGTATCTCAGAAACTAATGCACATATATACCTATATTAATATAAATTTATATGTAGTTGTACCTTGGCACAAATTAGTGCCTGGCAACTTTTCATGCAAATTGCTCAACAGGTGGCGTTGATATGCCGCGATTCCTTCCATTTAAAGGAAAGCTCTATCTTAGGTTCTATTGTGTATAATAGAACAAAACTTGGTGTGTAAGATAGTCATTATGAAAAATTACACTGGTTAAATTTGGGTGCAATCGGCCAATAATTGGCGCTGCTGCGCTACAATTTTCCCTGTAAAAAAGAAGGTTATATCTCAGATTCCATGGTATATAATTGCACAAAATTTGGTACATAAGAGGACCATTATAAAAAAAACTTTGTTGGTTAACATTGCGTGTATATCGGCCGCCAGGTGGCACATCTATGCTGGAATTTATAACGTAAATAGGAAAGCTAAATCTCTGGCATATACATGCACCATCAAACTTAATAGGTGAGATAACCATTATGAAAATGGATGCTAATTTTATTCAGGTGTATACATCGGCTTACAGATTGCGCTGATATTACTAACCTTCTGTAATTTTTCAAATTTCCCCATCTCAGCATCTGTTAATTAAAATTGTATCAACTTCACATGTAAAAGCTTTATTGTGAGATGCTATGATTAAACTTTTGTGCATATTAAGCAGTAAGTGGAGCTGATTATTGAATGATATAGATGTAGAAAAAAGTGTTGTGATGGTTACAACGTACTAGTTGGGAATTTGAAATGTTCCGTGTGCACAATTCATTATGTTCAATTTTATAGAAATTCCTTACAATCGATAATTTTTACGCATGTTTAAACATATATTCTTAGAAAATTTCTTGTCAGGTTGTTATAATTTAATATTTTATTTTATCGTTTCTTTTTAGTTCCATTTTAATGATTTATATATATTTATATATATATATATATATATATATATATAAAGTTTTGAAATTTTTAAATATGTTATGACAGAAATTTTTATTATTATTATTATTATTATTTTAACTTTCGTCTTTCATCTATATTTAATGGAAAAAAGTACTGGTCTTGTAAAAACTTTTGATCTCGATTTTTCGATGTATTTACACGTTTTGAGAGATCTGGAGCACGATTTGACCATTTTTGTATCATGTCTAAATATGCGTGTGGGACAAAAATTTGATATGTAGTTGCACCTTGACATAAATCAGTGCCTATCAACTTTTGGCAAAAATCGTGCAACAGGTGGAGTTACTATCTTGATTTTTCTTATTTTTTTAACATGGTAGTACAGAACAAAATTTCTTTTAAATGTGCACAAGAGAAGTACTTTTAATAAATTATAATTAAATTAAAAAGAACTTATTTATAATAGTAATAGTCGACTAGGAAAAATTTTTAAGTCGTGCAGCAGTAACTTTCTTTCTCTCCTCCCCTCCGAGAGGGACAATTTTTCAATATGCGTATTTTTCTAAAGAACTCGTCAATACCTTTAAAACAAATAATTCAACCATTGATCTGTGGTAACTAAAAATAAAGTTGACGATATTTTTTTTTACATTTACCAAAAAAAAAAAAAAAATAATAATAATAATAATAATTTTTTAATGTCATTTGTAGAAAATAAAACTGGATTTCTTTGGATATTTAGGGTTATAATTTTCTAGAATGAAAATCGTCTGCATTCATCATGGAAGATAGCTTTAATAAATAATAATTTTAATAAATTACTTGTATTGAAAAATATAAAAGAAAGTTTTGTGATGGCTATAACATGTTAATTTTATGTATGAAATTATTATTATGGAAGAATAATGTAAGTAAAGGATAAATTACTTCCATTTAGAACATTTTAAAACATGCCAATAATTCCTTATTTTAATATTTTATATTTTATTTCAAAAATTGTTGAAGATATATTCGTCAGATTTCGTACATAACTATCCATTTGCACACTGTTTAAAATTTCAAAGTAATTCACACATATCTTTAAAAAAAAAGTTAGTTTTGAAAATTCACTGTATCCTTAACTGTTATTCATGAATAAAATGTTGCGTATCTATAACACAATAAGTTTGAAATTGAAACAATGCAATCGAACTGTTCGGGGCTCTCTGATTTCCATTATCTTTTGATAAACAACGCCCACTACATAACTCATTCCAGACATTTGTGAATGTCGAGGAATTGGTTAACCGAAGTTTCTATCATTCATTTCCTTCTCCTCCACACACACACACACAGACATACACACACAAATTCTGTTGTCGGTCTGACACACCGGCTCGTCTTACCCGACTGTCATTCAGCCGTTGGAGACACACCTGGTGCAAAATCGAGTTTCATCTGGCTAACATTAAAAGTAGCTATTATGTGACTTCATTTAAACCTTAAATCAGGGCATAAATATTCACAAGCACAAGGCGGTTGCCAAACACGTGGACCCCCAAAGAGTGATAAATAAATAAATAAATAAATGACAAAAAAAAAAAAAAAAAATATCGCCAGATTACGTGTTCTTTCCCATACAGTGCACAAATTTTATTTTATTTTATTTATTTATTTAATTCTTATAGACAGGAAATTTTTCCTTTTTTTCTTTTTTTTTTTTTTTTTTTAATAGTATTTTACAATTAGGATAAAGAATAAAACTAAGAATTCAAAGAAAGCTGCAATTATCACACAATCTCATGAAATGTTTATAGTTTTCTCATATACACTATTTATATACTGGTGGACAAAATTAAAGCAACTACCGGTTTTCTCGTTCTCTTCTTTTACACATAATTTTTAAATAAATAAACATATGAACATAAAATTTGGATGGCCTGTTCGTCACCATATTATTAACCGAATTTTATGTAACTTTAGCATAAGAATAATTTTTAAGCTTATTAATATTCATTTTTTCTCTGAAAAGTAAGCTTTGGAAAAAATAAAAAAATTCAATAACTTTAGGAAAAAACACTTAATGAAAAGTGGTGTTTTTTAATTTAGTGTATTAATATTTCACGATTCCTAAAAAATAAATAAATAAATAAATAAATAAATAAATAAAAACTTAATTTTATTAAATTATATTATTCATTAAACAAATAATTTTATTCAGTTTCTCAGTTTTTCTACATTATTCTCTGTTTCCTATATTTTTTTTTGTTTTTTCAGATCAGATTTCGGTTGTATATTTAAAATTCTAAAGATTTATTATCGCAATTAAACGAAATAATTATGATAATAATAATAATTTTTTTTTCTTTTATATATATATATATATATATATATTTATTTATTTTTTACAAAACTCGCAATAATCATAAGTTCGATGCATGGGTAAGTGTTAAGAAGAAAATACATTAATAGTTTTAAATAAGTTAATAAAAAGTAAATAAGACGCTTCAAATATAATAAGATTAAAATTTAATGAATCTTTTAAAATATAGATTTAACTTCAAAACGTAGATTTAACATAATAATAATAATTATTATTTTAGAAGTTCGAAAATTTTCTCGTTAGCTAAACTTTTCTTACTAAAAAAGGAGGGGGGAGATTGTCGGCAACCTTTTTGTAGCTATGGAATAGCACAATCACATATTTTTCACTTTTATTCATCGCGATCTGCGTAGTTTGTAAAAGATTATTCTAATAATGTATGCATAAAAGAAAGAAAGCATCGGATAATGAACCAGAAATACTCAGTAGAAAGAATTTGAACTTTTAACTCGCTCTGATATTTTAAAGAGTAAATTTGAATAAATTTCTTTTCATGTTTAGTGCATTGACTCGCATATCTTTGTAATTGCACTTTTATTGATCATTTTATTTAAGAAGATATCTGCACCATAAAGAAAAACATTTCGCATACTTTTTGCTAAAAATGAAAAAAAGAAAAAGAAAAGAAGAAAAAGAAGGAGGGGGGGGGGAGAGAAAAGGGAAATGAAAGAAAGAAAAGAAGCAATTTGCGTGGAATTTCGTATTACTTTAGTTTTTCTTTTTTAAATTCGGCTTTAAATTTAGGTTTAATTTAATTTAATTTATTTTTATTTATTCTATTGCTGCTTTTATAATTATTTTGGAAATTGATGACTGCATATTGCTAAAATGCTTTTGATACGATTTTCTCTCTTTTAACCTCCTGGAAATAATGCATCAAAATGTTCATTTAGCTTTGTATTATATCATCTGTCATAGAGATTAACGTTTGCGCATCGAATTACTAATAGAAACTACTGTTCATTTAAATGAAGTGCATTATCGATTCGATATTTATGTAAAACTTTGAATTGTATCTGTTCTATCTATTGATTTGCGAGCAGGCTTTGATTATCTTGATTCTTACAATCACTTGATAATATATATATATATATATATATATATATATATCATAATAGTAATAATTAATTAATTCCATTCTTTTTTCTTTTGTTTTTCTTTTTATCTATTTATTTTTATATCATATATACAGTAAAGCACCGTTTATACATCAAACCAGGGACTGACGTAAAAGGACGTATACATGAAAAGACTTATATCGTAATTTAGTGTATATAAGCCGCAGCTTATTAAAATGTTGCTGAAAAATACAATGCTCTTAGATAAACCGCACCGGAAGGTAAGCCGCGGCTTATGCAAGCATTGTTACGATGATGTGACAGATAAATAAGGAAAAAAGATATCAGTCTTCTGACATCTACGCAAGTTAATAAAAATAATAAATTATTAATTATAAATGAAAATAATAAATTATTTAAAAAATAATTCGGTATAAAGAAAATAAAATCAAACTACAACAGTATGCAGATGTAATGCAACAAATATGAGAAACACGGGAGCAAAATGGTGGAATCCGGGCCTATATACAAAGTCATAAAAATAATTAATTATAAATAAAAGTAATAAATTATTTTAAAAGGCACTGTATATAAAAAAAAATTTAACAAAAATTAAAGCCAGTATACAAATACGATGCAAAAAATCAAAAACAAGGGAACAAGTTGGCGAACTCCAGACGTATATGCAAATTAATCAAAATAAAAGATTATTAGTTAATAAATAAGAAATTATAAGCGTGAAATTAAGAGATTATAAGCGTGAATCAGTGCTCGAGAAACTTGAATACTAAACTTCCGTTTTCGGAGGAGATCGACTGTTCCAAGAAGTATGGAAGACGGAATTCGGCATTATCATTAGATAGCCCGCACTGATAGATAAGCCACAGTCCCCAAAAATCAAATTTTATTTTAAAGATAGCCCGCGGCTTATCTTCACTAAAATACGGTAATCAAAATTTTAGTAATAACACTTTGATTACCAAAAATTTAATGACACCTACGCAAAATGTATATGAAAATACTAATTAATAAAGTTTCTTAAATTAGTAAATGTATATTATACTTTTTTAAAGACAATAATTAATTTTAATAAAAAGAAAAAGTTTTATTATAAAATGTGAGTAAAATCATGCTATTAATGCATGTTTGGGTGCTAATTACAAATATCATATTTTGAGTATTATATTACATTTCTTAAAAACTATATGAACACATTTTGAATATTAATTATATATATTTCATACCCTTAATAATAAGCATACGATTTATGTCCATACAGATATAGTTATTTAATAACATTAAAAATATTTACTATTCGTCTGATTGGCTGCTTGTCTATGAGTATTCAAAATTCTACTGTGTGTGGATTCTTCGATCAGTAATTCTTCGATCTTTCCTGTATTCCTCCATTTAAGATGCTTTCTAGAAACAATCCGTCTCATTTAGAATGAAAAATAATGACAGGTCGTGAAATTTTGCGAATTTTAGTAAAGTGGAAAAGATGTATAACCGATATTAGCGGCATATAAACTAAGAATTTCTGCATTAAAATGAATAGGAAATATTTCACTAAAAGGACGTATAAACGGTGCTTTACTGTATTTTAAGAGTGAGAATTTTACTCCTTGACCTGATAACAGAATTTAACAATGGCACCTGGATTCCACCTTATGAAGAAAATTTCAGTTCTCGATCAGTAGAAAATAGCAATAAATCTTAAATGTGAGGCACAACAATGTTAATTTTTTCGTGTAGAATTGATCATTTTGGAGAGGCGTAAAATTTTGAAAATATAACATGTTTTTTAAAGAACTGTCTTCTACTCTATATTCAAAGTATAGATGTGAGAATAGGTATAACGCTCATCTTTACTACATTATTCTTGAAGAAGTTAAAGGCTTTACACATTAAATAGTTTTTGAAATATGTAGAATCGCATATAGCTAAAATTTTAAATTTCATTTTTGACTTACTATATATCACTCATTATCCGTAAGATATCTTATGGATTCTGCGAAAATTCGAAATGCACAAATCGGGCAAAGCACAAAAATCAAAATAACATAATTAATTATAGAATTGATTATTCCCAGGGATCTTTTTTTTTTTTTTATACTAGTACAAAACCTGCAAAGAGTAATTAATTTTTACACATTCATATCTAAGAATGGTAAATCTCTCGATAACAGTTGATGAATATAAATATAAATTATAACTATCGTTATTTCTTATTTCATTATTTATTATTTATTATAATAAGGAATATTCATTATTATAATAATAATTCCTTATTATATTTATTATAATTAATTATTTATTATAATATTACTTCTAGAATCGTCATTGTAATGTGTTGTTAAAAGGGTTGAGAAATAATTTTTAGAACTTGATGTAATAGTTGTAAATGTTTTTGCCTAAAATACTGAATGTGCAATTGTCCGCAGTTGTACATTAAGTTACAAATGATAGTAATACGTTCAGGTATTTATTTTTTTTTTTTTCTAGAAAAATGATTTAGTCTTATTTCCACTCTCTTCAAAATAATTGCTCTGTAATTTCATCTGTATATTCTTTATTTTTTTTATTGCAATTTTCTGTATTTAATCATGAATTACTGAATTAAAAAACAAAAAAAGAGTACACAAACACTTGCATTATTATACTTGCCAGCATATTAATTAATGTTCCGTAGTATTGTTAGCCCAGCCTTCTTTTTCACACCAGTATCTTTTTAGAGTAATTTTCTACTTGTTTAATCGTAATTACATTTGGAGAATATTACTCTAAAAATTTACTGGTGTAAAAAAAAGGGCAGGACTAACAACACTACGGAATATTAATTAGGATGTTGGCAAGTATGCATTATTCATGCATAGAATGAACCTTTTGATAAATATTATTTTTATATAAACGAAATAATGGTCATTAACTTTTAAACTATATAAACTAAAAATACTTTGATGTTCGACAGGATGTTGGTTTTTATTCATATTTCTATTTTTTCACCTATAGCTATCTATATTATTAAATTGACTATATGACAAGCAGTAACGCCTAGTTATTGGTCTTACTCATGCTATTTTTATGCATGTAATGTAACTTTGAGATGCTGCATGGAGTAAGGCCAATGGTCCACACAACAGATTATTATACAGATAGGACACTCCCGTAAATTCTTCGGTAACCAAAATTAGGGACCCTCGATAGAGAGAGACTGGACATTGGCGCGCCGGCTTTTTGAAGAAATTCTCTATTTTAGTGCCAGTTGCTCCATTGCTTATCATTACGCTGAGAAGAAATTTTGATTATTTTACGTCATAATCGAAAAAAAAACTTATTTATTACAATTTTACTTTGTTGGAAGATAAATTGCTTTAATTTTGGAATACTTTTAAAAGATAAAAATGCACAATTATTTATGTTATATCATGCTTTAAATACTTTGAATTCTCTTATTGCTTGCTGTTTTACGTATTTATTTCCTAACGTATGAGATAATCACATTATTTATTTGCTAGCTATTAGTTTTTAAGTTCTGTTGTGCAATATATTTAATATGTTAGATTTCAATGTATTTTTCTGATATATTTTAAAATACATATTTAAAATAACTATATAATATATATATTTTTTGATTTTTTGCTGGTACGCAAAATGTATCAGATTTCTTAAAATAAATTAATAAAAATAAAGAAAATAAAGTGTATATTATTTGCTAACATATGAAATATTAATTTCTTTTAAATAATAATTGCCATAATAAATTTTATAAATAATATTTAAATAAGTAATTATTTTTATTTACATAATATTTAAAAAAAAAACTTAAAAAAAAAAAAAATCAATGAAATCAGCAAATGTAAATAAAATAAATAAAAACATTTGTTAATTTCTAAAGATATTAGTTAATATTTTTACAAATTATTATTAATAATTTTTTTTTATTTTTAATATTTAACTAAGTCATTATTATTAATAATGCGTAATTGAAATAAATAAAATATGCATTTTTAGCTTGTAAAAATATTACGTAAATATTTTTATAAAATAATAATAAATAATTTCTGTTCTTCTGCCGCAGTTTTATATTTATTCATGAATTACTTGACAAAAACTAAGATTACCATATTTTTGTTAAAAATTTTCTAACTTTCTATGTATAGAATGTATGTCCTCAGAAAAAATAAGGTAGAATTACTTTCACTAAGGTAGAATTGCTTTCACAATCAACGTATTTTGCTTAATATAGAAATATACAACAAAAAATTCTTCTGTTTTCCGATAGAAATTGAAAAAGTAACCATGTCGAAGGTTAAAACAAAATTCGTTTTTCTTCAAATTCTTTTTCTCTAAGACGAAAAAAATTACATATTTATATTCTGCATTACTTTCTGCACAATTTCCTTTCATTTATGTTGTATAGTAAAGCGTCAATCGTGAAGAAAAAAACATTACGTTCTACGGGGATTGCTCCGAATTGGCACTAAAATGGCCGACTTTCGGTCAATGTCCATTCTCTCTATATATAGGGTCCCTAACCAAAATTTGACTGCAATGACCCTATTGTCAACGGCTGTAAGTTTCTCGAGCTCCCTAGCTTACGCAATCGCTCGTCTTATTTTTATTGTATCTATGTTCATATCGTAATATTAGTGCAACGTTAAACCCAGCATCCAACCAACTAACCATTGTATTGATGTTTACGTTTGGAAAGTTTTGATAAAAAAACCGTTTGAATAAGTTACTATTAATTAAATCATGTAGAGATAATTAAATAGATAAATTCAAACTACGTTTGTTAGAAGGTAAGACTTATAATAATAATGATAAATTCTTCACTTACCTTCTATGCAGCAGTTTCAGCGCTTGTCTCACAACAAAGTAATATCCGTGGGGTTTCTGATCTGTTGATCCTTTTATCTAAAATGCGTTATACCAGAAGAGGTTGAATGATCCACCCTAAATGCTAAACGAATATTTTCATATGTATTAGAAATGAAATAATTTGAGAATTAATTTAATCTTAGAATTTATTTTTAATTTGGGATGCATCTTGTTCTGCATCCTTATAGTGTGGATTCAGAGAGAGAAGTGAAGGAGATTACAAACTCAAAAATATAATTGGATATAATAAAATAATAAAAAGTTAATTAATGTTTATAAAAAGCGTAGAACAGTCAATACGTATTTCTATTGCAAGTCCTTGAAGAACGGCGAACTCTCCTCATTAAGAGATAGTCATGAGATGATCAGAAATCACGAGCATAGAAGAAAATGCAGTCCAGATTTTTACTCAGGCTTAATTGACAGCTCGTGAGTAAGTGAAAACTTATTTCAGTTTTTGGAATAGGTCTTAATTAGATGAAGTGTTCATCGATGATAATATGTCAAGTTTGTTATTGTTTACGAACTTGATTGTCGAAAGCAATTTATTTTAAGAAGCAAGTACTAAATATTAAGCAAATAAATTTCGAAAATATACATAAATCTATAATATTTTTCCATTTTAAAGCATTTTGTATTATTTAAACCAAGCAATGATAAATATTTAAGATTTCACACTGCTATTTCAGAGTGTTATTTTAATCTGTACTTGAATAAGAATATGTTTGACAAAATATATTTTAAAACATAATAAAAATTAATTTTATTTCTTAGAAGAATAGCTGTAAATGTTTTTATTATGATTTTGTGAATTCAAAAATAATAAAAAATGAAGAAAAAGAGAACTTCACATACTAACCTGCTACTAACTAATCGCGAAAGATAAAAACAATGTTCGATCAAAGATGCTAATCATGTAGACTTCACACATTCAGTTTCCCTCTGTTGACACTAGTGGTGCCACTATATTTCCGGTTCGCGTTTTAGCTTCACTGTCCTATCTGTATAGTAATCTGTGGTCCACACTATGGACATAGGCCTGGGTGTGTGGTCCTCCGCAGAGGGTAATTTTAAATAGTTCTTGCCCGTAATCATGAGATTTTTGGAGAAAAACCATGAAAATTCCAAACGGCCAGGTCAATGACCTGGGTTCGAATCGACACCTCCCGTCTTCCAGAAAAGATATATTCAATCAATGTGGGGCTCAGCATGTAATTAATGTATTATATGTATAAACATGTATATATGAATAAATAACATGTGTGCATGATTTAAAATAAGTGGAAAAGACGACGACTACTTTTAAATAATAGCTATTCTAAACTTTAACTACTAATTAAATTATATATTCATACCTTTATTCATAACTCATACGACAAGGAAAAATATTTTTAATAACTAGCGTCATACTAGTTATTTAAAGAAAAAAAAAAAAAAAAAAAAAAAAAAAAAAAAAAAAACGAACTCTTTAAATCGGCAAAAATTGAGTTTATCATTATAAAGCAATTGAAAGACTATCAGAAATGTTAATATGGACGGTAATATTATGGATGGTAATTTGAATTTTCTTCATCATTCAGTTTAAAACAAAATTTAAAAAGTAAAAATATCTCCAAACGTGATTAAACTGCAGAAGTAGTTATTTAAAAGATCTGAAGGGTAGTAATTCATCTTGGGAATGCAAATTGGATAATTACGAGACATTATCCCTTTAATCTTGAGAAAAAATTCACTCGTTGTCGATTTTGCTCATTTAACTTCATAAGAAAATGAAAGAAGCAATGAACTATTATAGCTTTTTTTCTTTCTCTTATTTTTCATAGAAATAACATTGAAAAAAAAAGAAAGGAAAGCAGTTTAGAAATTCCAGAAATATAGACTTTTAAATTCTTAATGTTAAATTCCTTTCACTTCGGAAGAATTATTAATTTTCATGTATCATATATAACATTGTAATCTAACAGGCAAAGATTTGTGATTTTGATATACTCTGTTAAAATATATATATATATATATATATATATATATATATATATTTACAGAAATTTTCATATTTTTTTACGGAAAAAAAATTAAATTATTATTATTATTATTTTTAATTATTTTTCTTATAATAAATTAAAAAAAAAAAAAAAAAATTGCCTTTTATGGTGTTTATTCAAAGTTTTTTACTTATTAAAGAATTGTGCATTCGAAATATTTATTTTGTAATCATATGTAAATGACAACGGTTTAAAAACTGACTATAAATTTAAATAAATAAATAAATAAATAAACTCTTTATATTTGCATTGTATTTAACTTCAGAGAACTTTTATCATTTTTATAAATTTCAACAATTCAAAATTTTTTGTAATATTTTTTTGTATTTTTTCTGTTTCATTTTTTTTCAATGTTTCTTGTTTTCATCTATTCAATGTTTGAAAAGGTTTTCAATATATTTCCATTCTGAATTATGACGCTGCTATGCGCGAATATTTTGGAATGATTTTATTTATCTCTCTGCATGCAAAATTTTGCACTTTCTGTTATTTTGGTATGCCCATGTTTGGCCAATTCTAATTAATAAATTTAGTTCACTAATACATGATTTGTTATGCTGCATTTGCTCAACTTTCATTGTATTATTCTTAATTCTAAAACTACCTTCTTCATGTGGAATTGATTTTCCTTTTCTTGCATTGTATTTAACTTCAGAGAACTTTTATCATTTTTATAAATTTCATCAATTTAAAATTATTCGTAATCTTTTTTTGTATTTTTTCAGTTTCATCTTTTTCAATGTTTGAAAAGGTTTTCTATATATATATCTTCGTTGACAGGTGTTTTTTTTTTTTTTTTTTTCCATAAAATTTTTTTTATAGTATAGGCAAGTTTTTTTTTTTTTTTTTTTTTTACAGTATAGGCAAGTTTTTTTTTTTTTTTTTTTTACCGACACAATTTTAATGTCATTTGGTTTTTCGTCGCACCTTCTCTTTCATATAAATGTATTTTTCATTATGTCTATCCTCCCATGACATGTATTGTTTTTCCTGTCATGGAAACCTTGCTTGGATCTCTATTTGTGTACTTCGCGTGTTTCGGTTGTCTCTTCATTTCCTCCTCAGCATCTCCCCTGATGAGAAAAGGAGATTAAACCCCCAGAGGAATCCACAATTTTCCCATACTTCATTATCGACTTCTATGAATTGAATGCATGGTCTTAAATATGCATAAATACATCATTTGTGTGCTCATTTTTTATGCTCAGTCTAGTGTTGTTTGTTCTGCACTGAGAATATATATATATATATATATATATATATACCGCTTTCATCTAGAACGAATAAGTGGTCATTTTCTAAATCCCTAAACTAGAAATATAGATTTCCGAGCTATGCCTATAAGGCACGCCAATAAGCTGAATAGACGAAATAATCGAGAACTTCTAGTGTATACATTTCTAGGTGGTGAAACAATATTCTGAATATTCTAATTATTCTGAATCCTTTGCATTGCGAGAAATTCTCGCTTGATTTTCTAGAATTGGGTTATAAACCAAGATTATAGTTGCTAAAACTCGCCTCTTATACTCGCATTTATTTGCAGAGATTTTTAAATAACTTTGCACTCGAGAATATAGGCAAACGCTCTAGAATTCTAATAGGGGTTTCTAGAACTCGCTTTCAAAGGGGACTAGAATTTATAAGGATGGCATGGAACTATTTTTACTAGAGCCGTAAACTAGATTCTAGATGTCAGTTACAGAATTTTTTCTCAGTGTGACTTCAATAGAAGTAAAAGTTACACGTCAATACTGAAAATTTAGTTTAAAATACGTCCAAAAGATTTAATTTCGACAGAATTGAAATGAAAAATAAGAAAAAAAATCTTTAAATGAATAGAATCAACTCTATGCATGTAGTATTAAAAATCAAGTACACAGCATTAAAGAGTACAAAAATTTTATAATAATAATAATAAAAAAACAAGCATTTGACTATTTTGGGAATTTTAAAAATCACGAAGCAGTGTACTCATACATTTGTGCACAGTTTTTTTTGAATTAATTATTAAACACACTGGTGAATAAAAGAGATTTTGACGGTCCTGTAACGACCGTGTTAGTTTTTACTTAGAATATATATATATATATATTTAATGTTATTGTTTGAATTTTATTTAAAAAAAAAAAAAAAAATGTTTGTCTTCCATAGATTTTAATTAACTAAGAAATCCGTGCGAATTTTTGCACTTTATTTCTTTTCTTATTTACCTTTAAAATTTGAAACTCATAAATATTACACCAATTTCATCACCTAATTAAAATTTTAATTTACCAGACGCCAAATTATTATAAGAACCAAATCAATATTGTGCAGTAGTGAAACCAAAATCATTCAAACAAAGGTTTCAAAATAAAATTCCTGGTTGAAGACCCAGTTTTCATACTTCATTTTTTTTCGTCAGGTTGGCGATGACTTTTTATACTTATTTTTTATTTATTTATTTATTTATTTATTTATTTATTATTATTATTATTATTATTATTATTATTTAACTAATTTCTATTTTGATTATATTTTTTATGATTGTGTTTTTTAATAAATTTATGATAATAAATCAAATTCTGTATATATATTTAAAGTATTGCTAGGTTTAAAATGATGCTGTTGTGAGTTGTTTTTTCACTATTTCTGAATTTAAATATGCTTTTTTTTTTACTGCGTAATCTTTAGTTGTTATGTTATTATTTATAATAATTAAAATTTTATTTCAATAATGTCGAATGAAATTTATTCTTCTTCTTGGCTTTTGATCTTTATTATGATGAAATAATATTATTATATGCCTGTAATTTTCTCTGTTTGGCCCAGCTCAGATATATCAACAAGTAAAACTATATTTTCAGGGAATTATACATTGATTTTATTAAATTTGAACATTTAATGCTGTTTTCAGAAAAACATTTTTTATATTTTTAAGAGTAGAAAATTATAAGATAATACTATTAATTCAGATGTGTTTAAAAATGCTGTTTTGTGGAAAAACCTTTTTTCAAAAATGGTATGCATCGATTTTTCTTTCTACGCAATAAATATGTATATATATGCTTAGATTTTTTTTCTATGCAAGGAGCTATTAATAATTCCATTCGTCAATGACGCTTTCTAAGAAGCTTGTCACTATTATTACCAGCTTGCTTTCTGAATTTGTATCACTTTTTCCCCAAAATAGTTAAATTTACAAATAAACTGTAATTACCAACTCATATCCAGTTCACACATACTTTCGCTTTAAGCATTTTTTTTATTCTTTACAAGTTATAATAAGCCTTTTTAGTATGAAATTATTAGTTAAATTAAAAAAAAAAAAAAAAAAAAAAAAAAAAAAATCTTCAAAAATGTTCAGATTTGTAGAATTTTTCATAATTAACTTTAACTCTTTTGCGAATGGGGCGGGATAAAAAGAAAAAAAAATCATAGTAATATCAGCTGCACTTTGAAAGTGTTATTTTTTTAAACAAACTATTACTGAATTATATACAGTTGGTAACAAAGTGTCCGAACACTAGAAAAAATTCCTATGTAAAAAAAGTACACTTCATACGGTTTTGTTAAATAAATCCTTGTAGAATCCTGTTGTTAGTCAGTGAAAGAACATGATTCGATAAGAATTTATTTAACAAAACTGTATGAAGTGTACTTTTTTTACATAGGAATTTTTGCTAGTGTTCGGACACTTTTGTTACCGACTGTACGTGAAATTACTGTAATTTGTTAGCTATTATAGATTCTATTTTATTCCGATTGTGCAAAAAAGTGAAATAATTCATTCTATCGTCGCCCAACTTTATGAGTGGGATATGTTGTACGGAAAAATAATTTTTTAAACATAGATTTATGTAAGTTCTACAGACATCCCATAGGCTTTCTGAAGTAACTTTTCCTTAAATATAACATATCTTGGATTTTGTAGCCGGTTGCTGTTCTATACTAACCATTTCTAGTTGCCACATGCTAAAAACTCATTAAAAACATTAACTCTTATTTTTTTATTTGGAAAGTTTTACTTTCAAATTAAAATTTAAATAGTGCTCAATTTCTTATTATCTTATATATATTTAAAAAAAAAAAAAAAAGTGTGTGCATAAAGGAAGTTTGGATGTATGAGCACTTGTATTTCAATAGTAATTATTTTTTATTTATGCAAAGGGAAAATTTCTCCAAAAGAGAACAAGAATAAAAAACATATTGAATAACGGAATTCGAAATATTTTCCACTAGCTGTATGAGCTTTTTATATAGAATCATAGAACCGTTTAGTATTTATTTCACTTATCGATTTTTCATGCGCACGTGTACCGTTTAAATAAAGGTTAAATTTGCAAACATCAAAAGATTATTTTTTGTTTTTATTGTTCAATATAAATTTGAATGTGTTTTAAAGAAACGAATATTTTTTTATTTCTATGTTGAAATTTCTAAAGATGTTATCCTTCCAAATTATTTCTCTTTTGTTGCAGGTTTTTACTTAAAATGTGCCAATAGAGAAGTCTCTGAAATATATATATATATAAAGAAACGTAAGTTATTTCTTATAATTTTTTAATATCATATTCCACATTAAAAAAATAAATAAATAAATTGTGTTATATATTGTTTTAAATGTCTTTTCGAATTGTACAGTCGGTAGCAAAAGCATCCGAACACTAGAAAAAATTCCTATGTAAAAAAAAGTAGAGTTAATTTGAATAAATCCTTATCGAATCATGTTCTTAGACTGACTAAGAACATGATTCGACAAGGATTTATTTAAAAAAACAGTATTAACTCTACATTTTTATCATAGGAATTTTTGCTAGTGTTCGGATACTTTTGTTACCGACTGTAAGGAAAGGCAATAAATGAATATTTAAGTACTTGGAGAAAAAATGAATTGGTAAAATATTTCAAATTTTTACTGTACAATAAAACTGACATGGTTAAATTGCTTTTTCTCCGATTTTCGTGTAACTTTTCTTTTTGTGTAACTGAATTTGATAAAGTTTCAAAATATCACAGCGAAATTTGTTCATGTTTAAAAAGGCATAATGTAAAATGCAACCCACACAATTAACATTTACAAATTAAAATATTTTTAATTTCTTTCTTAATATCGGCTTTACAACTAATGTATGTTATGGTTACAATAGAAATTTTAAAATAGACCATTTTAAGATTTCTATTATAACCATAACATATTCAATGAAACATTTAAAGTTGCATTGAAGCTAAACACATGAAAAATTTCAAAATAAGAATATTTCGAATATCTGTGGATATAATATTTTTTTATTTTGTGATCAGTGAAAAAAAAAAAATAAATGAATAAAAAAAATGCTCAATTACAACTCAACTTAAACTGGGCAAAATATGCACGAAAACTTAAAAACATCGTAGAATGGATAGGTTGGTGTGGATATAAAAATCGTCTGACAGAATTTGCTCATTTTCCGAATTTATTGCATTTCATGAAAACTTCTAATTAATTCTTACAATAGCGTAAAGTGGCCCAGCCAGGATCGAACCTAACTCCTTTTGGTTGAACAGTCGATACTTTACTGCTCATCAGATCCGATATGAATATGAGAAGCTCATTTGGTTGAACGTTAGTGCGTTAAGTGAAACAGATCCAGATTATAATCCTGGCCTGATCATTTTTCCCTCATGTAAAAATTAATTCGATTTTTCCATCAAAAAACTATAGCATATATATATAATCGAAGTTACTATCTTAATTAAAAGAACATTGAACATTTCATATAGGTTTTAGATTTATTGATTATTTGCCAGATAAATTTTATTCTAAAAATTGTGCCTGTTAAAATTTTACCTTAATTTATGTAAATATATATATATATATCTTTTATTGTAAAAAGGCAAGTTACAAGACACACACACACACACACACACACACACACACATATATATATATATATATATATATATATGTATGTATAGTGAAGAATTTAATAATAATAATATGTATACATATGTGTGTGTGTGTGTATATACAGTCGGCTGCAAAATTATTCGAGCACTAGCAATAATCCCTGTCTAAAAAAAGTGCACTTAATACTGCTTTGTTAAATAAATCCTTATCGAGTCATGTTCTTAGTCAGTCTAAGAACATGATTCGACAAGGATTTATTTAACAAAACAGTCTTAAATGTATTTTTTTAATATAGGAATTATTGGCTAGTGCTCGAATAATTTTGCAGCCGACTGTATATACCATTGATCGATAATTCAATGTTCTGAATTATATCGATTTTTGTCTAGCAAATAAGACGTTATTTTTATACTTTCATATGTTATATCAGACAGTCTTTGTATTAAAATACATATTTTAGAAAAAAAAAAAAAAAAAAAGAGAGAGAGAGAGAGAGACTTTCGTTTTTCACTATTTATGTATCGAGAAAAGAAAAATGGTAACTAAGGTTACAAAGTTTTAAAAATTGATTATGATCTAAAACAGTAGCACTCTGAATCATTGGGAATTCTGCCAACTAAGGTAGGTCACTGGACCTGACCTGAACTGCCGTACTTGGGAGAAAAATGACCACTTATGACTCTACAAGACAGCCATTAAAAAAAAAATATTTAAAGGTCATTGCTACGTATAGTTATGTATTTATATGTTCTAAAAAAGATTGTTTGAATAACTTTATTTTTGAAACAACGTTTTAAGAAAATAAAATGTCATTTAAATTTCAGATAACATTTGAATGATTATCACAATACAATGTACATAATAATTAGCATTTTATAAGAACCATTAAAACTAGTACTTGCCAAATATTATACAAATATTATTTATTATATTCGCACTTTAGCGATATGTATTCCCGTATCGCCCTACAAATGGCATTAGCATTTTACTGCGAAAACTTATAATTGAATGCATGATTAAATCTTGAACACTATTTTTTTAATAAAAAATATTTAATATAAATAATTTTTATATGTTTTGATGAAATTACTTCTAATTTAATGCTAATATTTTACTAATATATATATATAAGATTGAAACTAGTGTTGTATATTGCTGAAATAGCTATACAATATTCAGAAATCTTGCATTCCATGCTGACAGTACTGCTAGTTTCCTGATGAGATCTGTACTGGGTTTCAGCATTTATAACTCTATTTTTCCTTCATGCATTCCTTTTTATTTCAATAGTATTTTTGGTTAATTTCTTTCAATTTTTATCTTGTGTTGCGTGTATTTACTGGATTAATGGATTCTGAAAACTATCTCATAGTTTAGGCTTCAGTGATATATACGTCATTTCTCTTCTGCGTAAGTACTTTAACATGTTTTTACTAATCAGTAAAATTTAATTAAATGGTAATTGTGACAATAACTTTATACGTATTACATCTAATTTTTAATTTCATTGTTGGTATTTTCATCTTTCTCTCATTTGCTGAGTATTGTTAAGGAATTAAATTATTCATTATATATATATATATATGTATTAATAATGGATGGCATTGTTTACTGTATAATTCCAAACTAGACATTTCAGCATTAGAACAATAGTTCTAGTTATTTCAATAAGGGTCATAATTTTAGAAAACATGATTTTTTTTGTTTTAAAATGCATTTGAAAAGCTCCTTCTCTCTCTCTCTCTCTCTCTCTCTCTCTCTCTCTCTCTCTCTCTCTCTCTCTCTCTCTCTCTCTCTCTCTCTCTCTCTCTCTCTCTCGCTTTCTCTCTCTCGCTTTTTTTTTTTCCCCTTCACTTTTAATTGTTACCAGTATACAATTTGTTCCAGATCCTAATTATCCAAAAGTAGATGGAAGCGACTGTCCCAGTTCTTTTTTACAAAAATAAATTACTGAATAACCAACCTGTCAATTAAAATTATTCTAATTCCTGTCTGGCACATGAAAATCAATGTTTTATATGATCGTCTTTCAAATTCATCAAAATCATAGTCATCTTAAAAAATCTTCGGTTAAATGAAAAAAAAAAAAAAAAAAAAAAAAAAAAAATGTTGAAAGAACTTGATGAATAAAACTTAAATAGTCCGTGGCTGATTTATAAACTTCAAAATTTAGTATGGATACCCAGTTGACATGGAGACAAATGTTTAAAAATGTAAGATTTTCCAACGACAATCAGTGTAAAACCTTTTTGTATATCGAATTAAAAATTGTGTTTGAAAAGATATCGCGTTCCATAAAATTAAATTATTTCGACTTAAAATCGTATTAAATAAAGGATGATACAGATATTATCTTAGCTCGTTTTAACTCGATGAAGATGTAATATAGATTACATGAATTTATCCAAATTATCTACGTCTATGTACGATAATTAAAAATAAGAAAAAAGAAAATTTAATTTTTGTGGGAATCCTATGAGTCCACAAAATACATATTTGTAAGTGTGCGTAGTACAATAAAAAAAATAAGAAATTGCGCATCATTAAAAATATAGAATTCGAGTGCTTAGTTGAAATTTGAAAAGCATTTTAGATGTTAACCAACCGTAATTTTATGACGAACTTTTTTCTTGTTTGTTTGTCTTTCAAGATTAGTTCTTTGATAACGTCTATCTTTTTTCTTCTTGCAATTTCTTATCCTATTTACAATCTTCTTTTTTCTTTTATTTTCGACAATTTCGTCAGTTCAACAACCAGCTTATTTGAAGCTATCAGTTCTGTCCCAATAACAAAGATACAAACGATACATTCCAATTAGTGTGAGAGGAAGCGTTTATATATAAATGATGAATTCGTTATACCTAATCGAAGCCATTTAGTTGCTATGCTATAGGGATAGCAACTAAGTAAAAACAAAAATTGACATCGTCGCGTTTTAAATTTCTTGTAAAGGAAATGGAGCCGTTTTCAATTTCCTTGTCAGTCAATTAAATAATGTTAATCGGGTAAAGAGAGAAGAATCTCGATCGCCTTGTAAACCAGGCAATGTTATCCAGTGATTGATATTGCTCTCCAAGAGCTGTGTTATCTTACGTCCGTTCCCGGAATAATTCAAGCATTTAATTCTATTAATCCGACGTGACATTTAATAGTTCAGTAAAAGAGTCCCATTAACTATTTGGACTATCGATTATTTATTAATGAGCTATTTGGAGAAATTCATTATGTTGAAATGTGGGTTGTGGATTTCTGTTTTATATTCCATAAACATGCATTATCGGAAAGCATTAATTCATTTTAAAATTAGAAAATGGATCTTAGAGGAAAAATGGGCGATATTTAATTTTTATTTTAAAACCAATTGCTGCTTAGGTTGAAAAAACATCCTAAAAGTTCCATGTAATTTTTACTATCTGAACACTATAGTGAGGAAAGTATTGTAATCATGTCAAAAATCCGAATTTGAGATTTTGATGTTTCTATACTTTTCGAGGTCCCCTGAGTCCGTTTTCACTATTTTTACGATGATGTGTGTATGTATGTGTGTGTATATGTGTGTGAGTGAACACGCTAGCGTCTAAACGCTTTGTTCGAATAAGCTGAAAGTTGGTACGTATATTGTAAGTCACCATAGTACGAACCCCATGGATTTTGGTGAATCTAGCACTTATAGTTTTTTTACAGGGACACCAGGAAAAATTCTTTATCATTAGGGTCTATGGGGACAAATTTTTAAAAGTGCGATAGCGTCTAAACGCTTTATTAATCTGAGCAAAAAATTTGTACACATGTTATAGGTCACAGTTGCACGAACTGTATAGATTTTGGTGAATTTAGTACTTACAGTTTTTTTACAGGGGCACAAAGAAAAATTCTTTATCATTATGGCCTATGGGGCCAAATTTTTAAAAGTGCGATAGCATCTAAACGCCTTATTCAATTGAGCTGAAAATTTATACAAATATTATAAATCACTGTTGTACTAACTATAAGCATTGTGGTGAATCTAGCATTTATAGGTTTTTACAGGGACACAACGAAAAATTCTTTATCATTATGATCTATGGGCTCAAAGTTCAGTAGCGTTAAATAAAGCATCGTGTAATATATGGAGAGAAATACTCAAACACTCTATCATGGTTATCTCTCTTTTTTTTTTTTTGTTTAGCTACTCCTTTTTCTTTTCTTTATCTATAAAACTGTTAATTACTCAATTTTCGGAAAGTCGAGTGGAGTCACTCCAGATTTTTTTTTTTCTGATATTATACAGGGTGATTATAATTAAAGTTACAATTTCAAAACCCTATAATTTTAAAACTACTGGTCAGAATTGTTTGATATTTTACCAGAAGAATAGTTAGACATTGAAATTTTGTTTGGCAAAAGTTGGTTGATTGGGTTTTGCGTCACACTAGTGCTGCGCAATGGGTTAGATCTATCATCTGGTTATACAGATCTAACTACGTATAGACGCAAAACATTGGGAAAAATCTATATAGACGCAAAACCCAACCAACCAACCTTTGCCAAATAAAATTTCATCGCCTGGCTATTGTTCTGATGAAATATCAAACTATTCTGACCAGTAGCTTTAAAATTATAGCGCTTGGAAATTGTAACTGTAATTATAATCACTTTGTATATGTATATATAGGTATCTAATGATAATTATTTTTGCTTTGGCTCTTATTGTTCTTTTTAATGTTAGACAAATTAGCGGATATGTTTTCGATTTTTTCATGCATTGGTATTATGAGAAATATCTTACTATTTTTTTTTTCTTTTTGCAATAATTTGTTCTTGAAAACGATGCTGCAAAGTGAAAGTACTTCAAAGTAATTCTCTTGGTTACAATTACAATATTAATAACAGAAAATGGTTTTTATTTAAAATAAATTGCTGTTTAGGTTGGAAAAAAGAACCCTAAAAGTTCCATGTTTTTGTTTTGTTTTTTTCTGATCATTAAGTATTGTTAAACAGTGGATTGGCATCAGTGCTATTGTTGAACTTGATAATTGAATCAATTTGGGAAATCTTGTTGCTTTGTTTGGCGTGTGTGGCGTGTTTTCTCTTTGATGAATTGTTTGACTAACTATTCTCCGTTCTCATTCTTTGCTTCTACTATCAAAAGGATTATTATATATACACCCCGCGACAAAAAGATAGCTACAAAGGGTTTTTTCTTTGATTTTTCATAAAATAACACTATTCCCGGACTAATTTTTGTTTTAAGACTAATTTAGAAAAAATTAAGACTAAAATTTTTCTAATTTAAGACTACACACCGCGACAAAAAGATAGGAATGAAGTTTTTTTTTTTTTTTTTTTTTTTTTTTTTTTTTTAATATGATTATTTTTAATATGAATAGTTTGAATATGATTCAAATATTTAATATGTTTTTGATATATGATAATATTTTGTTATGATAATAAATGATCAGCACAATTTAGATAATGTTATTTTATGAAAAAAAAAAAAAAAACCTTTGTTCCTATATTTTTGTCGCGGAGTGTAGTCTTAAATTAAAAAAAAAAATTTACTCTTAAAACTTTTCTACATTAGTCTTAAAACAAAAATGAGTCCGGGAATAGTGTTATTTTATGATAATAATAAAAGATAAGCACAATTTAGATAATGTTATTTTATGAAAAATCAAAGAAAAAACCCTTTGTACCTATCTTTTTGTCGCGGGGTGTGTATATATATATATACATAGATAGATAGATGTTGAACAAATTAATAGTGATATTTTGGATTTTTGATCCATTGATATTACGAGAAATATCTTATTATTTTTCCCCGCTTGCAATAATTTGCCCTTGAAATCGATGTTGCAAAGGGAAAGCATTTCAAAGTAATTATCATATTTTCTCATTTGCTTTGGTTTGTTATGTTATTTCTGTTCTATAAGTTTGGTTTTTGCTCTTGTTACAAATAGTGTTTTCAGTTTTTACGCGTGGAAAGCTTCACAGATACTGCACAGAATAAAATGAAAAATATCACATAAAAAAGAGGAACATTTAAATAAAAAATAATCATAATCCAAATAACAAAAACATGCAACCTTCAGTAGTTCTTCAGGGGCTCACATGTATTTTGTTTAGGCTTAGACACAACTCTCACATGAGTGTATAGTGTTTATTATATTTCATATAAGCAATCATTCGTACAATTTTTGCACTTTGTTCTTTTAATCTGGCGTGACAGAGTGTTCATTAACCGGCATATTATCAATTATTATTATTTTAAAAATGCTTTCGCTTTGATATCAAAATTGCTGATTTAAATTTTAAATCGATTTAAAAGTATTGTTGAATAGTAATAACTAACTTAAAAAAAAAAGAAAGAAAAAGAAAAAAGAAAGAAAAATTACCTAGCGAAAATTTTTATTATTACTATTGCTATTATTATTGTTGTTATTATTGTAGCAGTAGTAGTATTTAAAAAAACTATTAATTAATTAATTTAAAAAAGTGCTTGTAGGTTATTTATTTCATAACTGGTAAGGAAACGGAATTTATTTTGCGAATTGTATTTAGTGATTCAATGATACTTGAAATAAATAAATAAATCAGTTAATGTAAACTCGTGCTTTTTAGTAGATTTAAGGTAAGCAGAGAAATAAAAGGTTCATTTACGCCATGAATTCTTTACATTTATTAAGTAGTTGTACTATTGTACCTATTTTTTTGCTCATGTAGATGATGCCCATTTATAAACCAAGCAGTATTGGAATTTTACAAATAAAAAAGCATTTTTTATCACTTTTGGAAATACATAGGTTTCATGAAGTTTCCCTGACAAAACTAATGTTTCCAACCCAATTTTTTATCACTAATGTTATCAAATATTTGATAATCAATTAATAATAATTTATAATCAGAAATAAACTACGTTTTCGTATGTTATTATTATTTATTTATTTTTTTAAATATTAATTTTTGGGATTTCGGAAATACCTATCAAAATTATCTTTATTTAACAGAATAACTAATGATAGCTCTAAATCAAAACATCACTCCCTTTATAAAAGTACTTTACATAATTATCTTTGATGTTGTAATTAGACATCTCTTATCATCTGCATTATAAAGTTAATTAATAAACAACTGGAACTACATTTATCCGCTGATTATTTCCAAATACGAAACAAAACAGTGATTGGTTCTGAAATTTATTACCCCCTCCTTATCCCTTTTCCACGAATTTATGTTTGTGTATTTTAGGAAATGCCGCGTATCTAATTGGTTTGCAGATTTCTTTTCTTTCCGAAGCTCTCGTGTATAACAAAGGAATCAGTTTTACCGGCGCGTGTACGCTATTGTTTGATCATCTGATCCATCTTAGCAGCAGGAAGATCGGTTGAACTCTACATTAAAATGTTTGTTCAGAAAACGAATGTTTCATGTTCTGCCATTTCGTTTGATTAAACCAGGATTTGTTTGAATTATGTAACGGCAGATAGAAATGAAAATGCACGATTACATTCGTGTGTTTGCCGCTTAAAAGTTGTTTTAATGGTGAATGCTTTTCTGAAGCAGTTTATTATTATTATTTATTTATTTCTTAACAAATAGGAATCGTAGGTAATATGAATTGTAATTCAAAGACTAAAATAATTAAGTGCATTCTTATATTTATATCTTATAGAGTTGCCAAGTATAGCAGACTAACAAGGAAACATTCAAAAGGTGTCATCTTCAAAAAGTATTGAAAAAAAAAAAAAAAAAAAAAAAAATATATATATATATATATATATATATATATATGTGATTCTACTCTTCATAAAACACCAGAAAATGAAAAAAAATATGTGATTCTACTCTTCATAAAACACCAGAAAATGAAAAAAATATCGGCTGAAATGAATTACAGCGACCACAAAAAATTACCAAAATTAAGCATATTTGGCGATTTCACACTGCTAGGCGATTGATTTTGAGTACTTGGCGGAAAAACAAAACACGGTTCTGTTAGTACACGGCCAAATATGCTTAATTTTGATGATTTTTTGTGGTCGCTGTAATTCATTTCAGCCGAATTTTTTTTCATTTTCTGGTGTTTTATGAAGATTAGAATCACATATATTTTTTTCAATATTTTTTGGAGATGACACCTTTTGAATGTTTCCTTGTAAGTCGTGGTGGTGGTTTTGGAGGGGAGGAGATCAGGTAATATTTATAAAATAAATGAATGAAATCCATTATTAGTCAAAATACAGAAACGTAAATGATTTTGTAATAACGTGAAATAATAATAAAAAAAAAAAAAAAAAAAAAAAAAAAAAAATAGCATAACAAAAAAATTAGTCAAATAAATCTTTGAAACAATTTACTATATTTTTTTGTTATATTTACTAAAGAATAATACTATAGTGATATTTGTAAAACATGCAATTTTAAATACTTTATTAAATTTCCTAAAACCTTTCAAATTAATAATTTGATATAAAAAATGGAAATCTAATTCACAATATGAAATTCAAGTAATAAAAAATGTTCTGGGTACAGAAAGTCTGGTGTTATTTATTCACATTTGTATCACTTTTTTATTCACATTTGTATCACTTTTGTTCATATACTCTTATCATATCAGTAACTTATTTTGCTTTTTAATCTATATAGATTTTATGAAGAATAAGCCATAAAAACACCATAAAAAGGAATTATGTAATCTTAAATTGAAGATATTTACTTATTTCTTAAAATTTCTTCTTTTAAAAACACCCTACCGACGAAAAATAGTATGTGCTGTTATTTGCGTTTTTGGTACGCACAAAAATAATTTTTTGCATTATATAAAATTAATAAACAATTATCAAATATCATAACGCTAATCGCACAGTACATTTGAAAATTAGAATAAATGACTTTAAATATGCATGATCTGCTTCCTTTTCATTAGCCACAACCGAAATAAAGATATTGTTTAAAACACCGAAACTTCACCCTCGAATTCATTTCAATACAAGTTGATAGGATGATCCATCAATAATTACCACTTAATCTTTAAAAAAAAAAAAAAAAAGATAAGAAGAAGAATTAATGTGTGAAAGTTCTGAATCTGATGTGTAGAATACATTAATAACGTTTAATAAAAATACGATGTTACAATCTGCAATAGCAACTAATGTTTTTATTCGATGATAACATGTAACAATTAATAAGTTGCCCATAAACTCAAAGTTGGTAACTGCTAGTATTAGATGTTTTATTTACTTCAAAATGAACCGGATTAGAAAAGCTTATTCTTGGAGGTATTTAGGTCTTTTATAGTTGTTTTTAGTAAATAAGTAAATTTTTTTATTAATAAACTAACTATTTTTATTGGAATTAAGGAGTTGTCAACAACGAGCTATCTAAAATATTATCAGTGCTGATAAATGACCAAATTTATCAACATCTGAATTTCTGTTTGTTTTATAAGTTTATTTATTTTAAACAAAATTATAAAAGATTTTTATCTGCACTTCAATATTAACTTACTTCTAATGTATTTTTTTTTTTTTTTTAATTAGTAGTTTATGTGCTTAATAACTAAATGTGTGAGCCGTATGATTTAAGTTTTCGTGCAGCTTTCTATGCTTGTTAAGGTTTCTAGAATTCGGATATGATAGTGTGTCTGGACCCGATAGTTTTAGTAAATTTAGGAAGAAGTTGAAGTCATTTTTGGACAAAATTGTCCTATTATGTTACAGGAATGGTGTTGATTAGTAAATCGATTGGTGTTTATTAATAGTACAGTAATATATTTTATATATTTATATTGAAAATTAATTAAATATATATTTTTACCGATAGCTGTTAATTTAAGCAATTTTTAAACTGGAAAATTGATATGATTAACTAGTAATACGAGAATATTCATTTTCTGGATGTAAGTGGCCAATTACTGTAGCATAGGGTGCCTAGAATAATCCAGACACTCTACTGTAGCAAAATCTCGTTTCAAAACTGTTATTGTAAATGTTATAAATTGTAGAAAACAAAGAAATGAGTCACAGTTACTAATCTTTACATATCGATTAGTACTTCCAAAAAAGTTGCAATATTTAAAAAGCAAAAGAAGAATAGTAGTAAGTAAAATAAAACTTTAAGAAATACCAAACTAAATAGCCAATCACTAATCAGTTCACCCTATCTTTGAATTTTAAACATTTTGGTGCTTGTGTCCTGAGCACGATTTCTGTGTAATGAACAATACGAAATGTTGAGGCTCCATGCGTTTTAATCGTTCAGTCTTTTAAGGTCACTAAAATATTTCCGCTGTCAACGTCCGAACCTGATCAGCTACGTATGCATAAATAAAAAAAAACTCGTGCAATCCGGAACTAATATTTTTTAATTAAGCTTCCCGTTACTGATTAACACTCCATCTACGCTTCGTTAATTGCCCAACAGGGTGTTTTGTCCGAACATTCACATTTTGTTCCTATGAATTACATGGCCCTTGAACCTGTTCGAATAATAAATCGTTTACCACATTGTTCATGTAATGAATTGTTCATTTTTAATACTTTTTGGGTGAAGAGGACACTGATATAATGGAAAAACTGAATTTTCAGCATCGAATATAAACTTTGATATTCTCAATATTTCATTGTTGTTTTATTATAATCACTATTCTAAATTCAGTATACTCTTAAACTAAATAGTCTCAAAATAATAATCTTAATATAGTTCTCTAAGAATTAAAAATTTTAGGTACATTGATGTATATTTTAAAATGAATTTAGTTAAATTAATGTAATTGTTTATGTTAAAAAAAAAATAATAATCCATAAATACGTTTTCAGTTACGAATTAAGCTATAAAAATTGACAATCTGTAAGTCGTACAGAGTTGGCAATAGACAATAGAGGTCTGCACGGGCCGAAATTTTCAAGCCCAGGCCCGACCCGGCATATAAAAAAGCTTTGTTTAAACGACCCGGTACGCTGAGACATCTAAAATTTTGGCTCAGATCCAGTCCGGACCGTTTACTTTTTTACCGTCCCGGATAAAAACCGATAAAATCAGGCCCGACCCGATCAAAAAAAAAAAAAAAAAATTACTTTTTTTCTATGTAAAAATTCTTTAGTATCTACAGTCGGTAACAAAAGTCTCCGAACACTAGCAAAAATTCCTATATAAAAAAAGTACACTTAATACAGTTTTGTTAAATAAATCCTTGTCGAATCCTGTTTTTAGACTGACTAAGAACAGGATTCGACAAGGATTTATCTAACAAAACTGTATTAACTCTACTTTTTTATATAGGAATTTTTGCTAGTGTTCGGAGACTTTTGTTACCGACTGTACTTTTCAGAAGTTTTATATAGCCAAGCAATAGAAAATCCAGTAACAAAACTATTGAGCTTTTAGAAAATAATTGCATATAAACAGAAATTCATTATTATAGACGGACAGAAGGCATGCAAACAGACAGACAGAAAGCCAAACCAAAAATATTACTATTCATCAAACAATATAAGAAGTATTAAAAATGGTTAATACTACTAAAAATTTACTTTAATTCATTTCCACCTATATACCATAATGTAGACAGTAACGTATCTGATTTCTTCTGTTTGTGCATGCGCGCAAACTAGTAGCGACATGCATACTATATAGAATAGAAAACCAGCTACTGTGACTTGAAATAACATACAGTCGGTAACAAAATTGTCCGAACACTAGCAAAAATTCCTATATAAAAAAAGTGGAGTTAATACTAATTTGTTCAATAAATCCTTGTCGAATCATGTTCTTAGACTGACTAAGAACAGGATTCGACAAGGATTTATTTAACAAAACTGCATTAAGTGTACTTTTTTTATATAGGAATTTTTGCTAGTGTTCGGACACTTTTGTTACCGACTGTACATCAATTTCGAAACGTGCTAAAAATATTTGAGGAAATCAGAGAGCGAACAGACAGACAGACAGAGAACCAAACTGAAATTTTAAGCACTTTTTAACAAAACAAGATTTCATGTGATATACTAGACTTTAAAATTATGTAAAATAAATTACTTATGAAATGTTTTTTATGACGTTGTTACTTTCTACGTTTAATGTTACTTTCTACGTTAATTACGAGGAAAGTGTAAACAAATTTTCAAGCCGACGCGGCCCGAAAAATAATTAACTCAGGCCTGACCCGGCCCAGCCCGACTATGAACTAAAAAAAATTAAGCTCAAACCCGACCCGGTCCGAGAATGAAAAAAAAAATGTCAAGCATGAACTCAGCCCGGCCCGAAACCAAATTGAGAAATTCAGCCCGACCCCGGCTCGTGCAGATCTTTAATGTCAACGTCAACGTGAGTGCTTCGGAGTACCTGCATTTGGTCGCAACCAATGCTTACCTCCAACGAAAAATGAGAAAAACATAAAAATAATTTCCCATAAAATAATTAAAAGCCAAAAGGATGAATTTAGAATTTTGATCTCTGAGTAAATCTCCGCGTGAGCAGAGACCAATCAGAGTGAACAGATCTTTAACAATTGAAACCAGATAGTCTAGGCTTTTATATGTATACGCAAGATTTTTTTTTTTTTTTTTTTTTTTTTTTGGGGGGGGGGGGGGGGGTCAAAAAGAGGTTTATGTGATGTTCTTGAAACTCTAAGGTGTCATGTTTGAACGAAAATGTATTAAAATTTGCTGTCATTTTACAGCAATTGGGGAGAATTAAATAACCTTTTCTAAACAGAGTGTATGCAATACATTTTTTTTTTTTTTTTCACTTAAATTAATTTTATTTTGCCGCAAATTTTGCGCGTTGCTGCATTCAGGCTTCACTCGTGGATGCGTTCTGGACTGATAAAGGATCGTACTTGATTATTTTCGATCTATTTTCTTTTCTTTCTTTCTTTTTTCTTTCTTTTTTTTTTTTTTTAACTCGAGTTGTTTATTTGTTTATTTAAATTGTATTTCATATTAAATGAATTTGCTGAATTTTTATGATATTTTTAAGAAATTAATTTCTTTTATTGTGTTTTAAATTTATTATTAAATATTTTACTATTTATTGACAATTCTTTATGAGGAAGTGTCAATGCGTGAAATGTATTTCCATTTTAAGTGAGATACTTGTTTGATCAATATGAAATTGCTGTGAGAAATTCGATCAGCTTATGGCGAGTTTCCGACAGCATGGATAGTAATCAATAAATTTTAAAGCGAATATTTAGAGGTGTAGCGTTAAATTTCGGGAAAGCAATTAGGAAGTAGGGTAGGTGCTCCAGTGATTGGCATGCTCCAGTAATTGACATCTATCCCGAAATAATTAATAAATAAGAAAAATAATAAAAGCATATATTTTACATATACGAATTTTAACATTTTACGTCAAACACTGGAGCATAAGGTGCTAATAACTGGTAAAATGAATAACAGCAGTGTCAAACACTGAAACATAGGGGGGCAATTACTGATAAAATGAAAATCTGACAGTGTCAATTACTGGAACATTGAGTGGGTGTCAAATAAAAATTCATTAAAAAAAATAATAATAATTGTTATCAAATGTGTATATTTTAACATATATGTGGTTCTGAATGTCTTTTATGCCATACGTACTAACTTAAGATTTCTAAAAATATTTTCTGATGACTAGAACATTAAAAACATCAGAGATTGCTCTGAAAGTGTCAATCACTGGTGCACTTACACTATTTCAACTGAAAATTGTTCGAATTACTTAATTCGAATTTAACATTAATTAATTAATTTTATTTCGACATAAAATCAATCAAACTCAACTTGAAGCTATTAAATAATTTATGTCAATATTATGTGCCTTTTTTTTTTAAAGTTAATATGTATTTTAGTATTACCCTAAATTTATTTTGCGAGTATAAATATAAGGACCATCCTTAGGGGTGCGTCCCAGACCGTCGCCAGTCATCCATTGCGCAGTACTTGTGTTACATTAAAACCCAACCAACCAACATAAATATACAGAAAGGTAGCAAACCCATCGCAAAAACAGTAGCCGCCGCTTTATAAAATCACGTTTGTTTTCATCAAAATGATTTTATTAAGCGGCTGATTTTTATATCCGGCGAACATGCCCGAACTCAATAAAAGAGTATTCATTACCTAAACATGGAAAGAAATTCTTCTTCGTCCTTCCATCTATCAACTAGACATCCGTAGAAATGGAGTGTTTGCTACTTATCATTCATGTAAAATTTTCAGCTTTTAAGGACAAAATTACGTAAAAGATGGGAATTTTCTTTGACCTGGCATTCTTGTACCTATCTAGAAGTGCGCCGTTGATGACTTCTGCTCTCCTTATTCATTTTCGCTTGCGATTCACTCTTCGGTTTGGCACAATTTAGGCACTAACATCATCTTTATTATTATGCTTACAGGAAGCAAACTGGTAAATTTCAAGCTTCGATCTCGCCTTCCTCTGACTATACATTTGAAGAAAACCATCATATTGTACCAAAATTTTACGCTTTACCTTCAAAATAAAAACTACCCGCTTCCATATCTTGCAGCTAAGTTGCTTCAAAAAAAGAACTAGAAACTCTACTTGAATGTTTTAAGACAGAAAAAAAGATACTCATTGGCCAATCATTTGTCGAATTCATTCCTTGAATTCATAACTACAACACATGGCGGGGCGTTTTTTTTTTTTTTTTTTTTTTTTGAGGCGTAAAAATTTTGAAAAAGAGTAATAATGTGATGACTTGCTATGTTTTATACTTTCTTTCTTTTTTTTTTTTTTTTCCATTTCAAAAATCCAGTGAGAAAATATAATTTGTTGTTTAGTTTAAATACATGGTCATTTTTACTGTTGAAGAGATTTTATTTTCAATTTATTAACCGGCGCTGCTGATTTTATTAAGCGGTGGTTTGCATTGATTTGATTCCGGACCCAGCAATTTGATCAGATTAAGTGGCTGATTTTATTAACCAGTGATTTTATAAAGCGGCGGCAACTGCATTTGAAAAGTTTAAATCTCTTGCGCAGGCTTAAGTTGATATATAAAATTATTATTGTTATTATTATTTTTTGCAAGAATGTTTATAGTGCCAACCCACAACCCATTTTCTGGAACACGAATTTTGTTTTCATTTCGTTCCACTCTAATGGGCAAAAATTTAGGCTGTAATGTGTTGCTCATAAAATTGTCTAAAATACAGTACTCGCCGCTTATTAAAATCACATTCGTTCTGAGCCAAAGTGATTTTATTAAGCGGCTGATTTTTATATCCGGCGAACGTTCTGAACTCGAGAAAAAGCTATTACATCTCTGAATTCGGAAAGAAATTTCAAAATGCAACAATGAACAATATTAATTGATTTTTGAGAGATAATTAATTAATTGTTCTTTCAAAATAATTAAATTAAACACATCTCGAATTCCGAAGCGCTTTCCATTCAGGAAGATCATAATTACTTTGCCAAAAGTTCACGCTGTTCTTTATGATTTAAAATATTTCCATTTAAACCTCTTACTTCTTAAGTATTTCAAAATAAGAACTGAAAACTGTTTTTTAAAAATGATTTATATATATATATACACACACATATATATACTAGAGGTGAGTTCGGGCTCTATTTTGGCAATCCGAGCCCGCCCGGGCCCGAAACATTTTTGAACTGAGCCCGCCCGAGCCCGAAAAATTTTGTGTGATCAGAGCCCGAGTCCACCCGAGCCCGATATTGAAAGTGGTACGCTATGCAACGCATACACAATAGTAAAATTAAATACCTTTTTCATTTTCAAATAAATTTTCTTATTATCAATCCTCAATTTAAATAACTATAAATGCTATTATAACAATTTTTAATGTCTGTGTCTCTGTATACATGCATATATTTATATAATAGATATTTATAGTGCAGCCCATTGTTTATAACGCGCCTATCGGGGGAAAAAAATTTATCCGAGTGAGTGATATAATGAGGCCCGATATAACGAAGGAGGAAGGATTACTGTATAACACTATGACATAATATGCATCCCGTTGAAAAAAAGAGTTCTATTTAGAAAAAGGAAAGTCAAAGCTACTAAGGTTTGCAAGATTATTTTGTGATTTATAACCTATCATGACTATTATGACATTACTAAAGGTGCTCTCAAAATGAATAAAATTTCTTTTTTTTTTTTTTTTTTTACATTTTCCAGTTAGTGAAGAATGAAATAAACGGAACTTTTAGCTTGAATCCGAGCCCGCCCGGAGCCCGAAGATTGCGTAAGATTTGAGCCCGATCGGGCTCGGGCTCGGGCTTACGGGCTCGGGCTGAGCCCGTCTCATCTCTAATATATACACTAAGCGACAAAAAAAAAAAGCCGCACTTGGATTTTCAAATTTTCTTTCTGTAATCGCTAATTTTATTGTTTCAAAAGTACATTTTTGAACAGATTTTATTACGTTGTGTTCCGCGTGCAATTTAGGATTGAGCCAAGTGTTAAAACCAAGATGCAATTGTTCGGAAAATTGTAATTTTAGAAAGTGTTTCAAAAATGGCAAGAATAAAGCAATTAACGATACCACAAAAAATATGAATTTTAGAGCGAAAATCAAAAAAATATTTTAATACGTGGGATGTCAAAATGGTTAAATGTAAACAAAATATTAGTGATCTAGTTTTTAGCAAGATATAATATTTTTTGGCTGTTTAAACTTCACATTTGTCACTAGGCGGCCACGTTACTCATCCAGTCGAAATGACCACAAGTTAAAAAGCCAGCACTTAAAAAATCAGTTTGTATTACATTTAGAACTTAGCAGAGATTCAGAAAAAGTGTTTAGTAACATAATTTATCTAAATACAGTAAAATAACAATTAAACAAAGTAGGTTTAATTGCCAGAAAATCTGAAAAGAAATTCATTCTTAACGAAAAGAATTAGAAACCCAAGACGTTAGAGGGTTAAACAAATTAAAAAATTATCAATTAATTACTGGGTTGAAATTGTTCTCTCTGATGAGTCAAGTTTAACTTATTTCGAACTGACGGAAACAAGCCGATCTGATCACGAAAATGTGACTGAATTAATGATAATCGCACTTTTAAAACAATGACATTTCCCCCGTACATTATGATACGAAAAGGAATTTTTTCACTGAGTCTGGGAAATTTTCATGTTCAAGGGATCAATTAACCCGAAATAAAACTTGTCCATTAAAAAATTGATACCTGACCGACTACTTTGGGGGTATTTCAGACTCTTCCATAAACAGCATTTTAAGATGATAATGCACTTTGTTATATGGCGCTTGTGATACATTTATTTAATTCAAGTTGTTAAAATTACTTATCCATTCTCATGAGCATGTATAATTTTATAAGTTATCATAACTTTTTTTACTTAAAATTAAATCTCACAAAGAATATGGCAAGATTTCTTGTTTATTAGACCTGAAAATTGTCCTAATCTCAATCCGCTCGAAAATGTTTAGTCTATAAAAGAGGGTGGGGATTAGAAATTTGTAGCCTGCAACTTTGAGAGAACTATAAAAAAATATTTATGATATTTGGCAAAGTGAAATCTCTGAGTTTCATGTTAAAAAACTGTAAAATACTATGCCATTGCGCATTAAAGCAGTAATTCCATATAAAGGAGGAATTATCCAATCCAGACGTCTCTGGTTTATACGTCTTTTACATTTATACGTCCTTTTAGTAAAGTCTGGATTCATTCCTATTCATTTTAATGCAAAAATATTTCATTTATACGCCGCTCATTATCGGTTAAACGTCTTTTACACTTTTATAAAATTCAAATTTCTCTACCGGACATTATTTTTTCGTTCTAAATAAGGTCTATGAACTGTGATACCAATTTTTATGACTTCAGAATTATTCACAATCGATTAAGTAATTGGAGACAAATTGTTTGATGATAATTTAAGCTATAATGATGTAGAATGCGAAGAGTTATTCCATCTTCCTCTACAGACTCAATCGATTGCATTGAGAAACTTCGAATTTATTTTGTTTATCAAAACATAGGTGGAAAAACATTTAATAAACTGAATTTAATTCACAATGCAGTTCTTAATATGTTCACCGAACTTCAAGCAAGAGCGTATTAAAGATTTCTTAATGTTAATTAAATAACTACCTGTATGAACATAAATCGTATAATAGTTAATATTAAAGATACGTGATATACACAATTAAAACTCGCTATTTTTACTTTCTCTTACCCATAAGGTCGAGAAAGTATTGCTTTAGGGTAAAATTTTCGAACGTGAGTTATATTTACATGTTCTGAGGTCCCCTGAATACGAAAATCATGTTTTTAGCGAATGGTCTCTGTGTGTGTCTGTCTATCTATTATCAGCATATCTCAAGAACAAATAGTAACAGAAATTTCAAACTCGGTATTCTAAATGTGTATCCTATAGGGATGCTACAGTAAGCTTTTCGTTGAGATGAAGCAAATGGTTCGTGTACAGGGACACTCAAAAGTATTCAAATACATTACGTCTATGGGGGAAATTGCAGGTGAGTAGAGTTTAACATTTATAGACTGCATTTAACCAAATGAAACGAATATATATTTTTTGTAATAGAGATAGTCAACTGGGAAAAAAAATTGTGTGGGTAGGAGCCTCAGTCCCCCCCTCGAGTAAATTTTCATGATGGGTATTTTTCAAAAGAGCTCGCCAATACCTTTAAAACGAATGGTTGAACCATCGATCTGCGATAATTTAAAATAGAGTTATCGATTTTTTACATTTAAAAAAAAAAAAAAAAAAAAAAAAAAAAAAGTAATTTTATTTTATTTTATTGTATTTTTTTTTTTTTTTTTTTTTTTTTAATGTAATATTGAGAATAAATTCAACTTTTTTTTTAATATTTAGTGTTATACTACTTTTCTAATATGGAAATCGTCTGCATTATCATAAAGAATAATTTTTTTTTAATAATAATTTTAATAAATTATTTTTTTAAAAACAGAATTATTTTTTAATAACCGAATTAAATTCTATATAAATGTAGGTGCATAGCCCCCCTCACACAGATCTAATTATCATATAAAACTCTTCCGAAGCCTAATTTGAATTGTTTAACATAGGTTTACATAACAGTACTCGTTATCTTACCTCTTAATCTCCAACCTGTATTTATAGCATTAAATTTCAGGGTAAGAGAAAGTCGTGTGAGTGACACACCAGATTATTTTATTTTAATTATTTTCTTCAAATATAAATTCTTCTATAAAGTATATATACTAGTTACTACCTTAAAAACTTATCAAAGTTTTACTTTAAATTTCGATAATACGTCTTTTCACGTTAGTCACTTAAAGACGTATAAAAGATGCTTTACTATATTATTATTATTATTATTATTTCACTGCTAAATTTCATTATGGTTACATATTCCTGTCATTGTCATAATATGTAATTATCTGCAGTATCATAATTATATTGTTAATGCTGTGAAAACCCTTAACTAAGCACTTTGCTTTACATAATAATTTGATGAAATCTCACATGCATATATATGTAGACATTATTGTTGTTGTTATTATTATTATTAATTTGTTCAAAATAGTTTCAAAACATATAAATTCACATTAGTACAATATTTTAAAACAATCAGTTTGTATAAAAATATTCAATGACAATTCAGATTTGAAAAGAAATGCATTTATCCTTTCATGCGTAAACGTTTAAGGTAAATGAATCCCTAACTGGTAATATTATATTCTATATAGAAAACTCTTCTCGGAAAAATAGGAGAAAAAGATTCTACAGGTTCAATTGTGAAGGTAATTTTATACTTGAGAAATATGTTATGGTTTAAGAATTAAATTTTTAAACGAATAACATAAAGGTAAATTTTCTTATATCTGAAATATCAGATATTTAATTGCTCTTAGGATTAAAAAATAAAAACCAGTCATGTCTTCTATAATTTCAAGCTTGTATTTTGACTAAGAGGCTTTTTCTTCCAGGCTATTTCGCCAATTAAATAAATAAATAAAAGTCACATCGTATCTTCTATTTTACAATATAGTTATCAAATGAATCGTAATAATTTTATTTCTCATATTTATTTTAACCTGTTAACGCCCGAATTAATTTTGCAAAATATTATTAGCTGATTATTTCACTTCTAAATTAATATAGACAACTGACAGTAAAATATATTAACTTAAGCAATTCGTTCTGATAGTTTTAAATTTAAAGCCTATCCTCATTTATGGACGTTTAGTGTTCTAGCGAGAAAATTTCGAGACAGAAAAACTTTGAGATAACAGATTAATTTCCTATTATATGTTGGCAAAGATCTCGAAAGTAAAGTAGTATTGTAATATATATTATTATTATTCAACTTGATTTTAAGTTGCGCAAAAAGCAAATATATGTGAGACGAATGAAAAATCCTAAAATGACTATCCAAATTATGAAATAATAATTAATAGTAGGCACATAAAACTTTCAGGGATCATTTAGAGTGACGCTATAAACTGTTACTAAAAAGCAGAAATCACTCCAAGAAACCACAAAAAATATACGTGCCATTTTATTAGCTGTCCTCAAATGAGGACACTGGGCGCTAACGGGTTAATTACGTAAAATGGAGAGATAATAATTATAACTTGCATTTTATTTATTTTTATCTTAAGATAACTTAGTACCTTTCGTTAGGTGAAAAATGACGAAAACAACGATTTTCTAAATTTTAGCTTAAAATGTACTTTCACTGTATATTCTGAAAAACTTTCGTTGAGATCCGAGGACAATATATTTTTTAAACGCTTTTGATTGAAACCGTGTCCCTTTAAATACCTTAAAATGTTTTTTGCACTTAAAATGCTTTTTGGCAGTTCGTGCTTTTTCAGTATATGAATTGAATATGCTCAAAAAGCTGAACATAAAAAAAAATTCCTTCCAGAAACATTAAAAAAAAAAAAAAAAAAACTTCTCACAACGTAAGAAATATTTCTTAACATTTGTATCTTTCAGAACGTTTGTATCTTTTATTTCTAGTGTGTCCCGAGTAGTACATTTTGGGGCAATTTGGCGAAGTACTCACGGACATAAGTTCATACTGTCAAAAGTGTTTTCTGGTAGAGCTTCAATTAGTAAAAAAGACAGTCTGGTGCTCTCAAAGCTGGCACTACGACGTACTAGGAAAAACGTACCCTAAAAGAAGCTGCTAACAAAAAAAAAAAAAAAAAAAAAAAAAATCTGGAGTGACTCCACTCGACTTTCCGAACATTGAGTAATTAACAGTTTTGTAGATAAAGTAAAGAAAGAGGAGTTGTTAAAAAACAAAAGAGATAAAACCATAATAGAGTGTTTGAGTATTTTTCTTCATATAATACACGATGTTTTATTTAACGCTACTGAACTTTGAGCCCATAGATCATAATGATAAAGAATTTTTGTTGTGTCCCTGTAAAAAAACTATAAATGCTAGATTCACCAAAATGCTTACAGTTAGTGCAACAGTGATTTATAATAGTCATATAAATTTTCTGCTCAATTGAATAAGGCGTTTAGATGCTATCGCACTTTTAACTAGTATGTTGTGGCCACCACATGACTTTCTTCTATATTTTCCTATACAAATTCACTCAGTAAAAATAATTTATTAAAATTATTATTTAAAAAAAATATCTTCCATGATAATGCAGATGATTTCCATATTAGAGAAGCAGTATAACACTAAATATCCAAAAAAAGTCAATTTTATTGTCAATATCACATTAAAAGAAATCGATAACTTCATTTTAAATTATCGCAGATCTGTGGTTTAACCATTCATTTTAAAGGTACTCGAGAGCTCTTTTGAAAGATACCCATCATGAAAATTTACTCCTCCCCGGGGGCAGGGAAGGCGAGGCTCCTACACATACAAAATTTTTTTCCCAGTTGACTATCTCTATTATAAATAATTCTGGTAAATTTCATAATGATTATTAAAAAATAATTTTCTTTATGCACATTTATACAAAATTTTGTACTATACCACCATGTTAAAAATTTAGAAAAAGCGGGTTGGCAACGCAACCTGTAAGACAATTTTTACCAAAAGTTGATAGGCACTAATTTATGTCAAGGTGCAACTACATACCAATTTGTATGAAATTCTGTGAAGTAGTTCCTGAGATAGAGTTGCCACAAAAGTTTGCCACACCCACGCAGAGACTGACAGACAAACAGACAGACATTTTCTAAAAATGGTCAAATCGTGTTCTACAGCTCTCAAAACGTGTAAATCCATCAAAAACACGAGGTCGAAAATTTTTACGAATCCAATACTTTCTTCTGTTGAATATAGAAGAAAGTAAAAATTTGGTCCCACAGGCCATAAAGATAAAGAATTTTTCTTTGTGTCCCTGTAAAAAAACTGTAAGTGCTAAATTCACCAAAATCTATACAGTTCGTGTAACTGTGACCTATAACATGTGTACAAATTTTTTGTTCAGATTAAATAAGCGTTTAGACGCTATCGCACTTTTAAAAATTTGGCCCCATAGGCCATAATGATATAGAATTTTGCTTTGTGCCCCTGTAAAAAAACTGTAAGTGCCAGATTCTCCAAACTCTATACAGATTGAGTAACTGTGACCTATAATATGTGTATAAATTTTTTGCTCAATTGAAGAAGGCGTTTAGATGCTATCGCACTTTTCAGATTTGGTCCCATAGATCATAATGATAAAGAATTTTTCTTTGTGTCCCTGTAAAAAAACTATAAGTGCTAGATTCACCAAAATCTATAGGGTTCGTACTATGGTGACTTACAATATACGCACCAACTTTCAACTTATTCGAACAAAGCGTTTAGACGCTAGCGTGTTCACTCACAGACATACACACATACATACACACATACATACACACATACACACACACATACATACATCATCGTAAAAATAGTGGAAACGGACTCGAAACGTATAGAAACATCAAAATCTCGAATTCGGATTTTTGACATGATTACAATACTTTCCTCACTATAGTGTTCGGAAAGTAAAAAAAGCTATATTTCAACTGAAAATTGTTACCAGAATTATTCATTACCTAATATGAAAATAATAACCTCCTGATAGCTTTAAAAATAGCCATTAAAATATTAGCTATAATTTAATTGTTGCCAAAAAAAATTACGAGTTCATTTTCTTTCGACATAAAATTAAATACATTTAATTAAACGTGAGCGTTAAAGAATTGTAAAAAGTTAAATTAGGCATCTCAAAAAAATGGACGTCATTATCACTTTAAAAATTTTATACGCATTGATAAAGTGCTAATGTAGTTCTATAGCTATGATTCAACAGAAAATTTAAAAACATGGAAAAAAAAAAAAGTTTTTTATCTTATAATTCTGTACTGATAAGTATAAAGGATTTAAGTCCATATTCTTGATTTTTCAGGAGACGAAAAATAAAGTTAAACTAAAAACTAATCAGAAGAATCGATTAGGAAAAAGGGAATATGTTGATTTATACACTTTATACCGTTCAGTGATTGTCAACCTTCATTTAATAAAGGGAAAAAATTGAATTAAATATTTTATACAAAGATTAATGTTAAATTTCTGACTTGAATCTTTTTTTACCAATGGATTTTCTCAAAGACTAAATGACATGGATTTAAATCCTTTATACCAATCGATAGAGAATTTTTTTCTGGTTCTGACTATGTACTTAACTCAAAATCGACATTTTTGGACTTAAATCCTTTATACTTATCAGTACAGAATTATTCTCCTTATTTTATTTATTTTTCCATGTATTTATTTCTTTGACATTTTTTTTCCCTTTGTATATCTTTTATCTAACTCTCTGTAAAAAAAAAAAAACTAGATAATTAATCATCTTGATAAATTGTCAAATTCTTCTACATCTATCTTAAAAACATATCTTCCGTGAAGATTATTTTATCTAGTGACAAATTTTGTAAAAGAGTAATAGCAAAACCGTTCCTTTTTTATCAGACACGTTTTTTTCTTTTTTTTTCCTTCTGAGAATATTTCTTAACCATTTATCTGTTAGATTTCTGTCTTACGTAGTTCGGTCAATAACTGACCCTTACTTGATAATGTGTCTTTTTTTTTTTTTTTTTTTTTCTTTTACATCCCTAGCTTACATGTGGAAAGTCATAATTTTATCATCGCAGTTTTAAAAAACATTTATTATTATTACTATTTTATTACTATTTTTATTTATTTATTATGAAAACAGCTCCTGAAAATATTGAAAAAAAAAAAAAAGGCAATAGTTTTTTTTTTTTTTTTTTTTTTTAAAGATTACGAAGTTAAAAGTCTGGAAAATTAATATAAAGATTAAAAATTAACTAGTATGTTGTGGCCACCACAAGACTTTCTTCTATATTTTTCTATACAAATTCACTGAGTAAAAATAATTTATTAAAATTATTATTTAGAAAAAATTATCTTCCATGATAATGCAGCCGATTTCCATATTAGAAAAGTAGCATAACACTAAATATCTAAAAAAAAAAAAAAAAAAAAGTCCATGTTATTCTCAATATTAAAAAAAAAAAAAAAAAAAAAAAAAAAAGTTTTTTTCGTTAAAAGTTTTAAAAAATCGATAACTTTGTTTTATATTATCACAGATTTATAGTTCAACCATTCGTTTTAAAGGTATTGACGAGACCTTTCGAAAGATACCCATCTTGAAAATGTACTTCCTCATGGGGAGAAACGATGCCCCCACATGCACAATTTTTTTTTCTAGTTAACTACTATTATTATCAATAATTCATATTAATTTTACAATCACAAGTTTAAGATAACTCTCATTATGTACATTTATACGAAATTTTGTCCTATAGTGCCATGTTAAAAGTTTAGAAAAAATGCGATCACAGCGCCACCTGTTGAGCGATTGATCCCCAAATCTAATCAGCACCAGTTTATGTCAGGGTCCAACTACATACCAAGTTTGGTTAAATTTCGTTCATTGGTTCGTGAGATACAGTGTCCACAAAAATCGTGATACACACAGACAGACATTTTGTAAAAACTATCAAATTGTGTTCAGGACATCCCAAAATGTGTAAATCCATCGAAAACGGGATCGAATACTTTCTCTATATTACATATAGAAGAAAGTAAAAAATGAGTGAGTTTTAAAGTAGCGTAAACAATCAGAAAATCGCTCTCTCGCATTTCTACAAACACAAACATACGTTTTTCGCTCACTAATGCAAAGAAATTTCCTATTTGGTTACAGTTTAATATTCCTTGACATCCGCTTGGAGTGAAAAAAAAAACCCCTAAAAATTGCTTAAATTATATATATATATATATATATTATATTAAAACTTTTCAATTATTTAAATATTAGTTTAAACAATTATTATGATCAATCCACTAAACACCAAAATCAAACCAAAATTGAAATAAAACAAGACATATAGGGTAGGTGTTCCAGTGATTGACATGCTCCAGTTATTGACATTAATTAATTATTGACAATAATTAATAAATAAGAAAAATAATAAAATCATATATTTTACATATAAGAATTTCAACATTTTATGTCAAAAACTGGAGCATAGGGTGCTAATAACTGGTAAAATGAATAACTAGCAGTGTCAAACAATGAAACATAGGGGGCCAATGACTGATAAAAAGAAAAACTGGCAGTGTCAGTGACTGGAACATTGAGTGGCTGCCAAATAAAAATTCATTAAAAAAAAAAAAAAAAAAATTGTTACCAAATTTATATATTTTAACATATATGTGGTTCTGAATGTCTTTTATACCCTATGTACTAACTTAAGATTTCTAAAAATATTTTCTGATGACTAGAACATCAAAAACATCAGAGATTGCTCTAAACGTGTCAATCACTGGTGCACTTACCCTATATTCTTCGACCACATTTGATGAAACCATATGGAAGCATCTGCGCAAGCGCTAACTCAACGAGTCCAATCCAATGCTGAAATAGGGGTGACAATCAACTGACTCGGAGAAAATGAGCAATAACAGAGCACGGAATTGCTGGATGTTTTCTAAATTTCAAGATGGCATCCCTCCAACATTTTGGACGCGTCCTCACTACTAGTTTCAGGATATATGGCTGCACTGTATAAATATACGTGTAAATAATTCGCATTTTTTCTGCAAAAAAATTACAGTTTTTCTCTACACGTTATGTTGAGAATTCTGGAATTTTGAATCTATCTTAACTTATCAATGTTAGCAGATTTCTGACTCGACGAGATTTTGAAAGAAACATCTTTTGACGATAATTCCATCATCGATTCAACTGTCCTCTAATGAAAAATTTAGTCATGATGAAATCATGAAACAAATAGTGCCTGTATAAGATAAATATGTTATCGATGAATCATTACGTCAAAATAAAACTAATGTAATATTGCATCAATAATCTATTTTCTATTCATTGGTTGTGCTCTCGAAGTATGTATTGTGTGATTTCAATTAGGGAAAATGTCCAAAAGTGGATTTATATCGTTTGGTTTAAGAACAGGAAAAATCTGTCTATCGTTAAGAATAGGGTGTCAGATGCTCATTTTGAAAGAGCTAAAGACACTCTGCCAGAATCATCGAATTATTGCTAAAAGGATGGCAATTTCACCGAATATGGCTCGTTAGCAGCAGATGAAAGAAAACCTAACCCGTTTAGAGCTATTCTTGATAAGGCCGAAAAGGCAGAATATCTAGGGATCTACCTCCGCTATAAAACAAATATATTGTCTTCACAGTTATTTACTGTTAGTCCCCTGGATAATTCTTACAGAGTGTGGATGGCGGATCTACTGTACACCACATATCGGAAAGGACTATACTATGTGGCATTACAGTCCACTTTTTCGTATAAGTTTATACAAATGGTGGGGATGGGATTGTTGTACCATAGCCTCCTAAACTAGATGCCTGTCGAGTTGCTCGGAAACTTGGCAACAGTTGAAGCAGTAGATCAATTCGCCTTTTATGTATATCATATCCCACTTTAAAAAAAATTTCGTGGCTGTTGAATAAAAAAGTCGCGCAATCTGTACCAGGTGGCGCTGTCTACCGCTTCAACTGTTGCCAAGTTTCCGAGCTACGTGAGAGGCATCTAGTTTAGGAAGCTATGGTTATACTAATCAACGTTATGTGCTTATAGTTGATGTTGATATGTCTTATTGCATTTGACTAGGTTCGTTCTTGAAGATATCGGCGAGTGTGTACCCCTTCAGTACTGATATAAAGAGGTACAATTCAGATTCACCCGGAACAAATCATTGTGCCCAATTAATACATAATGGACGAATGTTTTAACGGAATAACCTGAGACGCTTTGAAGATTCGATTCAATACCTATAATTTTTTCGGAACTCAACCCACATTTAGTGACAAGCTAAAACCATTGTCAAGCAACATTAGTTCTAGATATGCTTAAAAAACATGAAGGCATAGAAATGAGTGTGCCGACCGCCTCACATGATGAATTGGTGGACAAGAGATAGGTGGCGGTACATCAAATGAGTGTTTCCAGTAGTGTTGTTTCATTTGTGACTAATGTAGAAATGTCGAGTTCGAGTGCTGGTGGTGTCGTCTGTTATGACAGCGAGGTTTTCAACCACTCGTCGCTCGTATAGTAATAGGTGATGTGTTATGTTGCGGGCTGCCTTGGTGGCACGAGGCGCTGGGGTGGCTCTACTTGTAATCTGTCACCTACTCTTCACCGCCAGGCCTTGTTCCTCATAGGCTCAAGTGGATTTTCCTGGCACCCGGCCTAGCACACCCGCCGGAGAGCAGCTAGTTGCTCAATGCGAGATTCGTGGGTCTTCCCTTCCCGCGGACTTCTCCCGGGCCCGTGCCCCTGTCCGCGGGCTCGCTGGAGAGTTAGATACCGGTTTTGGTGGCCGGGTGAGGCCTTTGGCCTCATGACTCTAAACCGAAAGGTGAGTCGCCCGGCTTGCTAGTGTTCAGTGTTCTGTTATGACAGCGAAAACGATTTCGAATATTCCTCAAAACGTGTTAAATGGCAGTTACTGCGGCCTATGTTGCGATGCTTTCCTCGATACCACTTGCGTGAGTTGTTAATAAAAAGCTAATGTAATTAACTACCCCCCCCCCTCACTTTTTTTATTTTCCGAAAAAAAGTGTTTTTCTATTTTACCATGTTTTTATTAACTTCTATTCTTGTTTGTGTGTTTGTTTGTCCGGTACAAATCTTGCAATCTATTTTTAACTAACTTCCCTACTAGCTAGACATTTGAAACTTTCACAGTAGCTTAGAACCCGGTGACAACACAATACTTCGAAGTCAGATTTTCGAATAGTTTTCTTTTAATTAATTAAAATAGGAAAATAATAAGTTCCTAATATCAATAAAAATAGCCATTGAAATATTAGCTATAATTTAATTGTTGTCAAAAAAACAATTTACGAGTTCATTTTCTTTCGACATAAAAATAAATACATTTAATTAAACGTGAAAGTTAAAAAAATTATAAAAAAATAAATGATGCATCTCACAAAAATGGACGTCATTATCAGTTTAAAAATTTTATACATGTTGATAAATGCTAATGTAGTTCATGATGCTAATAATATACGTTGTTCTAAAAAGAGTAATATTTTATTTTTAAAACTTTTTTTTTTCTTATCATTATTATTATTAGTTCACTGAAATGAGTCCGCGTGCTTAAATATTGCTTATATATTATTTTTTATAATCGCGTATTTTATTAATGATTCATCAGAAAATTTAAAAGCATGGTATATAAAAAATTCATTATCTTATAATTATTTATTATTTATATTGTATTTATATTACTAGCAGGCTTTGTCCGCTTCGCTGGACGTTAAACTTAAATGATTTGTCAAAATGCCATATCTTTATTAATAACCTAAGTTCTCGCTATGATTGGTAGAGCTTTTCTCGCTCCCAATGTTAGGAGTCTGTGTCCCCACGGTCTTCGGCACAACTTACCCACTTTTTACTTACTTCCCCACCCTCAGCGGGTGAGTTCGAAGTTTTGCAAAATCCCACTAATGTACATAATGCGTACACTTAATCAATATCCACACACCAAAATTCGCCATTCTAAGACAATTCAAAGCGAATTCAAACGGAAAAACATGTTTTTACACATGTTTATTGTCATCCGACTCCGAGAAGGGGGGGGGGGGGGGGGGATTTCGAATTTCGTGAAATGCAGTTACAATAAGTGCCGGATGCATACAAACAATTTACGCACCAAATTTCGTGACCACAGAAGTCTTTAATAGACAGTATTATAAATAAATAATAATAATAATAATAATAATAAATAAAAATTATACAGACACGACATTATTTCATTATTTAAAACATGAAAATCTGACATTGACAGATTTTAATTTAGTGCCAGAGGCCTACTGCTAAACTTGTTAATATCGACAAATTCTTCTTTAGTTAATTCGTGACGATCTAAATTCCATGATAAAGTTTTCATTAAATCAAACCAATGTGTTTCAGCTGCAGATATTGTAACAAATAACGTTGGAAGTCCAAACTGTCTTATAGCCGCAAAACAACGTTTTTTCTCTTTTTCCCAATGAGGGGGAGGTGTGCCCTGGGGGGGACTCATGTCAAAGGTGTGCCTTGGGGGGGGACTCATATCAAAGTTGTACCTTGGGGGGACTCATGTCAAAGTTGGGCCTTGGGGGGACTCATGTCAAAGTTGGGCCTGGGGGGGGGACTCATGTCAAAGTTGGGCCTTGGGGGGACTCATGTCAAAGTTGTACCTTGGGGTGGACTCATGTCAAAGTTGGGCCTGGGGGGGACTCATGTCAAAGTTGTGCCTTGGGGGGACTTCATTCAATAAATCCCCATTCAATAAACCGATTGAAATAGGCCCTTAGCACTATTAAGAGTGTATTATAAAAATTCGACAACGCTGTACCGACTGAAATAGGGGTGCCTTGGGGGGGACTCATGTCAAAGTTGTGCCTTGGGGGGACTTCATTCAATAAATCCCCATTCAATAAACCGACTGAAATAGGCCCTTAGCACTATTAAGAGTGTATTATAAAAATTCGACAACGCTGTACCGACTGAAATAGGGGTACCTTGGGGGGGACTCATGTCAAAGTTGGGCCTTGGGGGGGGCTTCATTCAATAAATCCCCATTCAATAAACCGACTGAAATAGGCCCTTAGCACTATTAAGAGTGTATTATAAAAATTCGACAACGCTGTACCGACTGAAATAGGGGTACCTTGGGGGGGAGTCATGTCAAAGTTGGGCCTGGGGGGGGGGGGACTGATGTCAAAGTTGTGCCTTGGGGGGCCTTCATTCAATAAATCCCCATTCAATAAACCGACTGAAATAGGCCTCTAGCACTAATTAAGAGTGACCTATAAAAATTCGACAACTGTACCGACTGAAATAGGCCTCTAGCACTAATAAATACAAAAAGCACAGCTTAAGTATCGGAACCCTTTGGTGACTTTAAATATTTTAAGCCATTTTTGCGATGAACTGAATTGGCTATCTCAATTGTGCAATTAAAGATCTTGGCGAGAAACGTCCGAGCTACTTCGGTGCCCAATTTCAAATTTTGCCAAAGGGATCCAATACTAAAGCTGTTCCATATCGAATCTGGGTTGAAAACGGAAAAAGGGTAAAATAAATTAGAAATATCAGACCTATATTTATAAATTTGATACCGAATGAAAGGGGTGATTTTGCTGAATCCAGGGGTTCAAACAGTTTTTCGATGCGACAATTAGATTTTTAAAAAATAACTAAAGTATGAAATTTAAGTGGCAACGGAAAAACGGATAAAGGGAAAAATAAATTAGAAATATCGGACCTATCATTACAAATTCAGTAACAAATGAAAGAGGTGATTTTTCTGAATCCTGGGGTGTAAACAGTTTTTCGATACGACAATTAGATTTTTTAAAATTAACTAAAGTATGAAACTTAGATGGCCACACTTCATTTCAATCTTTTCATAATTTGTAGTGAAAATCACGCGAATACAAAAGTCTTTAACTTAAAAATTTATTTTTATATTTCATTTTTTCATTCAAAGCATTTTAGTGAAAAGATATTTATAGCGCACGCGCAGGCGTTTTTTACCCACAATTTAAACACTAATTATAATTTTGAAATTTCTATATATATAATTTCAAGTTGGGTGAAGACCTAAGTTTCTGCCAAGCGCCGTTGAATTCCGTCCAGCCGTTCTCGAGTGATGCCCGGACAAACGTGTTTTAGTCTTTTACCCCCCAGGGGGGAACGGTGGAGAATTTCTGAAAAGTTGATGGATATAATTTTAAGTTGGGTGAATACCTAAATCCCTACCAAGCGCCGTTGAATTCCGTCCAGCCGTTCTCGAGTGATGCCCGGACAAACGTGTTTTAGTCTTTTTCCCCCTAGGGGGAGAACGGAGGGGAATTTATGAAAAGTTGATAGATATAATTTTAAGTTGGGTAAAGACCTAAATTACTGCCAAGCGTCGTTGAATTCCGTCCAGCCGTTCCCGAGTGATGCCCGGACAAAAAAAGCGACATTCGGACACGATGACATACACACAGACACACACACACACACACACACACACACACACAGGCAAAATTTTCTGAAGTCATTTTCGGCTTTCATGGGGTGTGAAACGTGAAGATATCGCAAAATTTTTCGATTCCGACAAATTTACAGACAAAACTCTGATTTTATTAATATAGATTTTTATATTTTGTTCATATTTTAAAATAAATATGACTTTTAGACTTGAAATTTTGTTCATTATTTACACTTTTGGAGAAATGAATGAAGCTAATATTGAAAAAGTTGGAATTTTTTCCAATTTAAAACGTATACTTCTTGAATAATAAACATTTATTCACCTCTGGAAATATTTATTGTGTAAATATAATTACAATGGAAAAAGATATTGATATTATTTTGAAGAAATGTATAATTCCAATGTGTAATAATTGGAATTATTTCCAATTTAAAAAGTGTACTTCATCAATAAGGATTGTTTATTCTGCTATGGAAATATTTATTGTGCAAATTCGGTAAGGAGAAACATTAATATTATTTTGGAGAAATGTATAGTGCCAGTTTAAAAAAATAATCTTGAGTGACTCCGCTCGACTTTCCGAACATTGAGTAATTAACGGTTGGATAAATAAAGTAAGAGAAGTCATTAAATAAACAAAAGAGAAAAAATTAATAAGGTACATAAGTACTTTTTTTCTATGTGGTATGTTCTTTAAATTAACGCTATTAACATTCAAATATTTTGAGCATAGATCATAATGATAAAGTCATAATGATAAAGTCATAATGTGTCCCTGTAAAAATCTATAAACGCTTGACTTACTAAAATCTATACAGCTCGTGCGACAGTCACCTATAACACTCATATAAATTTTCAGCTTAATCGAATGCGGCGTTCAGACGCTATCGCACTTCAAATAATTTGAGCCCACAAGCCACAATGATAAAGAATTTTTATTTGTGTCACTGTAAAAGACTATAAGTGCTAAATTCTACAAAACTGATACAGCTCGCTTGAAGGTGATCTATAACATGCATATAAATTTTCAGATCAATTGGATATAGCGTTTAGACGCTATCGCATTTTAAATAATTTAAACCTATAAGGCACAATGATAAAGAATTTTTCTTTGTGTTCCTCTAAAAAAGCCAAAAGTGATATAGGGTCCAAAATAGATATAGTTAGTGTGGCAGTGATCTATAACATGTGCATAAATTTTCAGCTCAATCCAATATGGAGTCTACACGTTATCGCACTTTAAATAATTTGAGCCCATTAATGAAAAAGAATTTTTCGTTGTCTCCCTGTAAATGAATTATACGTGCTCGATTCACCAAAATTTATTCATCGTGCAACAGTGCCTTATTGCATGTGTATGAATTTTCAACTCAGTCGAATAAGACATTTAGACGCTATCGCACTTCAAAATATTTTGGCCCATAGACCATGATAATAAAGAATTTTTCTTTGTGTCCTTGTAAAAAAAAAAAAAAAAAAAAAAAAAACTATAAGCGCTAGATTCACCAAAATCAATAGGGTTCGTGCTATGGTGACGTATAACATATGTACTAACTTTCAGCTCATTCGAACAAAGCTTTTAGGCGCGATCGTGTTCACTCATATACATACACACATTGTAAAAATAGTGAATATGAATTCAAGTTATATCAAAACGCGTAGAGACACCAAAATCTCAAATTCGGATTTTTGACATGATTACAATACACTCCTTACTATAGTGTTCGGAAGGTAAAAATTTTATTTTATTTTATTTATTTTTTTTTTTTTAATATTATAATTATTATTGGTAAATATTTATTGCTAATATAGACAAGATTTACATCATAACATTTTTCCACAGTTTTGAAAATTTCTTTAAATTGTCCACAGAGAAGTTTATAGTATTACCGCAACCTTTTATAATTTTCTTTTCATTTTGTATATCTTTTCATATATTTATATCCATTCAATATTTCTAAACATTAAGCATTTCATTTTTTTTTTTTTTTTTTTTTTTTTCGGTGTATGAGAGAATTTCTAATTTTCTGATTATTGCGATAGATAATAAATTTTTTTAGCATATTTGTTTATACGTTCAGTATGTAAGATAATGTATCTTTATAATTTATCTGCTATAAATGTTCATTTTGATTAATTACAAAATATTGAAATTAGGAATTACCATCAAATTATAATTATCTAACAGGTAAATCATTAATAAGTAATGTATCAATATATAAGGAAATTCGAAGGAAATCCTGTTTTTATCTTATAAATCACATCTCGTATATATAGATCATATTCATATTTTATTATTTATATTTTCATTTTCTATGATGTATTTTCTTTATTTACCTGTTATATTAAACTCAGTGTAAGACATTTAGCTTGACTTCATAGGAAAATATACACCCCGCGACAAAAAGATAGGTACAAAGGGTTTTTTCTTTGATTTTTCATAAAATAACATTATCTAAATTGTGCTAATCATTTATTATTATCATAAAATAACACTATTCCCGGATTAACTTTTGTTTTAAGACTCATTTAGAAAAGTTTTAAGACTAAAATTTTTCTAATTTAAGGCTACACTCCGCGACAAAAATATAAGAACAAAGAGTTTTTTTTAATTTTTCATAAAATAACATTATCTAAATTGTGCTGATCATTTATTATCATAACAAAACATTATCATATCAAAAACATATTAAATACTTGAATCATATTCAAAATATTCATATTCAAAATAATCATATTCAAAAATTTAAAAATATAACCCTTTGTTCCTATCTTTTTGTCGCGGTGTGTAGTCTTAAATTAGAAAAATTTTAGTCTTAAATTTTTTCTAAATTAGTCGTAAAACAAAAAATAGTCCGGGAATAGTGTTATTTTATGATAAAATTAAATGATAAGCACAATTTAGATAATGCTATTTTATGAAAAATCAAAGAAAAAACCCTTTGTACCTATCTTTTTATCGCGGGGTGTATATATATATATATATATAACAATTATATGAAATATAATATTGCTTATATAATTGCTTATATGAAATATAATAAACACTATACACTCATGTGAGAGTTGTGTCTAAGCCTATACAAAATACATGTGAGCCCCTGAAGAACTACTGAAGGTTGCATGTTTTTGTTATTTGGATTATGATTATTTTTTATTTAAATGTTCCTCTTTTTTATGTGATATTTTTCATTTTATTCTGTGCAGTATCTGTGAAGCTTTCCACACGTAAAAACTGAAAACAATATTTGTAACAGGAGCAAAAACCAAACTTATAGAACAGAAATAACATAACAAACCAAAGGAAATTAGAAAATATGATAATTACTTTGAAATGCTTTCCCTTTGCAACATCGATTTCAAGGGCAAATTATTGCAAGCGGGGAAAAATAATAAGATATTTCTCTTAATATCAATGGATCAAAAATCCAAAATATCACTATTAATTTGTTCAACATCTATCTATCTATGTATATATATATATATATACACACCCCGCGACAAAAAGATAGGTACAAAGGGTTTTTTCTTTGATTTTTCATAAAATAACATTATCTAAATTGTGCTTATCATTTATTATTATCATAAAATAACACTATTCCCGGACTCATTTTTGTTTTAAGACTAATGTAGAAAAGTTTTAAGAGTAAAATTTTTTTTTAATTTAAGACTACACTCCGCGACAAAAATATAGGAACAAAGGTTTTTTTTTTTTTTAATTTGTCATAAAATAACAATATCTAAATTGTGCTGATCATTTATTATCATAACAAAATATTATCATATATCAAAAACATATTAAATATTTGAATCATAGTCAAACTATTCATATTAAAAATAATCATATTAAAAAAAATAAAATAAATAAAATAAAAACTTCATTCCTATCTTTTTGTCGCGGTGTGTAGTCTTAAATTAGAAAAATTTTAGTCTTAATTTTTTCTAAATTAGTCTTAAAACAAAAATGAGTCCGGGAATAGAGTTATTTTATGAAAAATCAAAGAAAAAAACCTTTGTACCTATCTTTTTCTCGCGGGGTGTATATCAATAAATAAGAAAGATTTTTTTTTTTCCCCCATTATCGCCAAACAAATCCTGTTAACAAAGCGAATTAATTAACTTCAATTATGGATGAGAACATCATCAAATTCACTATTCTTAACTACATTTCTGTATGTATTATTTACTGCACTATATGAATATTCAATCTTTTATTTATTACATGAAAAAGATTTTTTTGTTACTTGCAGCATAACATGTATATTTAATTCCATTAGACTTTTGTATTTAAAATATATGTATGGAGCCAAATAGATTACTAGAGATTTTTAATTTACTGTAATTGCACTCTTTGCCAATTGGGTTTTTTACTTACCGAACACTATAGTGAGGAAAGTATTGCAATCATGTCAAAAATCCGAATTTGAGTTTTGATGCTTCTATACGTTTCGAGGTCCCCTGAGTCCGTTTTCACTACTTTTACGATGATGTATGCATGTATGTGTGTATGTCTGTGAGTGAACACGCTAGCGTCTAAACGCTTTGTTCGAATAAGCTGAAAGTTGGTACGTATATTGTAAGTCACCATAGTACGAACCCTATTGAGTTTGGTGAATCTAGCACTTATAGTTTTTTTACAGGGATACCAGTAAAAATTCTTTATCATTATGGCCTATGGGGCCAAATTTTTAAAAGTGCGATAACGTCTAAACGCTTTATTAATCTGAGCAAAAAATTTGTACACATTTTATAGGTCACAGTTGCACCAACTGTATAGATTTTGGTGAATTTAGTACTTACAGTTTTTTTACAGGGACACAAAGAAAAATTCTTTATCATTATGGCCTATGGGGCCAAATTTTTAAAAGTGTGATAGCGACTAAACGCCTTATTAATCTGAGCAAAACATTTCTACACATGTTATAGGTCACAGTTGCACCAACTGTATAGATTTTGGTGAATTTAGCACTTACAGTTTTTTTACAGGGACACAAAGAAAAATTCTTTATCATTATGGCGTATGGGACCAAATTTTTTAAAAGTGCGATAGCATCTAAACGCCTCATTCAATTGAGCTAAAAATTTATATGAATATTATAAATCACTGTTGCACTAACTATAAGCATTTTGGTGAATCTAGCATTTATAGGTTTTTACAGGGACACAACGAAAAATTCTTAATCATTATGATCTATGGGCTCAAAGTTCAGTAGCGTTAAATAAAACATCGTGTGATATATGGAGAAAAATACTCCAACACTCTATTATGGTTTTCTCTCTTTTGTTTGTTTAACAGCTCCTCTTTCTTTACTTTATCTACAAAACTCAATTTCCGGAAAGTCGAGTGGAGTCACTCCAGATTTTTTTTTTATTATTATTTTTTTTTTTTAAGAGTAGATTTATCAAAAGAGAATGTCTTGTGAAAAAATTTTAATTGGTTTCTAAATTTAATTTAAACTACAATATTTCCAACAACTCTTAAGCTTCAAGTTAACACTTGGAATAAGACAAGTTAATTTAAAAAAATAATAATAATAATATAGGAATATGGGAATAAAATATTCCCATAATTTTATGGCCGATTTGATGATAATACGTACCTACCAATTTTAATTGACATATCAATAAAGGAAAGAATATAACTCTAACAGATAGAAAATAAATCTAAAATGTCCCGCTATGAAACTAAGTAAAATAATTTTCGCTTGGCAAAAAATGATTTTTAAAGTTGGTTTTACATTTTATAAAATGTAGGGGAGAGTGGGGATGAATGGGACATTTTTCATGTTTTTATTAATAACGTTCACCATATGTAATTCAGAATTGTGTAACATTGCTTATAAGCACACGTCAGTAATCAGTTACAAATAAACATAGTAACTTTAATAAAAAGATAAAAAGTTATCATTTTTAATTAATAATATTTTTTTTACATGCATGTGCATTGTCCCATTCCTCCCCACATGTGGGGATGAATGGGACAGGACTGAAGTTAACAAAGAAAAAAAAAAATAGAAAGTAAATAAATTTTTAAAGTTAAATTGGTTTAAATCAAATTGGAGTGTACAGGTTGATATTTTTATTTATTACAAACTATGTGAAAAATACCAGAGCCGGGAATCGAACCCGGGCCCTCCGCTTAACGCACGGATGCTCTACCACTGAGCTACCCTGGCCGATAACCAGCTAGGTATTTCTCACATAATTGGTTTATGTGATTTTATTACACACTATGGATTTACTGAAATTAACAAAAACTGATGTATTGACTCAAATTAACATCGAAAGGCAAAAGTTCTTTGGTTCGCACAGTTCCTAGTGGTCTAGGCTTTGGTAATAATCTAATAAGATTTAATCTAAAAATAAATAAATAAATAAGACACTAGAAAGATATAAATCATTATAATAGAGTACAAATTATCCAGATAAATTTTTGTTTCCGACTGATCGGGAAAAATAAGCATTCTATTCTGTATTACATTAATAATCACCAGGAGTTATTTAATTAGCTTGATTGAAATTGTGATTTTTTAATCAAATTATTATTAGTTTATTTATTTATTTCTTTTAAATTATTGATTTAAGTTGCATTGATTATTCTAACTTATAATTTTTTTAATCATAATTATTATAAACAAAAATCGGAACAATTAATTTCAATCTATTTTTCTCTAAATCCATGCTATTTTTATAATTTCATGTTATAACTACTGAACTACAGGTTATAAAAATACTGAAAATCTATTTACGATTTGTTTTAATATAATTCTTGTGTACAATTTTAAATTAGCACATAGTGGGGAATGTCCCATTCATCCCCACCACTACATGATCATATAAAACAGGAAATACGTTTAATGAACAATTGTCAATATTGTTCTTGAATATCATAAACACAGTAAAAGATTATGCGTTTTCATCATATAAGAGTTATATTAACATTAAGCAAATAGTTAATTTCTTAACTACTACCTAATTGAATCAGTAAAAGTTACTTTGGCAGCAGAAAAAGACACTTTAATTTTTTTTCTGCCCTTCTACAGATAGCACAACTCTAAAACTACACTTGATGAATGACTTCAGTACTGCCATATATCAGAAAAATTTTCAAGGTTCTGGTGCATGCAAATTTTGCTACTGTCCCATTCATCCTGCATCCCATTTATCCCCACTCTCCCCTACACCTTATCATTGCACTTTATGATAATTATAATTTCTCAATTAATATGACAATAATGCAGTTAGCATTGCAGCAATTTTAATTACGTTTGTAATACTAATTATATAAAATGACCAAAAATATCATATAATGCAAAAATGATCAGAATTCAGAATACTTTGCTTGATATACATAAAATTCATGAAAAAATTTAATATTAAATAAAAAATATGAGAAACTACATTCAAAAAAAAAAAAAAAAAAAAAAAAAAAAGGAATTATGAAGAGAGAAAGGAATAGTGAAATAAATAGAAATATTTTTACTATGAAATGAAAAACTATGTATCAATTTTAAACTTGAGTAAAAATAATTTAATTAGTTGATTAGCTTTCAAACCACATATGAATCTTTCCCAATAGTAACTTTCATATGCAGGGATAAAATTAATGTGTTTTGTTTCTAGCACGACATACACTCAGTGTATAAATACGTATATAACCATTACAGGTGCTTGTAATTATAACTATGCAATTACCATTCCAGTTAAGTAATATTATTTGAGGTATTTATGGTTAAAGTTACATTGTTTATGTAATTTCAGATTCTTTATTTTTATGTAACAACAGTTTTTACCTATTACTTGCCATCACGATGTAATTTTTATTACAGAAAATTAAATTATTTAATTACATTTATCGGATTTCGATTTTTATGTTTTTATTGCCGAAATAAGAACTACAGTTTTTATAGTAAACTACTAAAATAATTTAAATCTTACTTTTTATTTTATAAGTAATAAAGTAATAGTTGATTAATTAGTATAACAAACATTCTGCAATACATTTAGTGAATTGATTAGTATTTACAAATCCCTTTAAAAGCAGCATTTAAAGGGCATATTGATAAAACCAGTTTTCGTTAGTTAAAACCACTTTCAGACTGCGACATATCTAAAGTCAGTTTTTGACGTCAAAAACACAATTCAGTCGTAAACTGTAATGAATATTTCATCAGTGAAAATCGTTAATTAGCGTAAAATTTAATTAAATACGTTGCCATTTTTTTTAAATGCCAGTCTCCTTTCTTTTAATTTAATACTTAACTTTTAACTCTAGTGTTAACATTTTTTTTTTTTTTTTTATGAATTTTATGTAACAGAAATAAATAGATCCTGATAAAATAGAATATTCATGATAATTAAAGATATAGAGAGAGAGAGAGACAGAGAGAAAGAAAGAATCGACCTGTTTAAAAATGATGTCAACAGTTTTATTAATGTTCTGCATGTCCTTTTACATGTTGAAACGAGTGTGAAACAATAATTTTAATTATGTAAGTTTTTTGATGTATTAGAAGCTGTTTTAAACTAAATTCACAAACGCCAATCGACTTATTTACTCCAATTTAAACAAGACTCATTTTTTATCATAAACGAAGAGTTTTGTGTTTTTATTTAGTATTAAACTATACTTAAAAAAAAAAAAAAAAAAAAAAAAAACTCAAATTGGACGAAGTTAAAAATGTAAATTTGATTTTTTATACATACTTTATAATCTCGGTGAAAAATTTTAGTAACTATATCCTGAAACAGTGTTCCATTTTGTGGTAATAAACAGTATTTTAATCGTAATTTTTAAACTGATTTTTTTTTTTTTTCTAATGAGTCCCTCTTTCAGCTGTGAGATAAATAAATGAATTTGTATCACTACCAATTTAATTAATTATTAAAATTATTTTTTATTTAACTTAAAAAAAAAAAAAAAAAAAAAAAAAAAAAATACTGTTAGAAAATTATTTGCTTCATCTTGTATAGATAAAAATTCATCATCTACATTTTTCCTTCTCCTCTATCATAAAATCATAAAAAACCCTTTTTATTTTCCTTGACATTTCTACAGAAAAGAACAAACGATATTTATACGATTTTTTTATGACGTCAGTGACGCAATCTCAACCCTTTCGGTCGTTTCGTGGATCGTAAATATTTTAGAACGGCTAATCTGTACAATTCTGTTCTGTAAAAAATTATTCCAAAAAATAGAAGCATTTGGTCGTCCTTGTAGAATTTCTTTGGAATCGTCTGTATTATTTACAATCGTGTCGCTTTATGTTTAAGAAATGACGTCTATTTTAAGCATAAAAAATGTTATGTAACCCTTTTTCTCTCTTTCTGTTTCTTTCTCTTCTTTTGGCCAGTTCCATTACTTAAAATGCAAATGAGAATAAGCCAACGTTAATAATTGACTCATAAAAGTCTGTAGGTCAAGGTAGTTATTCTTACAAGATAGTTATTATGCAGAATGTGTAATTAATTTTTAGAATAATTTATGAATATTGTAAACGTCCTTTTACTAAATAGTTCCTAATGCTAATTAATATATACATATTTAATTAAACAGATTTTGTTTTATTTCGTATCGTTTGAATTGCATTTGTATTTTATTTGTATTTTCCCCGAGATTGCTTAACGAAATTAATGTTTTAATTGACTTAATCTCAAGCCTAATTATATAAGTTTTTTTTTTTTTTTTTACGTTTAAAATTTTGTAATTATAAGCATAATTACATTAAAAAAAAATAGTGACAATTTTTCATAATTTATAATATTGTTTTTAAGAATGGAGTTGTCTAGCAAAATTATATTTTTCGTCATTTTAGTTATTTTTTCAAGTGCACATTTCTTTTCTTTTCTTTTCTTTTCTTTTTTTTTTTTTTTTTTACATTTAAAGTTTTTAATTATAATCATAATTACATTTTTAAAAAAGTGGCAATTTTTCATAATAATTATAATACTGTTATTAAGAATGGAGTTTTCTAGCAAAATTATTTTTCGTCATTTTAGTTATAGGGTATTTTTCCAAGTGCACATTTCTTTTTTTTTTTTTTTTAACACTTAAACTTTTGTAATTATAAGCATAATTACATCAAAAAAATAGTGACAATTTTTCATAATTATAGTGCTGTTATTAAGAATGGAGTTTTCTTTCTAGCAAAATTATTTTTCGTCATTTTAGTTATAGGGTATTTTCCCAAGTGCACATTTCTTTTTTTTTTTTTTTTTTTTTTTTGGGGGGGGGGGGATGTCATATGATCATATGATGTATCATTGGCAAGATTACATGCAAATGCGCAAAAAATTAGCTGCGGCATTTTCAAAAAATCATAAATAAAATATAAAATGTACGAGTTTTCCAACAGCTGTAATAGAGCGATAAATTTTTTTCTGAACACTTGTTGAAAAGTACCAGCTTTAAAAGTAATCATTTTTAAAGTCATTGTAAAAAGAATCATGATCATTTTTTACTGATATTTCCATCGTGCAAAGATACCCGACCCTGTAAGAAAACTCATTTATGTTTGATATAGCATCTCATAGTTATTGAATCAATTCATTAATCTTATCGCATTTTGAATTTCACATATCATGCACCTCCCCAACCCCCCCCCCCCCCCCCAAAAAAAAAAATAATAATAATAATAATAAATAAATAAATAAATAAATAAATAAATAATGGGACATTCAAAGTTAATATGTGGCATTTTAACTAATAAAGTCATGATAAAGTCACGAGGAGACTTTATCGCTGCAACCAATGGTCGCAGATATATACCTCAAATTATAAAATGTTTTAAAAAATGGGCTTTGGTTCTTTATTAAGGATTATTAAGGATTTTTTAATCGACCCCTTAACGAAGGCCGAAAAAATGCGGAAAAATCCCAAACTTTGAAATTAAATATGTTTGTCAGTTTTGTACACATATTTGTCAGGATGAGTGCCCACTTTTATTAAATAGGAATACGGGCACCAGGGAACTGAATAAAAAGTTAGTTTTTGTAATTTTCAAAAAACTGATTTATTAAACTTAAACATGCCATATCATAAATGCTTTTACATTTTTTAAAACATTTTGTAATTGGAAGTATATGTATTTCACCAATTGTTATGGATATAACGGTCCCCTCGTGATTTTTTATCCTCTATAGCTAATAGGCTGCTATAGTGGCACAACTAAAAAAAAAAAAAAAAAAGAAAAGAAAAGAAAAAGGAAAAGGAAAAAAAATCACAATTTGAGACAAATGGGTTTAAATTTTTCATTGCTATGAAAATATATGAAACACACCTTAATTTAAACATGCCTTGCTATCTATATTTTTAGTTACGAGATAGGGTAAGTGCACCAATGATTGACACTTTTAGAGCAATCTCTGATGTTTATAATGTTCTAGTCGTTAGAAAATATTTTTCGAAATCTTAAGTTAGTACTTATGGTATGAAAGACATCCAGAACCACATATGTGTTAAAATATATACATTTGATAACAATTATTATTATTATTTTTTTTTTATGAATTTTTATTTGACACCCACTCGATGTTCCAGTAATTGCCACTGCCAGTTTTTCATTTTATCAGTAATTGGCACCCTATGTTCCAGTGTTTTACACTGATAGTTATTCATTTTACCAGTTATTAGCACCCTATGCTCCAGTGCTTGACACATAAAATGTTAACATTTTTATACGTAAAATATATGATTTTATTATTTTTCTTATTTATTAATTATTTCGTGGTAGATGTTAATTACTGGAGCATGCCAATCACTGGAGCACTTACCCTATGTTATGTAGTATTGCTGCTGGTTGGATAGCATTCGAATGTGTTTTTTCACGATGGGGCCTGTACTTATTTCAAAAATTGTACTTTTTGGTGCTACTATTGCAGTTCATGTGCGATATAGGATGTAGCATGTTATTTTAGTAATTAAAAATAATATATAGCATTTAAATATGTAATATATTTTCAAATATGCATTGAATGTGCATTTTTTAATATGCATATTATATATTTTTGAATACGCATATGCACAAAATAATATCTAATTTTAAACTGGTAAATTATTTTATTTCTGGTAAATTATTAAAAAATAAATCATTTTGCATTATTTATTTATTTAAAACTTTTCAAAAATATCGCTTTTAAACCTCAGGGGTGTTGTAATCCAGATTTTTTTTTTTTTTTCCAACCACAGTTTTTTAACAGTAATAATTTTTTCCCCAGTTTTCTACTAATTTTCAGCAATTAACTACAGTGAAAATTACAGTTCGCAATTATTGGTGGGAGAAAATTCAGAAATACAAACTTTCCAGTATATTTTTTTGTGCTATTATCATTGTTATCTACATGCGTTTGTAAAAACAGTTGTAATCTACATTCTAACACGTATAAAACTTGAACATTTCTAAAATATCTTTTTTAAATATGATTTTGTTTTTTCTTTTGTCATATTGAAATCAACTTTTCAATGAAAATCCAAAATTTCCACTAAGACTCTTTACATTTTTAGAAAGTATTTATTATGGTTGAAAGAAAAAAAAATGGGTATGTAATGAAGATCACTTAATTTGAAAGATTTTTGGTGAAGATCTAATACTCAAAGATAGAAATGTTTCAATGAAATATTTTTGGCTATTTTATGCTACTTATTTTTCTTTTTTTCTTTTCTTTCTTTCTTTTTTTTTAAGTATAATTATTATAAAATAAAATATATGTTAAAAAAAAAAAAAAAGAAAGAAAGAAAAAAATTCAGTTGCAAGACCATTTACAAATTCTTTAAAAGTAAAAATAAAGTGTCTGTAACTTTTATTTTTACAAACTTATATAACCATTTCAGCTGTATACGCATTAATATATAATTTTCGTTGCACTTATACAAAATTTATTTCAGTTATTGCAATTATTTTCTATAATGACCTTTCTAAAATCCACCTGAAAAGCGCCCAGGAATATAAATATACTCCAAAAAAAAAAAAAAAAGTTATCTGCTTTTTTATTTGACCTTGGAGGAAAACTATTAGAACTGCAGTCGTTTATAAAAGAGAACATTCCAGAATCCTACTTTCAATTCATATTAGTATTCCATCCCATTATAGGAATGTTTTTGAAAGCTAAATTATAAAAAGAATAGTAATAGAAAAAATGACGATAGAAAAATATAATTTTTTTTTTTTAATTATTTTTTATTTAATGAATTGTAAAGTAAAGCAGAATCCTTCAGATAGAATTAAAAAAAAAAAAAAAAAAAAAAAAAAAAAAAAAAATTCAAAGTTAACTCGAATAAAGTTAAAGAAAAACGCATAATTATTTATTTCTATTTCAGTGTGTAAGTAGACACTTTTATTGTTCTGTATAAAGTTATGAAACCAATTCAAATAACTGAACTATGGTGTACGATTACAATGAAAGCAGTTATCTAAACCAAACTCGAATTTTTAAATTATTTTTCACGTTGAAACATTTAAAATAAATACTTCCGGAAGCTTCGTCTGAATTCCAAAGTATTGCAAAATTGCTTACAAATGCAAAAAAAAGCAGTTCAGTTTTTAATCTTCTAAACTAAACTATTTTACATTAATTAAAAAATAATTATTGAACTAAAAATGAAGTAAAAATAACTTTTTCCTTCAACATTTTGTGGATTCTGCACTGAGAAAAAAAAATATACCGCCTTCATCTAGAATGAATAAATGGTCAATTTCTAAATCCTTAAACTAGAAATCTAGATTTCCGAGCTATGCGCATAAGGCACGCCAATGAATATTTCTAGTTTAGGGATTTAGAAAAGAACCACCTATTCGTTCTAGATGAAAGCGGTATATTTTTTTTTCTCAGTCTCTAACTTTTCAATGAGAGTAAAAAAGACTGACCTTCTCTGTGAAAAGAAAAGGTTAGTAAGAAATATTAATGCCCTAAACTAATTTAATACAGTCGAACCTTGTTAACGTGAATCTCAGTGAGAATTAAAAAAAAATAATAATAAAATAAATGTTCATGTTATAAGCAGTTCATGTTACCAGTAACTCAGAAACTAATCTTCATTTTGACGGGGATTATGGAAACAGCTCATGTTAAAAGTAATTCACGTGAAGCGTGTTCACGTTAACGAGGTTCGACTGTACTACTTCTTGGGTAGGTGCTCCAGTAATTGGCATGCTCCAGTAATTGACATCTATCCCGAAATAATTAATAAATTATAGAAAAATAATAAAATCATATATTTTACATATAAAAATGTTAACATTTTATGTCAAACACTGGAGCATAGGGTGCTAATAACTGGTAAAATGAATAACTAGCAGTGTCAAACACTGGAGCATGGGGTGGCAATTACTGATAAAATGAAAAACTGGCAGTGTCAATGACTGGAACATTGAGTGGGTGTCAAATAAAAATTCATAAAAAAGATAATTGTTATGAAATGTATATATTTTAACATGTATGTGGTTCTGAATGTCTTTGATACCCTATGTACTAACTTAAGATTTCTAAAAATATTTTCTGATGACTAGAACATTAAAAACATCAGAGATTACTCTAAAAGTGTCAATCACTGGTGCACACCCTACTACTAATAATAATAAAACCTCTTCAATCTCATTGTAATGCCTGCATATATATAAGAAACAGATGCAAACATCGAGATATTTTATTTTATTTTATTATATATATATAATTCAGGGATCATCTTATTTTCACCTCGAAATTAAGAAATAACACCAACCTTTGCCAACCTGCTTGGAGTTTTTATAGACTAAGTTGCATTGCAATCAGTTTTTATAGACTAGTTGCATTGCAATCACTATCAAACTGAACTACATTTCAAACGTAAAAAAAAAAAAAAAAAAAAAAAAAAAAAAAAAAGCAGTAGAAATATTTCGGGGAAAAGAATTATATCGGTTGAAGAAGGTGTTACATCCAGTGTATCATGTATCACAGATACATGATATGTATGTACATTTACATGTACATAGAAAAATTATTCATGCGTATAGAAGAATTTTCGTTATAGATTTTTACCAGGAGCGAATTTAGTTAAATTTAAAGATCTTAATCAACATAAGATCTTAATCAACATATCGCCCTCTGTGTTGTGAAATGATATGTAAATAACAATAATAATGTAAACATTATTTAAGTAAAGAATACGTACATTAATTATTTTAATGCATTAATTATAGGGCAACATTACTATATTAACCGACTTAAAAATTTATTTATTTATTTAACATGGACCAGTTACGATTAAATTTTGTAGAAACGATACTATTGTGACTTAATAAAATACGCGAGATAAAAAATGATTCACAAGCAATATTTAAGATCGCGGATTCAGTTAAGCGACCTAATAAAAAAAATGACGACATTTGTCTGATGAGATCATTTTATAGAAACATTGATATTTAAAAGTTGCATCTTTACAATCTTTGCAAGTGCTATTTTAAACCTAGCAATACTTTAATGTTATAAACAAAATATGAAATTTTGTCATAAATTCACAAAAAAAAAAAAAAAAAAAAAAAAAAACGCAATAATAAAAAATATAATCAAAATAGATACCTCTTTTTTTTTTTTTTTTTTTTTTTTTTTTAACAAAAAATTATGTCAAAATGAATAAATAAAAAAAATTAATTAAAAAATTAATTAAAAGGCTTCGCCAACATGGTGGCGCCATGCGTATCCTATACTAAAGCTGTTCTACATGAGGAAGTATGAAAACTGGGTTGTCAAACATAAATTTTATTTTGGAACTTTTCTTTTAATGATTTGGTTTAACCATCATTAGCGTTTCATCCCACAAAAACTAATACTAATTTGGCTTCTGATGAATTAAAATTTAAACTGGGGAGTGTTATTGGTATAAGACTTCTAAGTTTCACATTTTAAAGGTAAATTAAAAAAAAAAAAAAAAAAAAGAAAAAAGAAAAAGAAAAAGAAAGAAAGGAATTGCGGAAATTTCGCACGGGTTTACTGGTTGAAAAATATTACTTTAGTGCGATCAATAAAATATTTATTCGTTTATATAGTGTCTACAACGAAGGTATGGAAATTAATATTTGTTGCATCATTACTGAAAAATGGACAAACATAAGGCTCATATTTTCGATTTGTTTCATAAATCGATAGTTTGCTACATACTTTAGAGTATTTTCTCAACAATTTTTCTTTCGACATTTCATGTAAAAGTCATTACATATTTAATTACATAGTAAAATAGTTCTACTCATGGAATAAAAACCTGTTGACTCGACAAAACGAGAGCAGATTAAGCTTTAAAACTGATATGTACAATAAATGACGATAAATGACCTAATCGGTTCTGAATTTTCAATACTATTTTAATTTCAACTTGCATTAAAAAGGGGTAAAAAATCAAATTTCAAGCGTTTTAAGTATTTTGTTCCCTAGTCCTGGGTCTCGCAGATCTAAATTTTAACCAAATCTGCTATAAGCGAAAATTTGAATCTTTTTCTTTTTCTTCGGAAAAACTTCTCCTGGAAGAAATACTTTTCATGTAAGAGAAAAATCTAAATTTGTCTAATATTATTTGATTGTTTAATAGAATTTATCTAATATTGGAATTTTCATTGGAATTTATCAAATATTATTTGTCCAACATTATTATTTATTTAACATTATTATAAAATTTGACCAATATCTACGTTCGTAAAACAGACAAAGAAGCTTTTAATGATTTAATCAAAATGAAATGATTTCCCTTTAAAATATATTTCAGTTTTTTAAACTTTTATAAGTTACTTCCAGATTTATTTTTTCTTCTTCTTCTTCTTTTTGCTCAACAGTGGCCGAGTGGTTCTGCGCTCAAAGCTGGTAGACGTGAGGTGCCGGGTTCGATCCCAGTCGCGCGCGTCGGCCTAGCCGTTTGGAGTTTTCCGTGGTTTTCTCCGAAACTTGCGTGAATACGGGCTGGGACCCCTTAGAAATACCCCCCACGGAGGACATCCCTTCCCTCAGGCCTAGGACCTACAGCAGTCAATCGGCCTTATTTCCAAAATCAAATCCAATCTTCTTCTTTTTTCAATTACCGTTCAGTTTATTTCATTTTTTTTGTTATCATTATTGTAACTATTGTTGTTCTACATACATAAGAGTTAAAATTGACTTTCAAAATAATAATAATAATAATAATAATAATAATAATAATAAATAAAATAAAATAAGTAAATAAATAAATAAATAAATAAATAAACACCTCCTTCCCCTTAAGAAAAAGTATTTTTTTTTTCCATAATATTTTTGATTTTAATTTAATTATTATTAATATTATTATTATTATTATTGGTTCATTTATTTTGGCAAAATTCATAATATTTTTAATTTTAATTTTAATAATATTATTATTATTTATTCGTTTATTTTGGCAAAATTCATAAGTTAGGAAATCTATTTTCGATTTTTAGTGCCATAAAATATAAGATATGAAAATTTTCTGTTTCTTGCTTTTTATAGGCTTGCCTGCTTATGATATCTTTAGAAAAAATATCTCTACAAGTATCTATCGATTACTGAAATCTTACTTTGTTGTATCAGAAGTAAAGAATACATGTATGAAATATAAATAATGTTTAGTTTGATTTTTGGAGGAAAAAAAAAAAGAGTGTTATGTTGCTTCACTTTTCACGAAAGTTATTTCAATTTTACTACGTATCTTTAAAAAGGTGACATGCTTTTACCACATCTGAAGCATTTAGCGTAAAAGCTGCATTTGGACCTCTATGACATGTGAGGATGGAATTGGAGCTATTTTATGTAACATATTTTATTATCTAAAGCTACAGGGTGCTTTAATTCTGGTTTGTCCATTCTACAATTAATGTGTTGGTGTTTCTTTTTCTTTCTTTCTTTCTTTTTTTTTTTTTTTTTTTTTGACGAGTAGTAAATAATTATTAGTAGTAAGTAGTAGTAATTTTGTATTTTTCAGTTTCTGCAGAGTAGAAAGAAACAAAAACCATATGGAATACTAATATCGAGAATACATTATACATATATTACATATATTATTGTAACACATTATTGCAATATAGAATAAAACTTTCTAGCAGTGCATAGTGATAACTTAAAAATTGTTGCCAGTAATTAAAACCATTCTTTCGTCAAGAAGCAACCTAATTATATTAAAATTTAAACGCAGAATACTATACATTTATTTTTTACAATTCAACTTTGCAATGCTTCTTTTTTTAAATCCGTTTTAAAACATATCATAAGTTCCTATATTAAAATAATAATAATAAATTTTTGAAAAAAATACTTCAACTTTTATTTAAAAAAAAAAAAAAAGAACTGTAACTTTGTATAAAAATTATTTAAATAAGAACGTAAAAGAAAATATATAATACGCTGTGTTTCGTATGCTAGTATCAAATTGTACAAATTAAGCTTTTAGTAAATTTATTTATTTATTTATTATATTAATTATATTAAAAACACTTTAAACACACGTAAAATTAAGTTTTATTTAAAAGATGTTAAAAAAGTTTATCCGAAGCTTTTCGCTTTAATAGTAAAACATCATCAGGGATTTTTATTATTCGTTTCCAATGAGCAGTTTTTAAATATTTTTTCTTTTCACAGTCAACAGTTAAGTCTTTTAATAACGTGAATACGAGGGTTGCTATTTATATTTCTGGCCTAATAATGAAAAAACAAATATGTAGGATCGAAATTGGTTTTATTGTTTTTCAAAATATTCTCCATGATGATCAATACACTTTTGCATGCGTTTGAACCAATTTTCAAAGCACGTCCAGTCCGATTGAGGTAACTCCAAAACATGCGTTTTGAATGCATCAACCGCTTCTTCGGGGGTCGAAAATCGTTGTCCACGTAATTTATTTTTGATGTGTGGGAATAAGAAGAAGTCATTGGGTGCCAAATCAGGGCTGTACGGCGGATGACCCATCAGTTCGATCTTTCGCTCAGTCAGAAATGCATTTGTTTGAGTCGATGTGTGAGAGCTCGCATTGTCATGATAAAGAATGATTCGCCTGTTCTTCTGCTTTTTTCGAATTTCTCCGATGACTTCTGGCAAACAAATGGTCGTGTACCATTCAGAATTGACCGTCCTGCGTTGCTCTAACGCCACTGTTGCCACATGACCGTTAATGCCGAAGAAACAGGCAATCATTTGTTTCGATGTGCTTCTTCCTCGAACAACTTTTGTTGGTTTTGCCTCGCCTTGGAAGACCCATACAGTTGATTGCTGTTTTGTTTCCGGCTCATACGCATAGATCCATGATTCGTCACCTGTGTAGATGTTATACACAGCCTTTGATGTACCTTGAACGTATTTTTCCAACATTTACTTGCACCAATCGACACGAGCCTTTTTTTGAGCGTTTGTCAGATTATGCGGGATCCAACGCGAACAAATTTTTTTTACGCTCAAATGTTCATGCAATATTTTATTGATGCTAGTCATACTAATGTCCAAAGACGCCTCAATCTCACGGTATGTCACATGACGATCTCGCTTTATCAGTTCACGCACAGCATCGATCTTTTCTGGCACAACAACGGATTTTGGACGACCTGCACGGGATTCGTCCTGGATCGAATATCGACCACGATTAAATTCGTTATACCAATTTTTTACAGTGCTGTAGGATGACGCTTTATCGCTGTATAAAGAATTAAGTTCATCGAAGCACTCTTGTCTTGACAATCCACGTCGAAAGTTATGAAAAATAATCGCACGAAAATTTTCACGATTCAATTCCATTTTTTGAAAGAGAAGAACTTTTCAATTTACTGTCAACAACACAAATAAAGCTATAATGGTAAATCGTCTGCTGAATTTACGTTTAAAAATATCAAACTTTCGATTAAAATCGGCTGCGGTCGCCTAGCAACAATTACTGTTGCCAAGGCCAGAAATATAAATAGCAACCCTCGTATCAGCAAAGTCAATTTAATTAAAGCGAAACGCTTCGGATAAATTTTTTTAACATCTTTTAAATAAGATTTAATTTTACGTGTGTTTAAAGTGTTTTTAATATAATTAACAAATGGCACGTGTTCAATTTAACTCTTCTTTTAGAGATAATTTTTAGTAACTTTATTTGTAAATTATGAAATAAAATAAAATAAAATAAAAATAAAAAAATGTTTCAATATATATGAAACTGATTTATTATTATTATTATTATTATTATTATTTTATTAGTCTATATATATAAAAGAGCAGAGTCTGTCTGTCTGTGTGTGTGTCTGTGTGTGTCTGTGTGTCTGTCCGCTATAGAAACCTAGGCCGTTTCACCGACAGGGACAAAATTCGATACGGTTAATGTTTACGACCCGAGAAACACAACGCCGCAAGCGATTTTACAAAATTCGCCCCCCAAGGGGGGGGGGGGGGCAAAACGTAATTTTACAAAATCCTTCATATCTCAAACAAAAAAACAGATATCCGTAAAATTTTTGCTTTAAAATATAGCTAATACAAATGTCTAAAAATCGGTTTCTGGAATTTTTGAAATTCGGTCCCCAAGGGGGGCGGGGGGGGGGGGGCAAAACGTGATTTCGCATAATCCTACATATCTCAAAAAAAAAAAAAAAAAAAAAAAATAGATATACGTCAAATTTTTGCTCTAAAATATAGCTAATGCAACTATCTAAAAACCAATTTCTGGAATTTTAGAAATTCAGCCCCCAGCTGGGGCAGCAAGTGGGGGGGGGGGGGGGCTATGGAGCAAAAACAAATAGAAATACAGTTAGGCCGTTCAAAATTGGTACAGATAGGTTTTAAAGGCCTGCAAGTCGAATGGGGATATTTTCGATTGTGTAAAATTATTAGGAGGGGCAAGAAGGGGGGAGGGGAGGGGGGGGGGCAAAAAAATAAAAATACTGTCAGATCGTTCAAAATTGGTACATAGAGGTTTTCGATACTTACAAATCGATTGCAGATATTTTTGAATTTGTAAAATTATTAGGAGGGGCGGGTAGGGGGTGGGGCGGTAAGGGGGGGGGCTATGGGGCAAAAACAAATAGAAATACAGTTAGGCCGTTCAAAATTGGTACAGATAGGTTCAAGAGGCCTGCAAGTCGAATGGGGATATTTTCGATTGTGTAAAGTTATTAGGAGGGGGGGAGGGGGGCAAAAAAATAAAAATAGTGTCAGATCGTTCAAAATTGGTTTATAGAGGTTTTCGATACTTACAAATCAATTGTGGATATTTTCGAATTTGCAAAATTATTAGGAGGGGCGGTAAGGGGGGTGGGGCGGTAAGGGGGGGCTATGAGCAAAAACAAATAGAAATACAGTTAGGCCGTTCAAAATTGGTACAGACAGGTTTTAAAGGCCTGCAAGTCGAATGGGGATATTTTCGAAAGTGTAAAGTTATTAGGAGGGGCGAGAAGGGGGAGGGGAGAGGGGGGGGCAAAAAAATAAAAATAGAGTTAGATCGTTCAAAATTGGTATATAGAGGTTTTCGATACTTACAAATCCATTGCGGATATTTTCGAATTTGTAAAATTATTAGGAGGGGCGGTAAGGGGGGGGGCTATGGGCAAAAACAAATAGAAATACAGTTAGGCCGTTCAAAACTGGTACAGACAGGTTTTAAAGGCCTGCAAGTCGAATGGGGATAGTTTCGAAAGTGTAAAGTTATTAGGAGGGGCGAGAATGGAGGAGGGGGGAGGGGGGCAAAAAAATAAAAATACAGTTAGATCGTTCAAAATTGGTATATAGAGGTTTTCGATACTTACAAATCGATTGCGGATATTTTCGAATTTGTAAAATTATTAGGAGGGGCGGTAAGGGGGGGGCTATGGGCAAAAACAAATAAAAATACAGTTAGGCCGTTCAAAATTGGTACAGATGGGTTTTAGAGGCCTGCAAATCGAATGGGGATATTTTCGAAAGTGTAAAGTTATTAGAAGGGCCGGGAAGGGGGGGGGCAGAGGGGAAGAAAAAAAATAGAGTTAGATCATTCAAAATTGGTACATCGAGGTTTTCGATACCTACAAATCGATTGCGGATCTTTTTGAATTTTTAAAATTATTGGGAGGGGCGGGAAGGGGGGAGGGAGCGGAAGGGCAAAAAAATAAAGATAGAGATAGATCGTTCAAAACTGGTGCATACAGGTTTTTGATACTTACAAATCGATTGCGGATATTTTCGAATTTGTAAAATTATTAGGGCGCTCATATATATGCATTCGCGCGTGCGCAACGCTCACGGGTCTACGCTGCCGAAGGCAGTGGGGACCCGGTGCGACATTTTTCCCGATCAGAGTTTTTTTTTTTTTTTTTTTTTTTCCACATGATAAAAATTAATGCAATTTTGAGAATTCATTAATAAAAATGATTCATTTAAAAATAGTGACCAGCGAAGCGGTCATAGCCTGCTAGTTATACATAAAACAAAATATTCCAATTTTAAAACACGTCATTTTGACATTGCATAACGAATAAAAATAGCATCCATGACTTCGTAATAAATGTTTTGTTTTTTCTAACGTAAATGTTCTTATTTCTGTCGAATAAAGTTCAATACCTAATAACAATTTTAAAAAATAAAAATAAATAAAAAAGCTCGTTTATAAATACTTTTCAAAGGAAAGGGGTATGTATTACTGACTATTTCAATTGGCTTTGCTCTGACTTTTGAAATACCGGTGTTTATATAAAATGAAAATAATAACGAATGTCGTAGAGTTTCTGCTTTTCATTTTACTGTTAAGAAACCATGTTACGAAATTCAATTATAATATCCATATTTGTAATAATGGGAATATAAAATATTGCATCATAAAAGTCAATATCTTTCAGACGTTATTTATATTTTATGCAACATATCGTTATTAAAATTATTTATTTTATTTCTAAGAAGATATTATAGTGCGATGACAAAAATTTTTCATCTGTTATTGAATTCGATATTGTGAAAGAGTATAAAATTTTATTTGCATTCTATGAAACACCTTTATTGAAATTAAGATAATTATTTTATACTAGTATATAATTAAAGAGGATAAAAATTAAAGAGGAAAGAAAAAGAACAAATAGCAGTGCTCTGGATGAAAATTGCCCCCAAGTGCTCTATAAGCCTTAATACCCATACCCACACGCATACACATGCAACTGATACAGAAAGAAACGTGCCTTTCAATACACTGCTCGGCATGAAAATTGCCCTCAACATCATTTTGGCAAATTCTTATGTAAAATCACCTCCTGAATGCGAATAACGCCCATTTTGCCCAGTCACCCACCGTTTTTTACGGGCGGCTCCCTATTTTTATCACTTTTCGGCAATTTTATGTCTATAAATTTGATTTTTAGGGGAGGAAGGATTATTTTAACTGTTAAATATCTTCTGAGGGGCTACAGAGTTGGAAAATTTTTAAACATGAGCATTTGCGGCAAGGGGAAAATTTAGGGGGGGGGATTTGCCACTGAAATTATGTAGTACCTTTCTTATATTTTTTAAATATATTATTAATGTTATTTATTAAACATTATAATTTTTTTGTTTTTAAGTGTTAAATTAATTCTTTTTCATTCTCCAGATCAAATTGATGGCCATAAAATTACCGATCAGTGATAAAAATTGGGGGGGGGGGGAGAAAACGGTGGGTGAATGGGCAGAATGGGAGTCATATTCGGATTCAGGAGGTCATTTTACACAAGAATCAGCAAGAATGGTATCAAAGCTCGAAACTTTTTTTTTTTTTTTTTTTTTTTTTTTGCAGTGCAGACAGTAAGAGCAGACAACATCTAATCTTGCCGACAACCAAAGCCAATGTTATTCTATGGAGAAATTTGTTTGCACAGTGGCTCATTAATTACCTAACGTATTTTTCTAAATTCCGTTTTCACATTCAGAAAATTCACGACCGTTAAATGAATACTCGTTTTCGAAAAAATGTTTTTTCAATTTTTTAATATTTTATTTTCTAGCTTTTAAAAAATGCAATTAATTGCTTTTTTAACTGAAAAACAAAATATTAGAAATTAAATAATAATAGTAATAATAATAAACGAGTATTAATTTAACGGTTTTAAATTTTCTGAATGTGAAAGCAAAGTTTAAAAACGAACATCAGATAATCAGTCATTGTGGAAACAAATCTCCCCATAGAATAACATGCACATTGACTGTCGTCCGGATTAGGCTTTTGTATGTTTAAAATCCGTTTAAATAGATATTTTTATTCTTTATTCGTCAGTTTTTCAACATTCTTATGAAGCACGTAATTAATAATTGTCTCTTGATGGTAACATTACTCTAAAACTATAAGGATTTTTTTTTTTTCATTAGTATTTACAAATATGTTCCTATGCATTAATCGCACTCATAAATTTTCGTGTGTGACGATTACACTGCTCGGCATGAAAATTGCTTCTAACACCATTTTTGCAAATTCTTTTGTAAAATGACCCCCTGAATCCGAATAGGACGCCCATTTTGCCCTGTCACCCACCGTTTTTAGGAACGAGCTTCTATTTTTACCATTTTTCGGAGATTTTATAGCTATAAATTTGATTTTTAGGAGGGGGAAGGATTATTTTAACCGTTAAATATCTTCTGAGGGGCTACACAGTTGGAAAATTCTAAAACATGGGCATTTGCGACAAGTTTTTTTTTTTTTTTTTTTTTTAGGGGGGGGGGTGATTTACCACTAAAACTACGTATTACATATCTTATATTTTTTTTAATCTGTTATTAATGTTATAACTTCTTTATATATATATTTTTTTTTGTTTTTAGGTGTTAAATTAATTCTTTTTCATGCTTCAAATCAAATGCATGGTCATAAAATTATCGAACAGGGAAAAAAAATTGAAGGAGGGGGTGGTATTTCTAGAAAACGGTGGGTGACTGGGCAAAATGGGAGTCCTATTCGGATTCAGGAAATCATTTTACATAAGAGTCCGTAAGAATAATATCATAATTCTTTTTTTTTTTTTTTTTTTTTTTTTTTTTTTTTAAATGCAGAGCAAGCAGTGTTATCATAAATGAAAGATGGTCAAATGATGGACTTCTGCAATTTGACCCCTTGAAAGATATTGTAAACATCTTTTTAGTTTGAAAACTTGCCATTATCAGCTATCTTATGTGCTATCGATAAGACTTCCAGTCCAACGATCTTCAGTGTGCATGTATTTCACGTGATGGAAGTTCGTTGCTCTGTTATATATTATGAAGAAATTTTATTAGATCATTGTCTCCTAATTTCTTAAGTAAAACCATAAAAACACTTGTCAATGATCATAAAAAATTCTGATACGTTTCGAATTATGCTTATTACTTCACTAATTGTGATTTAGTTTTTTTTTTTTTTTTTTTTTTGCCTTTGTGTTACTATGTACCATTAACCGAAAATAAATTAGAATAATTTGCGTTAATCCCAGTGATATTCAGATTCAGATATAAGTCTATTATTTCTTGCATACGCCCTTGGAAACAGTGGCGGATCCAGAACTTAACTTTTGTGTGTGTGGGGGAGGGGGGCTAAGAGTTTTCAAGATGTTATTCCAGATTAATAAAAAATTTACAATTGTAACATCCAATTGGGAATGTTAGTGCTTTTTTTTTTTCGGGGATGGGGGGGGGGCTTCAGCCCCCTAGCCGCCCTCTTAAATCCGCCACTGCTTGGGAAATGAGAAGTTCATTTTACAATTTTTACACCTTGAAGGGAATTGCCAGCTTTGACTTGGCATTTCTGATGATTTCATATAAAAGTTTATATTTCCATTTAATATTTATATTTAAACTGTATTAGGTATTTATTTATTTATATTAGGCCACTATTTATATTAGTTTTTATTTATATATAAAATTATATTATTTATTTATGTATAAATAAAATTTTATTTATATATTATTTTATTTATATTTATTTATAAACTGTATTAGGTTTTTATTTATTTATATTAGGCCACTATTTATATTAGTTTTTATTTATATTAGGCCACTGCTTTGGAAATGAGAAGTTGGTTTTACAGTTTTTACACCTTAAAGGGAATTGCCATCCTTGACTTGGCATTTCTAAAGATTTCATATAAAAGTTTATATTTCCATTTAATATTTATAATTTAAACTATATTAGGTTTTTATTTTATAAAATATATATTCAGGCAACGATTCTTATGGTTTTTCATGTATATTTTTTTTACAAATTTGAAATCTTTAACCCTCCGCGTTCGGGGAGATTATTTTGTATTTACTGTGTTTACGTACACAGGTTGCAAATGGTCTTATTTTTTAATACCACTATTTTTGAATAAAAACATGTTTCATTAGTTTTCAGGATTTATAAATATCAAACATTGCATTTTACAATTAGTGGTAGAAATGCAATTTAGTGGGATAATAATTTTCAATAATTTATCTGTTAAAAATAGTATTTTAGAAATTGTGGTGTAAATGAAAGTTAATGTAAAAAGTTCTTTTGTCCGTCGAAATCACGGGCACCGTACGCGGAGGGTTAAATTGCATTTTCTCAGTTCATTGATTCGTGATCTTCAAAATGCTTAAACTTTTGCAGCTATTTAAGAAAAGACTTAATAATTTTTTAGATGTTTAATAAAACCTACTTGAAAGAATTAGGGATGGATTTTTCAATATCTTAATATATATATATATATTAAAAATAAAAATATAACAAAAATTACGTTTTTTTTTTTTTTTTTTTTTTTTTTTCACTAGGAAAACTAATTAATACATTTCAAAATCCATCCCAAATTCTTTTAAATTGGTTCTATTAAATATCAAAAAGAAAAAATATAGATATAGATATAGATATATATTAAGTCTTTTCCTTTTTACTTTGTCTTGCCCATAGGGTCGAGAAAGTATTGTTTTAGGGTCAAATTTTCGAACGTGAGTTTTCGTTATATTTGCATGTTCTGAGGTCCCCTGAATACAAAAATCATGTTTTTAGCAAATGGTCTGTGTGTGTGTGTGTGTGTCTGTCTGTGTGTCTGTTATCAGCATATCTCAAGAACAAATAGTAGCAGAAATTCGAAACTCGGTATTCTAAATGTGTATCGTATAGGGATGCTACACTAAGCTTTTCGTTGAGATGAAGCAAATGGCTCGTGTACAGGGACACTCAAAAGTATTCAAATACATTACGTGTATGGGGGAAATTGCAGATAAGTAGAGTTTAACATCTATAGACTACACTAAACCAAATGAAACGAATATATATTTTTTTTAATAGCGATAGTCAACAGGGAAAATTTTTTTTGTGTATGTAAGAGCCTCGCCTCCCCCCCCGGGGGGAAGTCCCCCCCTCGAGGGGAGTAAATTTTCATGATAGGTATCTTTCAAAAGAGCTCGCCAATACCTTTAAAACGAATGGCTGAACCATCTATCTGCGATAATTTAAAATAAAGTTATTCATAATTTAAAATAAAGTTTTTCATTTTTAACAAAAACAATTTTTTTTTAATTTATTTATTTATTTATTTTTTATTTTTTTATTTAAATGTAATGTTGAGAATAAAATCATCTTTTTTTCGAAATTTTGTGTTGTACTACTTCTCTAATATGGAAATCGTCTGTATTATCATAAAAGATAATTTTTGTAAATAATAATTTTAATAAATTATTTTTTAAAAACAGAATTATTTTTTAATAACCGAATTAAATTCTGTATAAATGTAGGTGCATTAATGAAACGGGGAGTTGAGGGGGGACGGTAGCCCGCCTCACACAGAACTAATTATCATATAAAGCTCTTCCGAAGCCTAATTTGAATTGATTAACATAGGTTTACATAACAGTACTCGTTATCTTACCTCTTAATCTGCAACCTGTATTTATAGTATTAAATTTCAGGGTAAGAGAAAGCCGTGTGAGTGACACACAAGATTATTATTTTTCTTTTTTATGTTAAATATCTGTACAAGTTTAAGCATTTTGAAGATTATGAATTAATGAAAAAATGCAAAGCGATTTAACGCAATTGGAAGATTTCACATCTGTAAAAAATATATTAAAAATCATTACAATTGTTGCCTGAGTTCAATTTATAAATATTAAATGGAAATACAAACTTTTATATTCAACCTTCAACAGTTCCAAGTTGAAATTAAATTTTTTTGTTTTACATTCTATCGATCCTCAAATCAAGTAGTGCTATCTATCATTTAGCCATCTGAAATCTATCATTTTTATGCATATAGCATGTTTTAAAGGATAAAAGTAATTTTTGAGTTGAAAAAGCTTTTGTTGTGGGGAATAATAATCTATATAATATTTCTCTAACGTGGACCAATTTCAATTAATTTTTGTCGAAACGATACGATAGTGGTGAAATTAATAAAATACGTGAGGATAAAAAATAGTACTTAACAATGAACAATATTTAAGCACGCGGATTCACCTCAATGATTTAATACGAAAGCATGATGACATTATTTTATGGAAAATATATGTTTAAAAATTATTTCTTCAGAATCTTTGCAAGCGTCATTTTAAACCTATAGCAATATTTTAACGATATAAACAAAATATGAATTATTATCATAAATTGACTAAAAAACGCAATCATAAAAAAGTATAATCAAAATAGGTTTTTTTTTTTTTTTCTTAATAACAAAAAATTACGCCAAATTAAATAAAATGTCATTGCATACTTGGCGATAAAAATTTAAAAGGTGTCGTGGGTGTCCTTTACTAAAACTGTACTGCCTGCGGAAGTATGAAAACTGAGTCGTCAACCATGAATTTTATTTTGTAACTTTTCTTTGAATGATTCCGGTTTCACTATTGCACAATATTTATTTGGTTATAATAATAATTTGGCTTCTGGTAAATTAAAATTTTAATTAGGTTGTGAAATTGGTATAATATTTATAAGTTTCAAATTTTAAAGGTAAATAAGAAAAGAAATAAAGTGCAAAAATTTCGCACGGGAAGATAATGCGCGATCTCAAAATGCCCCATGCTAATTCTAAATTATTTTAAATCTCCAATTTTTCTTTTTCTTTTCCTTGATTTCTTTTTTTCCTTTTTTTTTTTTTTTTTTGAAGGATGCTTTTGCAAATAAAACCTTTATTCTCTTTCTTTGATTAGTTATCTGTTTATGTATATACTGTAATCTCGTTGTCAATGCAAATCTCACAATAAATAACATCAAAATAAAAAACTATACAGGATCATACACTTATTTATTTAAAAAAAAAAAATATTTTCCAGTTTATACCTCTTAAATTAAAATTGAAAATTAAGTAAAATAAACGAACCCTTGGAACTTTTCTTCGTTTTCTTTTTACTTCCATTACCCTACTACCGTAGGTAATGGAAGTATTGTATTCGGTCTGAAAATTCGATATCGGGTTTTCACCTGATTTACACGTTTTAAGGTCCCTTGAGTCCAAAAAAGTGGTTTTTGGCAATTGGTCAGTGTGTATGTATGTGTGTGTGTATGTATGTATGTATGTGGAGAATCTTCTGACTATTATAGCTCAGAAACTAATAAAGATAGATCTACGAAACTTTAGAATTGAAATACGTCTGGTGTACAGATGAAATTTCCAATTTTTGGTGAAAATTGAAAAACCGGAAGTGGGACATCGGAAACCGGAAGTGGGACCGTAAGTCCGTATCTCAAAAACGGCTCTAACGATTTTCTTCAAACTTGCTATGTAAACACTCTATTAGATGTCCTTTCGAATGATATAGTTGGTTAGTTCAGGAAAATTGATAGGCGGCCTGTATAAATAGCTCAATTTCAGGCCTCGCAAAGGCGTTCCTTTAAAAACGGTTGTACGGATTTTTTTCAAACTCGCCATTTTAACTCACTTTTAAATATGCTTTTGTATGTAGCTATTGTTTTCCTGTCAATAGTTGAGTTTAACCGGAAGTGGGACATCGGAAACCGGAAGTGGGACCGTAAGTCCGTATCTCAAAAACGGCTCTAACGATTTTCTTCAAACTTGCTATATAAACACTTTATTAGATGTCCTTTCGAATGATATAGTTGGTTAGTGCAGGAAAATTGATAGGCGTCCTGTATAAATAGGCCTGTAGTTCAGGCCTCGCAAAGGCGTTCCTTTAAAAACGGTTGTACGGATTTTTTTCAAACTCGCCATTTTAACTCACTTTTAAATATGCTTTTGTATGTAATTATTTTTTTCCGGTTAATAATTGATTTTTTGTAAAAGTTGGTATCTCAAAAACGGCTCTAACGATCTTCTCTTTAGGTCACTTTTATGTTTTCTGATCACATTATATCTCAAAAATGCATATTATACATGTAATAGCGGGTAATGGAAGTCGTGTGGTTGTTTCACACCAGATTTTTTACAATTATTGAAAAATTTTCCGATAATGTCAATTAATTTAAACAAATGTTACAAGGTGTGTTAGTGCAGAAAAAAACTTAACTGATTGTTTAATATGATTAATTAAGTTTAATAGAAATTAAGCTTAAAAAAAATATGTCAATTATTATTATTATTTTTTTTTTTAAATCTCTACTAATTTTTGCTCTTAATTTATAACGTCAAATTTTAAATGCATATTAAGTCGATTCTTACGTATATGGTTATGAATAGGTATAAAAACGGTATTACCTTATAACTGATGTGTAACTTTTAAAGGAATTTAAGTATTTTGTGAGTTGAAATTATGAGATCGGTATTATTTTAAAAGTTTGTGTGTGTGTGTGTATATATATATATATATATATATATATTGAATATCTTTTCAAACATTGAATAAGATGAAACCAGAAAAAATACAAAAAAAGATTACGAATATCAAGCAGCCTTAAATTGAAACATGCAAATTCATTACGTTTTCAAGGGTATAGAATGAATATTTAAGTATATCGAATTAGTAAAAACGGTCCTTTTTAATTTCACTAATTGTGGGGAAAGAGGAGGATTCTTTTAACCCTTTAACGTTCGCTACTTAATTTATTTTAAAAATTACTAAATTATTTTTTTAAATGGCTTTTAGACGCATAGCTGATCATAAATATTTAAAAAATAAAAAATTAGCAATGTTCCTTTTCGAGAAATTTTTGGTTTGAAACATCCATAAGTTAACCTTATTCAATTCAAATAATATTTAATTCAATAAAGAAAACGCTTTGTAAGTAAACATTATCGACTACAAAAACTCTTAAAAGTTTTTTTCAGGCAAAAATAATAGTCCAGCTCTTCATTAAATGAAAAAAAAACTAGACACGAGTGCTTCATCAAACCAGCAATTCGCACTCGCGTACACTAAAAACTTCAAGTGACTTATGCATTTAGCTTCCTTTGAAGCATTATTTGTTAAATTTTGGAATAGTGCTGCTATTTACCGAACAGAAAGGGAACAAAAGTTGAAAACCTGATTAAAACAAGGGAGAAATGTTTAAAAAAAAAAAAAAAAAAAAAAAACTGCTGCATAAAAATTGTTAAATTATGTCAAATGTTTGGTTTCTATGTGAAACCAATGAACGTTAAAGGGTTAAATTAAAGAATGTTACTTATTTTCAATTTTTAGCGATTAATTATTCAATTATTTCATTAATTTTTGGGGCATATGGCGTCATTTTCTTTCTCAGAAAAAACTTTGTTGCGTTATGTAAGATCAATATACATTATAAGCTTATTTATAGCATTCCATTTCCTCTTTAACAATTCATTATATCTAAGACGAAATCAAAATGACGAAGAAAAACTTACCACTTGAACCCTTGCGTGTATTTTAAGCTTTAAAATGAAACGTAAAAACAACTAAATCGTACAAAAGTCAATATTTTGATCTATGGTATAAATGTGTATGGGCGGAGATTACCTTAGAGAAAATTTTCCAGAGACATAGTTCAATGGTATGCTTAATATATCATCAATAATCGATATTTTTCTCATCTTAAACCTTCTTCGATTTTATAAAAATACGTGTAATACATACTATCGATTACCTTGACCTTTTGGAGAATTAAGTGGCAATGCGGGGGCGGAGACGTCAAAAAGCCAATGCCCCCAGTTGGCGCCCGCGGGGCTCTAACACCAAAACAATTTTCTAATTTGGATGTTACGGTCCACACCTCTTAGATTCTGAAAGAGGTTCTTGTTTATTATAGGCGTTATATTAATGGATTTTTTGGAGAGCTGTTTGTGAATAGATGGAAAATCCGTGGCAGTGTATATATTGAAACGGAAATGACACTGAAAATTTATTTTTGTAATTAGTATAATTTTTGTGGTATTGTTAATCAGAATTTGTGAGAAAATGTTTCATTTGCGTTGGGTAATTATGTTTTGATTTATGACTATATTGTAGGTTATTTGACTTGTCAATATCGTTGATTATAATAAATTAGCGTTATTGGATGTCATTTGAAGTTTTCGGACTTGATACATATTTAAATAATAAATAATCAAAAATGAATATAAATGACATTATAATAATATTTTATAAATCGATATTCATATTTTTCAATCGTTTTATTGTCATTAGCTAACAAGGGAAGTAAAACGAGTCAACTAAAATAATTGAGAAATATAAACATTTTTATAATATAAATTCAAGAAACGGCCTACTTGGAAATTCTTGCTAAATTTTTCGGTTCGGATCCACACCATCTTGTGACTGAAGTGCCGACACAACACCTAGGATTTTCGGAGTTCAAGCCTGAAGATAGTGTGGACCCACACCGAAATATTTAGCAAGAATTTCCAAGTAGGTCGTTTTTTGAATTTATATTATATTATAAATAGGAAATTTTATTTAAATATTTAAATAAACATTTTTATTAATAAAATAGACAATATGAATCAAGTTATAATAACAGGTTTCTGTGTGTCAAATTTTAACTAATGACTTAGGTTAGGTTACCATTGCCATTTTCAAAAATGCTCTTACAGAATTCTCGGTGTAATCAGTTCCAACTATACAACATTATATGAGTGCACAGTGCAAGATAACTCTTTAAGCCCCAAAGCAGAACAATACATACACACATATGGAAAAATACTACTATTCACACTTATTTATATAACTGCATATAAAATACTGCAAACCTCCCAAAAAACAACACAAGAAACATTTAAGTCCACCACATTACATAATACTGAGGATACATGAAAGATGACTAGTACAACAGCAAAAAAGAATTAACTGAATAAACTGGGTGAAGAAGGATAAAAATACAAAGTACTTACTGTCTGTGTCTAGCATGCAAAGAGAGCAAGTGCTACATTTAGTGTGTGCTATTAAACACTCTCTATATTCACCTCTAATCGTCGACAACCAAACCCCATGTTAATCTGTAGCTAATTTTTTATACAAATTATGGAGTACCTAACGTACTTTGTTTTTTAATTCCGTTTTTCCTTTCAGAAAATTCATGAACGTTAAATTGATTCTTTTTATTATTATTAGCCGCCTTCAGATTTTAGTGTTCTTTTTACTATAATCTTCAGCCGCCTAGCGGTCGATATTTCCAAATATTATTAACTTTTTTATTATTATTATTATTTAATCTAACCACTTTAATTGTTTTTTTAGTTTTTGTCCTATAATTCAATTTAAATTTTTGATCACAATTTGCTGATTTTTAGTGAGAGCCAAGAAAGAAAACCGCCAAATCGCTAAGTGATGGGTTCTTACATAGTATTTCATCTATTCTTTTACATTATCTTTTAGACTATTGAATTAAATTAAATTGTTGCAATTGTGACGTCATATTTTTCTGTTAAATCACCCTTCTTTCATTATTTTATTCCTTCCTTTAAACCAAGGATAAAATATTATTTTTTTAATTTTTATTTCAATACATTTTTGTAGCAATGACGTCAGCTTCCAGTGTTAGTTTTGGGAAACTTGGGATTTTATTATTAATATTAAGATTGTACATATCTACACTGATAAGTATAAAGGATTTAAGTCTCAAAATGTCGATTTTGAGTTAAGTACGTAGTCAGACTCAGAAAAAAATTCTCTATTGATCGGTATAAAGGATTTAAATCTATGTCATTTAGTCTTTGAGAAAATCCATTGGTAACAAAGATTCAAGCCAGAAATTTAGCATTCATATTTTGTAGAAAACAAACTATATAAAACTATATAAATCTGTTAAAAATAAACAAACTTCAAAATTAAATGTATATAGTTTATTCACAAAATTGTATATTATGATAATACTCTGGTTAAAACTGTATTGAACGGATAAGTTTTTGTACAGTATTTTTTTAACTTTATTTTTCGTCTCCTGAAAAATTAAGAGTTTGGACTTAAATCCTTTATACTTATCAGTACAGATATATATATATTCATATGTGTTCCAGGAATTTAATGTTTTGATCATAATTTGCTGATTTTTAGTGAGAATCAAGAAAGAAAACTGCCAAATCGCCAAGTGATGGTTTTTACATAGTATTTCATCTATTCTTTTACATTATCTTTTAGAGTATTGAATTAAACTAAATTGTTGCAATTGTGACGTCATATTTTTCTGTTAAATCTTTTTTTTTTTTTTTTTTCCATTATTTTATTCATTCATTTGAACCAAGGATAAAATTTTATTTATTTCAATACATTTTTGTAGCAATCACGTCAGCTTCCTGTGTTTGTTTTAGAAAATTTGGGATTTTATTTTTAAGATTGTACATATATATATATTAATATGTGTTCCAGGTTCTTACTTTCTATCCTCAAATTTCCTTTTTTTTTTTTTTTTTTTTTTTTTTAATTTTTCACCGAACAGTGTGTGAACCTCCTAAGAAATCTAATCTCATTTTGTCTCGAAGCAAACATGTACGAAAATTGTATCATTATTTAACTCCATCATTATTTAACTCCTTATAATTTACAATCCATCCTTAATTCCCATTGTATACTTAAATGTTCATAAATCATTTCTTCCTTCTGCCTATTCAACTTTATTTCCACGACTTTCACTCCCCAGCCCCAAAATGTCTCGCTACCAGTTTATTCCTATAATAAACTGTCGTTTATATTCTTGGCATGGACTAAACAGGAATTGCGTAAGTAGCCGCACTAATGACTTGGGCCAAATGATTCGTTGTTTATAACGACCATGATGCGTGAAGGAATAAAGAAAGATCTTTTCCAATATCAACTGTTTAGCTCGAGCAGCATTTGAATGGTAAGAAATGAATGAACAGCCGTTCGCTGGAGGTTGAGACCTTTCAAATTTGCCATAATTGGCAGCTATTGTCTTCTTTATGTTCTTTTGATATCAGAAACCCGTGCTGCGGATTCGGCGGATGTGAACCTCCAACTCAAATTCACTATATTTTAGCAAGCAGTACAGAGACTATCCCACTTTCACTTGTAATCAGGGTTTAAGCTGAGTAAAAATTTTCTTTAGCAAAAAAGCTAAAATCAGAAAAAAAAAAAAAAAAAAAAAAAAATCTTTAGCAAAATGCTCAAATGCCAGAAACAGAAGGGAAAAAAATGAATATCAATTTACACATTATTCTAAACGCCTGGATATGTTTGATTTTCATTTGTAAATTAAATTTAAAAAGTTCTTAATCAGGTCTTTAAAGAGTTATACACAGAAGGTAAAAGATTTTTTAATTAGAAATAAAAAAAACAAAAAAGTAATTAATCATTGTACTAACCACTGTAACCAGATCAATTAGAATATACTACAAGCATATATTTTAACACATTTATTGGCAGACATGAAAAATATTGAACTTTTTCGATTATTACTTTATATTGTAAACTTTTTTAATGCAATATGAACATCTTAGATACGACTTATATTCTTTTTCTGGAGATATAATTATCACTATAGCATGTAAAACTACATTAAGCTTATACTGTATCTGAAAATAAAATCATAACTTACAAATAAAAAAAAAAAAAAAAGAAAAGAAAAGAAAAGAAAGTAATATAAGTGAAATTTGTTTATTACTATTCAAAGCTTTATGGTTTATAATTTTTCTTTCTTTCATATTTAGACCACTTTACAAATGCCTCAAATTTATTTACAAATTGATTTCCTGTATGCGATTCTTATGCGTAGTTCAGCGTTTGATTTTTCTTATATGCATAAACCGATGGATTTTTCTTGATCAATGTTGCGATCTTTTTCCCCATGAAAGATTCGTTATAATATTTTCCCCGAAGATTTTTTTTTTTCAAATTTGTGCTTAGTAAGATGCTTTAGCAAAAAAGCGAAAACATGTTACTTCATTTTATTTTCATTTTGGATAAGTCTTTTAGCATTTCGCGAAAAATGCTACAGTAGCGGAAACACTGCTTCTAATACAATAAATTGCGTTTTATACATTTAATAAAAAATAAAAAATAAATATACATATAAGTGCATAGCTAGAGAATAGTAGTACTGAAATATATAATTTTAATAAGTTTATAATAGCCATTAATAATTATTTTTGTAGCCAAATATTATTTACATTTCAAAATTGTCAATTTTACTATATTAGCATAAGCCTTTTCCATCATAAATAGAACTTGCCAACAATATTTCTCAAAACTTTGGTTAAAAATAATAATTAAAAAAAAAAAAAAAAACTTTTTCGATACTGGTTTTTATTAGTTTTTTTTTTTTTCCTTCTTTTCTTTTTAAGAAAAGAAATAAACAGAAAAAACGATTCTGATGAAATTCTGGCAAAAGCAGAATTTAGTTTAGCACACAGGACTTTTTTTTTTTTTTTTTTTTTTTTTTTTTTCTTTTTAATTATAAGATCGCTTTCAATTTATTCAATTATATTTTCGATAAATTTTCGATTTTGATAAATGTCCAACTATCGTAAAACTGGTATCGTAAAAATCCGTAGATATTGAGACTAATAGTCCTCTGTCCTAAAAAAGAGAGAGAGAGAGAAAGAGAAAAGTAAACTCGAAGCCTATTTTTGTTTTCTAAGTAAGACATATAATTCTGTACAAAACATAGTTTAATTTAGTATGACAAGACCGTTTAAAAATCTATTCCTCCATATGAAGGCATGCGGTAACTCTGTTTCGTTCCTTAGCAACGGTTAATGCATTCATTTCTTAAAATTTCTTTGATACAGCATTAGTATAGGATCCCCTTGGGGGCTTTTAAATTTTTATTGTCATTTTGGCGATAAATTAAAATGCAATTTCGCCAAGGGTGTCCAATACTAAAGCTGTTTTTCCTTTTTTAGTACGAATATTCTGAATTTCATTTTGAATATATATATATTAACTTGATGCGAATGGGGAAAAGGAAGAACATTATTAATTGATCTAAAAATACAAAAAAAAAAAAAAAAAAAATATATGGCTTTGTCTCTTAGATTAAATAAACGAAAATTGTTACGCATTCTTTTTTTTTTTCCCCTGACATGTCGGAAAAACAAAACAAATATATATTTTTTTCAATTTGTTTTTTCTTTTTAATAATTTTAAAGTTACAAAGGGGGGTTTTATTTAATGTCTTTTGAACCAGTTATCTGATTGATTAAAAATACAGCCTTAACCAGATTTTGTAGGCTTCAAAACATATAAATATAATGATATAAATGATGAAGCCATTTCTTTTAAATATCATGTAAATTAACGTTTAGTAATTTGAACTGATGAGGAGAAATAAACTTGTAAATACGTGAGTAATAACAAAGTGCTAGGCGGGGCAGGGCAGACCGACTATAGTTATATGACAACAGATGGTATTAAATATATAATGGATTTATTTATGAACAGATCTTTAAATGGGTTGGTAGATTAATTAAGGAATGGATAGATCAGAAGATTTATTGTTTCATTTAATTTAAAAAGTAATCCTAACTACTTTCTGTATGAATAAAATCATCAAATGAAGAAAGTCTTTGTAATCTATTTCAAAATAGAATTTTTATCTTCAAAATTTCACAAATTGTTCAATTTTTGTCACCTAAACATTTAATGAAATTTTTGTGCTATATTAAACGATCTTTCTTAAACATTTTAAGGAAACACCAGAAATTTTCCGAATTAACTCGTATCCATAGAGCTTATACTATATCTGGGTTTTACTATATTTAGCAGGAGAACCCAAAAACCAGGGAGATAAAAATTCTGCACTCCACGTCATGAAAAATTACAGAGTAACGAAAATATGAGCAAAGTTGCTTCATTATAAGCTGCGTGAAAAATCACCAAACGATCTTGTCTCTGGGTGATGATGACAGATCTCTTGGTGTCTTGGAAAAGAGTGATATGCTGGAATTTTCTAACAGTGTTGCTTATATTTTGTGTATTTCTCGATAAATTGATGAAAAAGAAAAATTCTTTTATTTCTAGCATAAGATTAATCTTAAATCTTGCATTTTTTCCAACAATATGAATTTTTCGTTTATATATATATAGATTATCACATATTATAAAATTTATTTTTTTCTCTTTAAAAAATAGGTAAATTCTCTAAATAAATAAAATTATAAATTAAATTATTTAATCTTAAACAACTAATTTAAAATATAACGCTATACTTTTTTAACCTATAAATAATAAATTTACAATATACGTTTTCTATTTTTTATATCTTCCCTTTCATATCTTTTTCGTTGTAGCTGAAACAAAATCTTTGATCCATTCCCTGTATTCACTTAACAATTTTAACGTAATGGAAATTCTTGTCGCTCTGTAAATGATAATGTTTTGACTTATTTCTATCCTTTTGTTTTGTGAAACCAGAAAATAATGAATTCGGCTTCTTTTAATCTTACATCCAAATATAACTCACGTGCCCTCTTGTCGCTTAATTTACATCATCAGCTAGATAAAATATTTTCTTAGCTGGTTGTTTCCCAGGAACTATAATACTTGGCGAAATCATGCCAACATGCACTAAGAACGGCCATTGAAGTACTGGTTGCCTTTTAAAAAATTACATAAAAATAATCGTAACGTACCGCAGCCATTCTCTGTCTTAAACTTTAAACTTGGCGTCTGTAATTAAACGCCAAATGCATTGTCATTTTTTGCTCCAGTTTTGGACTTTCAACCATGATATAACACAAGAAAGAAATAGGGCCTGGGGCCCGATACTGTTTCCCCACTCCTTGCTTCACACTCCATATTGCATTTGTCAAAATTTATTAAGTTTTTTTTTTTTTTTTTTTTTTTTTTTTTATTCTATGGTCACTCTACAAAATATCTTATTTCATGTAACCAATAAATTCATCTGAACTGATCAACCAATGGCCTCTTGGATTCGTGTTTGGGTAATCTGTTTTCATCTATAATTTTTAACTTGACTTTTTTACAGTTTATCCTGTGTGGCCAACGCAATGTTATCTTTTCGAAGCCTAAAAAGTCGTCATTAGATACTGGGGAAAATCGCTATTAGAATATATATATATAACGGCTCCTTATAATAAAAATTATGAGCAATGTAGAGAGTTGCATTTCATTTAATTTTTTAAAGCAACTTTACGCTTTATGCAACAAAAATTTTTGTAATTTCTTCAGTGCATTTTATGTGATGTAATTTACAATACGGATTAATTTGTATGTTAATTAGGTACACTATATATCAATAAGTATTTGGACACTTTCGTATTTAGATGTTTTGTCAAATATCTAGAAAACTTTTGTAGGAATTATCTTGAACTTTGGGAGTAGAAAGAATACAACAATAAATTGGGATTGGGAGTATAAATATTCACAATAATAATAATAATAATAATAATAATAATAAATAAAAATCTATTTTCTTCTTCTTTTTTTTTTTAAGATAAACGTGATTGAATCGTAAATGCAAGAAAAATCTTCATCTTGTAGAAACACCAAAGGGAAAATTCACTTACAAACAGCTGTTTCGGTAGCTTTGAACATACCACCATCAGTGCATAAAGAAACGAAAAGAAAGTGCATCCGCTTCCTTCTACACTGATGACGGAACGCTCAATGCTACATAAACAGCTATCTTCAATTGTATTTTCCATTTGGTGTTACTACACGTTGAAGATTTTTCCTTCGATTATTTATCTAGCTCCAAATCTCCTTTTAATATATTGTGATTGAAGCTTCACTAGAATATGTTACTTGAAGTTTACTTATTGCTCATATGCGTTTACAGAACATTAGTTTTCTATCCCTAACAGCACTACTCCAAATGAAATCCTGAGAATGTCCTACGGCTGAAAAGGTCATCTATGCACATCTTCAGGATGTATTTTATGGGCAAGTGCGCTGTTAGGCATGTTATCATATAATAACAGGAGACTTGGCGTTGAATATTAAAACCCGAATAAACTACTACGTCAGAAACACCAAAAAAAAAAAAAATTTGAGATGCAAACAGCTGTTTCGGTAACCTTAAGCGTACCGTCTTCAGTGCAAAAAGAATTCTGAATCTGAAGAAGTGCTCGTATATATAGGAAAGGGACCGAATTTAGTTCAACCAATAGGATTACGGAAAAGGTGGGGAGTGTGGCCAATAGGAATTTAGGAATGTAAACAGTGGTGTGTAAACAGTAGAAAAATTAAGAAAATGTGGATTGAATATAAAATTTCCAACAATCAGACAAATGGGGAACAGCGAAATCACAATTTACAAGGTTTTTAAAATTTTTATAAATATGAAAAGCTTCAAAGAAATCGAGTTCATGAATGGATTTAGGTCTGCAAATTATTTTAGCTGAATTAAATTTAAAATTATTATTTTCCTCCCAGCAATGTTTAGAAATAGCCGATTTATTGGTTTCTTGTTTGCTTACGTAATTCATATGTTCTTTTAGACGAAATTTAAGACTGCGTTTAGTTTGGCCAATATATGATAAACCACACTGACAGGAAATAGTAATATCCGGTTTACATATGAAATAGAAAATAATGGCTCCCTTCCATTTCTTGATACCCTCGTCTCTCGCACTGTAAATGGATTTTCAACCACCGTCTATCGTAAAAATTTTGCAGTCTCCCTTCCTCCCCATGCGCGTTCATGTCACCCACCTAACCAGAAAATGGCTGCTTTCTATACTTTTGTAAACCGCGCCCTTAATATTTGTTCAAATCCTATTTTATTAAAATCTGAAATTAAATACCTGAAAGCCATTGCAACTGACAGAGGTTATGACCCTTCCATTATAGACAAAGCTATCCAAAAATTACAACTCCCTCGTATTTCGTCTACTAAATCAGCCTCTTCTAATATCGGTATTGTTTTACCTATTTTCCTAAAACCAGGCAGACCATAGCTAAAATTCTCAAACAATATGATTTTAAAATAATATTTTCGCCTTCCAATAAACTCACCTTTTCTCAGTTAACCCGTTAGTAGTCGCTATAGACAGCGCCACCTATTACAGATTGCGTACTTTTTATTTAACTGTCACCAGTAATTTTAAAAAGTGATGTGATCGTCGTTTCTTTGAGTTTATTTGCGTTTTATGTATATCAAATGCCACTCCTAAAAATTTTTGGTGGCTGTCGAATAAAAAAATCTGGCAATACTTAAGGATGGGCGGCAAATCGACCAACTAGCGATTACTAACGGGTTAAAAGGTCCCATTGATATGAATAATTCTTGGGGTATGTGTAGTATTTCCTGTCAGTGTGATTTATCATATATTGGCCAAACTAAACGCAGTCTTAAATTTAGTCTAAAAGAACATATGAATTACGTCCGCAAACAAGAAACCAATATATCGGCTATTTCTAAACATTGCTAAGAGGAAAATCATAATTTTAAATTTAATTCAGCTAAAATAATTTGCAGACCTAAATCCATTCATGAACTCGATTTCTTTAAAGGTTTTCATAATCATAAAAATTTTAAAAACCTTGTAAACTGTGATTTCGCTGTTCCCTATTTGTCTGATTGTTGGAAATTTTACATTCAGTCCACATTTTCTTAATTTTTCTACTGTTTACACAGCTACACATTCCTAAATTCCTATTGGCCACACTCCCCACTTTTTTCGTAATCCTATTGGTTGAACTAAATTCGGTCCCTCTCCTATATATACGAGCACTTCTCCAGATTCAGAATTCTTTTTGCACTGAAGACGGTACGCTTAAGGCTACCGAAACAGCTGTATGCATCTCAAATATTTTTCATTGACGTTTCTGACGTAGTAGTTTATTCGGGTTTTAATATATTATCATATACTCAAAGCAGTCATCTACATTCAAAAATGTTTGCCAATATTCCCTTTCCCTAACAGCACACGTATACACAGTACATCATGAGGAGGTCCATGGTATGCCATTTCATCCACAGTATATCCTGAGGATGTCATGTGGAGAAGATGTGTTGTTAGGGTTTTCAAAGAGAGTATTTGTTAAGAAATGCTTTACTAAAACTGACAATTATCCAGGTTTAAGTTACAGTGAGGGCAATTTGGGCATTTGTCGATGCCCGCTGATTTGAAGAGCCCCAAATTGTGAAAGTTTTGTTATATGTTTTACCTTTACCGTATGCTCTTACCTTTTTCTAAAAGTATGATGCAAAAGTTCTGTGCCAAGCCAAAAATAATGATAATAATAGTGCTAAAAGCACCAAGCAATCATTTTTGATTGATGATTGATTTTAATATTTGAAGATCTGATTAAAAAAAAAAAAGAAGAAGAAGTCTAAATTATTGGCTATTATGAGACAATTTTTCGTAAATACCCACAATGCAATGCTGCAAAACTTTTAATTTTATTATTTTTCCAATTTTATTTGCGAGAAATAATAGTTTAAATACCGCGGCATATGGCAGAGTATTTCTTATGTCACCATCTTTGACCATACTTAAAACGCATAATTTTTCTTCTTTTTCTAAAAACATTTCAGATATGTATAATAAACTGCATTCACAGAACTGGGCATCATTTTGAAACGAATTAAAAATTAATAGACGTACGACGTTATATTAGTTCCGTGTTTCCGGGAATAGCAATAACGTAAAAGATAAAAGTTCAACAACACTGTGTTGCCAGAAATGTTATGTATTAATTCATAGTATATAAAATCATAGATTTATCATTTAGATGGCCTCTACAGTGTCTTTATGTCATTAATATAAGATTTACGTGGAGCAAATTCATCGATAATCAGCATTATGAGTAATTCAACCAGGTAAGGAATATAAAAATTGTGTATTTAAAATCTTTAAAATATTTTGCATAAAGTTAATTTTAAAGCAACCTTTACCATTGAAACCACCAACAAAGTATTTTAGAAGGTTCCCATTATCAATGCCAATTTGATTTTGTTACATAATAAGTACTTCATAGTTGTTTAAGTTTAGGCTTAATGGTAATTCAAGATCCCTCGGAAGCATCTACTGATTATACTTTAAAATCTTCCAAAATTAATTTTAATATTCAGATTATTTTATAATTAAAAAATTGTATTTTCGTATATATTAACCATTGAATTTCGCCAAATATTGGCTATGAGAATTGAGAAACCACAGAACAACATAGGGGAGAGTGGGGTTGAATGGGACAATGGCTAGATTTTTATGTTTTGCAAGCACCTGAAATTAGACATTTTTTCTGATATATGGCAGCACTGAGATCATTCATCAAGTGTAGTTTCAGAATTGTGCTATCCATAGAAGGGCAGAAAAAAATTAAAGTGTCTTTTTCAGCTGGCAAAGTAAGTTTTTGCTGATTCAATTAGGTAGTTAAGGTATTAACTATTTGCTTAAAGTTAATGTAACTCTTATGCGGTGAATAGGCATAATCTTTTATTGTGTTTATGATATTCAAAAAGAATATTGACAATTGTTCATTAAGCCTATTTCCTGTGATGGTGGTTGTCATGTGATGGTGGGGATGAATGGGACATTCCCCACTATGTATTAATTTAAAATTTTACACAAGAATTATATTAAAACGTAAATTAGCCATATTGATTATCAGGAATCTTAATTTTGTGGACTTTGAAAAACAATTTGAAATTAATTGTTCCGATTTTTGTTTATAATAATCATGATTTAAAAAAATTAGAAGTTAGAATATTCAATGCAACTTAAATCAATAATTAAAAAAAAAATACATAAATAAATAAACTAATAATAATTTGATTAAAATCACAATTTCAATCAAGCTCATTAAATAAATCCTGGTGATTATTAATGTAATACAGAATAGAATGCTGATTTTCCCGATCAGTCGGAAACAAAAATTTATCTGGATAATTTGTACTCTATTATAATGATTTATCTCTTTCTACTGTCTTATTTATTTATTTATTTTTAGATTAGATCTTATTAGATTGAATTACCAAAACCTAGAGCACTAGGAAATGTGCGAACCAAAGGACTTTTACTTTTTTATGTTAATTTGAGTCAATACATCAGTTTATGTTAATTTCAGTAAATTCATAGTGCGTAATAAAATCACATAAGCCAATTTGACTTTAAAAATTTATTTACTTTCTATTTTGTTTTCTTTTCTTTGTTAATTCCAGTCCTGTCCAATTCATCTCCAATCATGTCCCATTCATCCCCACATATGGGGATGAATGGGACAATGCACATGCATGTAAAAAAAGTTATTTTTAATTAAAAATCATAACTTTTTTATTAAAGCTAGTATGTTTAAATGTAACTGATTACTGAAGTGTACTTATGAACCATGTTACAATATTCTGAATTACATATGGCCAACGTTATCAATAAAAACATGAAAAATGTCCCATTCATCCCCACTCTCCCCTATATATTGAAGCGAAAGATAATTTTAATTATGCACCTACACAGGGATATTTTGACTAAGTAATTCAAATTACGTTTCTCAGCAATTAGACTTCGAGTTAGGAAAAACAAAACTGAAAATAAGCTATGTGGTATTTTACAAGACGATATAATGGGAATTTTATATATATTAGCAAAGATATTTTCTTTTCCTTTTATGTTTTTCATTTTATTGATTGAGAAAGAGAATTCAGCGGTTATTATATATACAGATTAATATTGTCTTACACGAGTAAATTATTCCATAACATATTCAAATAAATTTCAAATCAAATTAAATAGAAATTTGAAAAAAGCATACGTGATTTCTACATCATCACAGTGTTTCTTGCCCTTGTTTAATTGTCTGAGTGCATAATCTGATGTGAAATGAAATTAAGGTAAAAAAAAAAAAACAACAATATATTTAACAAGTTATTTCTTTACAACTGGCACTACTCGAAAGTATGGCTTACAGTTCATCGTAGAAAAAGAAAGCCTAATGATTTCTATATCAGTTATAATATAAACAAAAAAAAAAAAAAAAAAAAAAAAAAAAACATTTTAGAAATCCAAACAATTTTAACATTTTACGTTTTCCCTTTTTTTTTTTTCTCGGAATATTCGAATTCCTGGAAACTCGGTTATTATCTTCTTCGTTATCCTTGCCAACAAGTTGGCCATCGTGTGTCACAATTTTGATTGAAACTGGTGATCAATTATAAGGAGTGCATTTTGAAATAATTATGGGGAAGAAAAAAAAAAAAAAGAGGGTGGGGAACCGAAAATAAAATTATTTTTATTTGCAGCTCACAAAAAGAAAGCTTCAAGGATTATTACTATTTTATTTTGTTACATTTTTTATATTATGAATCACGACCGCTTAATATTTGTGCATCAAACATGGCGTTTAAGCTTTGATAGTTTTATCATTCGTTTTTCATTCACATTGTGCATTATTAATATTAATATTATCTTATTTCGTTAAAATTAAAATTTGAAAAGTTGTTATGTTGTTGTTAAAGTTTGTATATATTCTCGCATTTTTTTTATCTTGATTTTCTAAGAATATTATTCTCTCAACGTCAATAGGATCTAGAATTGTCGAATTCCTTATTTCTGTTGCCTATCACTTACACATCTATGTTAAAATCGAGTTATTAAAAAAGAATCAAAATGGTGATTTTTCAGAATAAACATTGTATGATCTTTGGATTTTTATGTAAGCCTATTATATTAGACGATAGACAGGTTTTTCTTTCCCTACTTTTTTTTTCTTCTTTTTATCAAAGTCATCTTATAACTTAGTATAACCCTTTCCTTCCTTAAACCTATGTCATATGATGCACGTTTTTTCTAATTACTGATTTTATCAGACTGAACTTTCAAAGAAACGTTTATTTATTTTTTTTTTTATCTTAATTCGATTCGAATTTTCCATTTTTTTTTTTTACCTTTACAGCTTAGAGTTTCCTGAGTCGTATATCTGCTTATTTTTCTTTAAATACCAAATATTATCATTATTCCAAAAAAGAGAAGAAAAAAATCGGTTCATTATTTACAGTAACAAATTAATCATATCTTTTTTGTGGTAGAGCTATCTTATCTATAGTCATATCCATCGGAAAATTTACGTATATAATTCGTGTAAAATTGCCATTTGCTTACTTCAAATTCTATTCTGAAAATTCAGAATGTCAAAAGGGTTAAAGATAATTCTTTCTAGCACTGAAACACGCGTTTTTCTTTTCTTTCTTCTTCTTCTTTTTTTTTTTTTTTTTTTTTTTTTTTTGTAAGTCCGGTTTGCAGCCTAAAATTAAGACAAAGAAACCTGGTCATCTTGAAATTATATGTTGATGAAATAAACTACTGCTATATGTATATAGAACAATCAGGAAAATTACAGCTGTAATAAAAAAAAAAAAAAAAGAAAGAAAGAAAGAAAGACAAAAACTTTTCTTAAGAGTTTTGATACAATTCCATAGAGAAGTTATTTATTTATTTATATTTATATTTATTTATTTTGCATGCATTTTAATGATGTCACATCTTTTCTTAAATTCTTTGAAATTTCATTATTTCAGAACACAATTTATTTGTAAACGGAAAATTTAAATTGGCAACTGAATTTACGTGACCAATAAATGAATAATAATAATAATAATAATAATAATAATAGAAGTTGTTTTGTTTAAAATCAGTCGTTGAACCTAGAACCTGAAACTGAATATTTTAAAAGTTTGGATTTGGTCTATTAGTTCATTTATTCATGTAACTAATTATTCGAAACATTTAAGCAATTATAAATTCAAATTTCTTGATAATTTAGATGGTCTTTTTCTAAATAGGCTCGTAGCCAATCGCGCATGTGCAGCTCCAAAAAGAACGTACGCTGTTGTTCAAAAAATAGATACCATAACTAACAGAATTTTAAACTAAAGAACTTCGAAAGTGAGATTTTGCTATATTTACACGTTTTTGGGTCTCCTGAATACGAAAATCATGTTTTTAGTGGTTGGTCTGTGTGTGTGTCTGTCTGCCTGTTATCAGCATATCTCAAAAACAAATTATGGCAGAAAGTTCAAACTCGGTATTCTAAATGTGTATCATATAGGGATGCTGCAGTAAGCTTTTAGTTAAGATCAAGCCAATGGTTCGTGTACAGGGACACTCAAAAGTATTTAAATACATTATATCTATGGGGGAAATTGCAGGTAAGTAGAGTTTAACATCTATAGACTGACCTAAACCAAATGAAACGAATATATATATTTTTTATAATAGAGATAATCAACTGGGAAAAAAAATTGCGTATATAAGAAACCCACCTCCCCCCCCCCTGGGGGGGAAGTCCCCCCTCGAGGGAAGTAAATTTTCTTGATGGATATCTTTCAAAAGAGCTTGCCAATACCTTTAAAACGAATGGTTGAACCATCGATCTGCGATAATTTAAAATAAAGTTATCGATTTTTTTCATTTTTAACAAAAAAAAAAAAAAATAATAATAATAATGTAATATTGAGAATAAATTCAACTTTTATATATATATATATATTTAGTGTTATACTACTTCTCTAATATGGAAATCGTCTGCATTATTATAAAAGATAATTTTTTTAAATAATAATTTTAATAAATTATTTTTTAAAAACAAAATTATTATTTAATAACCGAATTAAATTCTATATTTTTTATAGGTGCAGTAATGAAACGGGTGGTTGAGGGGGGGAGGTAGCCCCCCTTACACAGAACTAATGATCCTATAAAACTCTTCCAAAGTCTAATTTGAATTGTTTAACACAGGTTTACGTAACAGTACTCGTTATCTTACCTCTTAATCTGCAACCTGTATTTATAGTATTAAATTTCAGGGTAAGAGAAAGTCGTGCGAGTGACACACCAGATTATGTCTTTTCCTTTCTTTTCTTTTCATTATTTCTGCGATGCTTTTAAAATACTCGCTTTAAAATGCAAAAGTATGAAGTAATCATTTCTATAATTATTTTCAATTTCAATTATAGTTTGGTTTCGTAAAAATGTAAATAGATTAATTACAAGTAATTTGCAACTCACAAATAATAATAATAATAATAATAATAAAACAGCTTGTTAGGAGTTTTAAATTAAAATGCACTTTTTGGTCGTGCATTAAATAAAATATTTCATATAAACTACTATTTAAAAGGGGAGAAAATGGTTATAATGCTTATGTACATTTGTATTGAAATTGTGCGCGTTATCAAGATAGACTATCAAATGATTATGAAAGAATTTCATTTTAACCAAATTAATTTTTTCATGATATTAAAAGAAATTACACTAGTCATAAACTGCTTAACATAGTTTCTGAAATTACAAGATTTTCCTCTCAAATTTCGATTTTCATCAACTCATATTTAAATTTCCAACTGAAAATATTGAATAAACGAACTGGCATTTAAATAACATATATTTGACGTAAAGACAGACAATATAGAACAAAAAGTGGGCAGACTAAAATGCTAATCAAGCTTTTGTTAGCGGTTCGATATTTGCATTTTCTAAATCACATTATTCGAAGCCCTTTTCAGCCGCGCGCGTCCTATCAGATTTCGAAACCATTTTGCGCCGGCTGTTTAGTCTACAAAAGATGTGCTGAAAACTAATACCTCCATTTCACAACTGTTTTGGCCTATGCTAGCATCGGTTTTCCTTCAACGCGTGAAAGCTCTAGCCTTATTTGATCCCTCCGGATCTGTTTCATTTTTCCTCAGAGAGTACAAACATGTCATAAAGGAGTAAATTTTATTACTACTATGAAAAAGTGATAATCGGATGTGCGATTTTGATAAGATCACAGCGTTTTAAATAGTTAAAATCTTTTTGTGTCATGTTTGATTTCAGAAGAATGTATTATATCTTACTTAACGAAAGGTTATAAAAATCCTTTCGTTCTAGTTTACTCCAGACCCTGACTTACGGCAGGACATACGGGGCAAATGCCCTGGGCCCCCCTTCTGGAAGGGGGCCCCCTACAGGCGAATGCAGAAATTCTGCAACCTAAAGACCTCTTATGCCACTGCAAGGGGGCCCCCCAGATAATAGGCTTGCCCCGGGGCTCCAGGTAGTCTAAGTCGGGCCCTGGTTTACTCCTTATGTTCAATTTCCTGTTTATTTATTTTATTGTAGTAATCGAGATGGTTGAAAAGATATGTTGCCAAAGTGTCATTCATATTATAAATAATTATTTCTTACACGTGTTAGCGTTTAATAATTACTTAATTTTGTTACTTTATTTCGAAGGCACCAAAGGTGGGGGAGGGGGGGGGAGAATCACCGGTGAGCTTTTTTTTTTTTTTTTTTTTTTTTTTTAGAATTTATTATTCGTAAATCTCCTAGAATTGTGATCATTGGATTGTAACGTGTATGGTTGTTTCGATATTTAGAAAGTGTACTTTAAAAAAATGCTTTTTCTGGAAGTTAGCACTATTTAACCATCAATCTCACATTTAGTCAACATTATCAGACTTACTTACGATATTTGTTTTATATTTTATTTAATTATTTATTGCCGAAACGTCAGTGGAGGCCCTACATTGAGGGGGCCGTGCCCTTAGCGACCGTGCCCTTAGCGGAAATCTATAAACCCGTGTCCTTAGCGGAAATGTTATCTCCCCTCCGTGGCGTACTTTTAGCATACGTGCCTTTAGCGGAATTGTATAATAAATTTAAAAATAAATTAATAAATAAAAAACGAGCTCTTCAATTTTCCTCTACACTTTATCCACATTTAGCACTGGCTATATTTTACTTCATAAGTAATCTGTCGCAAAAATACGTATGCGTACTGTAGAATATGCGTTATTTGAGGGAACGGTGATCTGTAACCATATAAAGTTTAATGAACCACAGTACTCCATATGAAAACGTACATTATTGCCATTTTATAATTTAATTTAAGTATTTGAAAACATCATTAAGCATTACACCTTTTAAAACTAAAACAAAAATGAAAAGTCATGAGGTACATATTCGTTATCAACAATTTCCAACTGTACGTATTCGTTGTATCGTATAACATTCTATGTTATTTGTCTATATTATCACACAATGGACAGACATATAGACTAATTGAATTCATAATCACTTTGAAACATTGTTGGGAAGTTTTAAAAATGCTTAACACAAACAGATATGCTGCTCTTAATTTCCCATACCCCTTAATGTATCGAAACATTTTTGCGTAACCCTGTAAATCTGAGGTTAAGCATATTATAGTTTATACAAAACATTTTCTTAGCATATAAACAATAAACGCGAAATTCTTTATGATTTTTTGATAAAGTTATTTAAATGTGATTTATAAAAATGTCTCCTCTAAAGCGAAAGGCATTTGCATTTTTTGGATGTCCCTGTGCACAAACCAGTGGCATAGGTTCTATTAGAGCCATTTTAAGTAGGGAATAATCAATAATGAATTTGAATAACACATATCATTTAAACAAACAAACAAACAAACAAAAAATCTAGTATGTTGTGGCCACCACAAGTCTTTCTTCTACATATTCCTATACAAATTCACTAACAAGGAAACATTCAAAAGGTGTCGTCTTCAAAAAATATTGAAAAAAATATATGTGATTCTACTCTTCCTAAAACACCAGAAAGTGAAAAAATTATCGGCTGAAAGGAATTACAGCGACCACAAAAAATTATCAAAATTAAGCATATTTGGGGATTTCACATTGTTAGGCAATTGATTTTGAGTACTTGGCGGAGAAACAAAACACGGTTCTGTTCGTACACGGCAATCTCGGTGCTAGCGAACTGAAAGCCTAACAGCGCTAAATCGCAAAATATGCTTAATTTTGATAATTTTTTGTGGTCGCTGTAATTCATTTCAGCCGATATTTTTTTCACTTCCTGGTGTTTTATGAAGGGTAGAATCACATATATTTTTTTCAATATTTTTTGAAGATGACACCTTTTGAATGTTTCCTTGTAAGTGCAAATAATCAATTTTTATCTTAAAGAAAACTAACACTAAATATCCAAAGAGCCCACCAGCGGCCGAGCGGTTCTGCGCTCAAAGCTGGTAGATGGGAGGTGCCGGGTTCGATCCCAGGTCGCGCTCATCGACCTAGCCGTTCGGAGTTTTCCGTGGTTTCCTCCGAAACTTGCGTAAATACGGGCTAGGACCCCTTAGAAAGACCCCCACGGAGGGCATTCCCCCTCTAGGCCTAGGACACATCAGGAGTCAATCGGCCTTAAATCCTACAACCAACCAAAGAAAGATTTATTGTCTATAAATGACATCTTAAAAAATGCATTTTTATAATAGTTATCTCACATATCAAGTTTCGTACAGTTATATGCCATTGAAGTTGAGATATAACTTTCTCGTTATCGAGGAAATTTGTAGTATAGCAGAGCCATCTATTGGCCGATAAGCATCCAAATTGAATCAGCATAATGCCTCATAATGGCCTTCACATATATCACGTTTTGTTTGATTATACGCAATAGAACCTGAGATATAGCCTCCCTTTAAATTGCGGAAATCGCTGTATAGCAGCGCCACCTGTTGAGCGGTTGACACTAAAAGTTTATAGACACTCATTTAGGTTAGAGTGCATCAATATATAAATTTATATGCAATTATATGCCGTAGTTCCTGAAATACAGCTTTCCTTTATATTGCAGAAATATATGTACAGCAGCGCCACCTGTCAGTCCATAAGCATTCAAATTGAATCAGCATAATGTCTCACATTGACCTTCTCTTATATCAAGTTTTGATTAGTTATACACAATAGCACCTGAGATGTAGCTTCCCCATAAATTGTGGAAATCGCTGCATATCAGAGCCACCTGTTGAGCGGTTGGCATCAAAAGTTGATAGGCACTAGTATGGCTCAAGGTGTATCTACATGTAAATTTTTATACAATTCTGAGCAGTAGTTCTGGAGATACAGTTGCCACAAAATATTTTCCCACACACACACGTGCTAAGTTATTAAAATTTGGTTTGTAGAAGTATCTCTCATAGAATGAAATGCTTTGGAATACTTTCGGCTATTCCTATACATAAACCAATAACAATATTTACTCCATTTTCCATAGAGAACACTCGATAAGGAACATACTTTCTTATTTCCGCTAAGGGCACGGCTTCTTCTATTCCTCCTTCTTCCCTTTGACCCCATTCCGCTAAGGGCACGTTCCGCTAAGGGCACGGTCGCTAAGGGCACGACACCACATTGAGACTCAAAACGGTTTTGGGCTGTGTCTGTCTGTCTGTCTGTCTGTCTGTCTGTTTGTCTGTCGCGCGATAGCGGCCACAAAAATAGCGCTATTGACTTGAAATTTGGTACACATGTTCATGAGAACCACGAAATGAGCTGTATAGTTTTTGGTATGTATTCCATTTGTAGTTCGTATACAGGGACACGCCAAAGTTTTTCTTATCATTACGGCCTATGGGAGGAATTTGTATGTATCGCGATGGCGGCCGCAAAAATAGCGCTATTGACTTGAAATTTGGTACACATGTTCATGAGCCCCACGAAATCAGCTGTATAGTTTTTGGTATGTATTCCCTTTGTAGTTCGTATACAGGGACACGCCAAAGCTTTTCTTATCATTACGGCCTGTGGGAGGAATTTGTATGTATCGCGATAGCGGCCGCAAAATTAGCGCTATTGACTTGAAATTTGGTACACATGTTCATGAGCCCCACGAAATCAGCTGTATAGTTTTTGGTATATATTCCATTTGTAGTTCATATACAGGGACACGCCAAAGTTTTTCTTATCATTACGGCCTATGGGAGGATTTTGTATGTATCGCGATAGCGGCCGAAAAAATAGCGCTATTGACTTGAAATTTGGTACACATGTTCATGAGCCCCATAAAATCAGCTGTATTGTTTTTGGTATGTATTCCATTTGTAGTTCGTATACCTGTCCGTCTGTCTGTCTGTCTGTCGTGCGATAGCGGCCGCAAATATCACTCTCTTAATTTAAAATTTGGTATACATGTTCATGATCCCCACGAAATTAGCTGTATAGTTTTGGGTGCGCATTGTACACGCCAAAGTTTTTTGAAGTGAAAACTTCTTTAGGCGCGTTGAGCACTTTTGGGTGAACAAAAATCTTTAAACTCCCGTCATCGTCAGCTAACGCTTTCCATTTGAAGTGAAAACTTTTGGGTGAAAAAAAATCATTGAATTCGCGTCATCGTCAGTAAACGCTTTCCATCCTTGTATGATACAAATAATGTACCATACAATTAACTTGCTAATGTGAAGTGTTAGTAATTTTATAGTATATATTGTTTTAAAATCTGTTGCGGCTCTACACGACTTCTCTCATCTCCGAGCACTGTCTCTATTGCAGTTAAACCTCACAAAACCGTGAGAAAGCCCAAAGCTGCCATTTTTCTCACGTTTTTACAATCTGGTGCGGCTCTACACGACTTATTTTATCTCCGGACACAGTCTCTTAAAGATTGCAGCCGGAAACGTTGCAGTTAGACCTCACAAAACCGTGAGAAAGGCCAAAGCCGCAATTTTTCTCACGTTTTTACAATCTGGTGCGGCTCTACACGACTTCTCTCATCTCCGGACACTGTCTCTATTGCAGTTAGACCACACAAAACAGTGAGAAAGGCCAAAGCCGCCATTTTTCTCACGTTTTTACAATCGGGTGCGGCTCTACACGACTTCACTCATCACCGGACACAGTCTCTTAAAGATTTCAGCCGGAAACGTTGCAGTTAGACTTCACAGAACCATGAGAAAGACCAAAGCCGCCATTTTTCTCACGTTTTTAAAATCTGGTGCGGCTCTACACGACTTCTGTCATTTCTGGACACTGCCTCTTAAAGATTGCAGCCGAAAACGTTCCAGTTAGACCTCACAAAACCGTGATAAAGGCCAAAGCCGCCATTTCTCTCACGTTTTTACAATCTGGTGCGGCTCTACACGACTTCTCTCATTTCCGGACACTGTCTCTATTCCAGTTAGACCTCATAAAACCGTGAGAAATGCCAAAGCCGCCATTTTTCTCACGTTTTTACAATCGGGTGCCGCTCTACACGACTTCACTCATCTCCATACACAGTCTGTTAAAAATTGCAGCCAGAAACGTTGCAGTTAGACTTCACAGAACCATGAGAAAGACAAAAGCCGCCATTTTTCTCACGTTTTTAAAATCTGGTGCGGCTTTACACGACTTCTCTCATCTCCGGCCTCTGTCTCTTAAAGATTTCAGCCGGAAACGTTGCAGTTAGACCTCACAAAACAGTGAGAAAGACCAAAGCCGCCATTTCTCTCACGTTTTTACAATCTGGTGCGGCTTTACACGACTTCTCTCATCTCCGGCCACTGTCTCTTAAAGATTTCAGCCGGAAACGTTGCAGTTAGACCTCACAAAACCGTGAGAAAGGCCAAAGCCGCCATTTTTCTCACGTTTTTACAATCGGGTGCGACTCTACACGACTTCACTCATCTCCGGACACAGTCTCTTAAAGATTGCAGCCGGAAACGTTCCAGTTAGACTTCACAGAATAATGAGAAAGACCAAAGCCGCCATTTTTCTCACGTTTTTAAAAACTGGTGCGGCTCTACACGACTTCTCTCATTTCCGGACACTGTCTCTTAAAGATTGCAGCCGGAAACGTTCCAGTTAGACCTCACAAAACCGTGATAAAGGCCAAAGCCGCCATTTTTCTCACGTTTTTACAATCTGGTGCGGCTCTACACGACTTCTCTCATTTCCGGACACTGTCTCTATTCCAGTTAGACCTCACAAAACCGTGAGAAAGGCCTAAGCCGCCATTTTTCTCACGTTTTTACAATCTGGTGCGGCTTTACACGACTTCTCTCATCTCCGGCCACTGTCTCTTAAAGATTTCAGCCGGAAACGTTGCAGTTAGACCTCACAAAACTGTGAGAAAGGCCAAAGCCGCCATTTTTCTCACGTTTTAACAATCTGGTGCGGCTCTACACGAATTCTCTCATCTCCGGACACTGTCTCTATTCCTGTTAGACCTCACAAAACAGTGCGAAAGGCCAAAGCCGCCATTTTTCTCACGTTTTTCCAATCTGGTGCGGCTCTACACGACTTCTCTCATCTCCTCACACTGTCTCTATTGCAGTTAGCGCATTAAATAAAATTGTAATATAATTTTTGTAGTAGTAGTTTATATTAATGAATAAAAAAACACTTCATTTAAAAGTATTTACTACACAATAAAATATTTCCTGACGATTCAAGAAATACACATGTAATTGTTCACGATTTCACTTCTGTCGGCACTCCCGAATGCAACTTTTTTTTTTTTTTTTATCATTACGGTCTATGGGAAGAATTTCTATGTACCGCAATAGCAGCCGCAAAAGTCCTTCGATTGACTTGCAAATTGGCGCACACGTTCCAGCTTTGCATAAACGTAAGTAGCTGTATAATTTTTATTGCTATATTGGTTAAAAAATGTGTATAGGGACACGCCAAAATTCTTAACATTACGGCATAAGGTGTGAATTTCTTTTAAACGCATTTTAATATCATTACTTTGCAATGAAGAAAGTGAAACTAGCGTACGTGAGTAATATGCTTAAACTCATGTTGTTTGAAGAAAATATGTGCTCTTAAGCTTTCTAATTAATGTACAGGACCTTACAAAAGTGTTCTGTTAATGTCACGTAGTCATGCGAACTATGTTAAATTTGGAACAATTATTAATTTTAAACGCAAAATAAGCTGAATAGTTTTTACTGGTGTATACAATGTTTATGGTTTGTTTACAGAGCCACAAGAAAGAATTTCGTAACATTAGAGCCTATGGACAAACTTTTATTTAAGCGCGCTCTTTAATGCGTTTATGCTGAATTGAACTTAATAAAATTAACATACATTATAAAGATGCTTAAAATCATGTTTACTCTTGAAAACAGTTATGTATAGTCTAAATAATTTATGAGACCACACAAAATAATTCCGAGTATATACTATAATCATCCAAATGATGTCAAATTAGTTTGAAAAATTAATGAGTTACAATTAATTAAATTTATTCTTATTATTGGCGTTTATAATGACTGTGGCTACTTTTCCGGGATACATAAAATAATTTCGTACTATTACGGTCTATAGTCAATATTTCTTAAAAGTTTATTTTAACATGGTTACACTCCATCAAATATAATGCAATTTTATTAGAATATTAAAAACATGTTTTCCTGTTGATAATTGTGGGCATAGACTTAGAAATTAGTTTAAAGGTTACGCAAAATATTTCCGATATGCTACGTAATTTTTTTTTGTATGAAAAATGATAGTTATGAAATTTGGTATTTATGAATTTCAGGGAAATAATACAAGACTGTCATTTATTAAGAATACATATTGTTGCGTACTTGGGGGTCCGTAAGTTGTCCGAGAATGAAAGGCGAAACTTGCAAAAATTCAGTAATGTAGTCACAGAAAGTTCCAGAAAAATACAGGTCTATAAACCAAGTATCAGCTTCAAATCAGCCAGTAAACACAGCTTAAACAACAGCCGTTAACAGCAAAACAACAGTACAAACTGTTTAGCAATAACACATAAAGAAAGTCTCATCCAAAGAGACTCACAGCAAAGCAAGCATTTGACGAAACTGACACAGATCTGACACTGACCGCCTTGGTGAAGAAATGCTCCTTTTATACTTTTCTATCGAACACAGACTGTTCTGGAAAATTCTCGTATCTCATAATGAGATTAGAGCTTCCATATTTGGTATATCCCTAATAAGGATTTTCTCGCCAAGGTCGCCAAAAATAGCCAAGGAGGGAAATAGTCGCCAAATTTGGCGCCAAATCTATTTCTTCCCTTATAGTAGCTTTTTTAAGTGTTTTTAAGGGAAAATTAGGCGATTTTACGCTAAAACGACTAGAAATGCACAAAGTTAGCATTTTATTAACTTTACTAAACCTTTTGAAAGAATTTATACAAAAATAAATGCGATTATTTACAATTCTGTAACACTTTATGGGATATACAAATAGAGATGCAGCGGGGGGTTGAGGGGGGCGGAAGCCCCCCTCAAGAATGTATCTGATTATGGTAACAAGTCGATAGAATCAATATATACAATTATATAATAAGGAATAAATAAAAATGACCTATTGAATAATGTCTGATGTAAATAGGACGTTGAGGCTCCTGATCTGCAGATCCACTAGTTTATTTATATTTCGTACTACCTTAAACAACTCTGCGGGAAATTTTTTGTTAATTTCTTGCATGTTTCTTACGCATGAAGTCAGCAGCATATTGGCTTATTTGGTTATACTAATCGGTTAAGAAAACTGTGGTAGTTACTTAGAATAATAATTTTCAATATCGTACCATTTATACATCTATTCTAATTATACCATTTGGTCAGTAGAACTAAAGATAAACTCGGTGCAATAATTAAAAAAATTTTCTTTTGCTCTTAGTAAAGAAGTCTGATAATTATACATTTTATCTTTAATATTAAACTATCAATTAATATATATATATATATATATATATATATATATATATATATTGTATTTATGACAAACCTACCTAAAGGAAAAAAATAATAATAGTTTCTTCGTTCGCTTAAGTTATGTGTAAAATTTTGATTTGCTGAACTTGAACAAAATGTTGCACTAGAAAAAACACTTTAATATATGCGGTTTCATTCTTTATTCCTTCTTACAAAAAGAGCAAGCCATACTAGTCCTTTCATTTAAAAGAAATAATAGTAATAAAAGCTAGAGATGATCTTTCAATCGCTTAATTCTGTGGAGAACAATTCGTTTCATCTCAATTAAATAAAACAGAATAAAATGTTTCCTGATGTCATTTTTGAACATTGAACAGATCTCACATCTGTTACTTAAAAATAGAAATCGCGTATTCTTCTTAGACAAAAGTATATGAATAAAAATTTAACGATAAAATTCTTGTGGTCAAGAGTTAAGGTTGGTTTGCCAGATTCTCACGAACTGATAACGGATTTTTGGCTACGAAATCAATCGCCAATATATTTTAAAAAGTTACACTAAATTAGCTGTAACTGAAAAAGTTGGGTGTTGCCTTGGCTTAATTTTTTATGTGGTTTTGGGTAATGTATCCAGCCAACAATTTCATCACTTCTGCATCTTCTCTGCTGCTAAAAAGACGTAACTTTTGAATACTTCCCTCCCCGTGTCCATCACGTTCATTTTCATGTATTCATATATTGTATTAGAAAATGAACATCTTGATTCTTTTAAAAGGAATATTTTCTGATGTATATCATTAGTGTTGAATTCTTTAATTACAAGCAATATTGTTACGAAGTTGAAGATAAATAAAATATTTTAATGTCAGCAACGAACTCTGGATTATTGTGAACAGTGCAATGTGCACGGCCAACCATGTCTTTGATCCTTTATCACTATTTTACCAGTGTATTGCTTCATAATAATACGGGAAATTTATGCATCATCAAAAGTGATATTATCATTAAGTCGTTTATACAAAATAGTGCAGCAATCTCTATAGCACAATTGACGAAATGTAAACACTTGAACAAAATGCTTCAGTGAAATGTGTTCCTAGGTTAAAGATTTGTGAAAAATTAACTACACAAAACTTCAAAGATATCGATAGTTTGTTCAAAAATAGCATTTAAAAAAATCTGGAGGGACTCCAATCGATTTTCCGAACATTAAGTAATTAATGGTTGTATAAATAAAGTAAGAGAAGTCGTTAAATGAACAAAACAGAAAATTATAATAGGGTTTTGAGTATTTTTCTCCATATAGTATTTTTTAATTTAATGCTGTTGCACTTCAGATAATTTGAGCCTATAGATCATAATGATAAAGAAATTTTCGTTGTGTCCCTGTAAATATCTATAAGTACTAGATTCACCAAAATCTATACAGTTTGTGCGACAGTGACCTATAACGCGTATATAAATTTTCAGCTCTTTCCAATAAGGCATTTAGACGCTATCGCACTTTAAGTTATTTGGGCCCATAAGCCAAAGCCATAATGATAAATAATTCTTCTTTGCGCCCCTGTAAAAAATCTATAAGTGCTAGGTTCACTAAAATCAATAGGGTTCGTGTAACAGTGACCTATAATATACGTACCAACTTTCAGCTCAATCAATCAAAGTGTTTAGACTAGAGGCCGGGTTCGGGCCGAATTTTTAAATTTGTTCTCGGGCCGGGCCGGGCTCGGGCTTAAAAAAAATTTCTGGCTCGGGCTCAGTTTTTTTTTTTTTTTTTTTTTTTTTTTTTTTTGTGTATACTCGGGCCGGGCCTGAATGAAATTTTCTCCGGGCCGTGTAGGGCCGAATTTTTTTCTGGTTTCCTCGTTAATCAACGAAAAAGGAAAATGATAAAAATATTTTTTCAGTCATTTATTTTACATAATTTTAAGGGCTGGTATGTCACATAAAGTTCTATTTTGTTAAAAAAATGTCTGTAACTTCAATTTGTCTATCAGTCTGTCTGTTCGAAATCTGATTTTTCGCAAATATTTTTAGCATGCTTCGAAATTAATATATTTTATTTAAAGAAATATTAGATGGTTTCCTATTCAAAATAGTATGCATGTCACTACCAGTTTGCGTACATGTACATAACAAAATAAATTAGATAAATATAACAAAATAAATTAGATACGTTACTGTGGCTTTATAAAGGCTTTGTTTCCTATGATCTGTTGAGTTTAGGTGGTATGAAGGCTATAAAAATCCTTTCGTTTAAACTTTTTCTCTAAAGCTCCTTTTTCTTTTCTCCAGTGGATGAAAGTAGCATCATTCTTATCATGGTCAAAAACAACTTTTCGATTCACCATGGTTGGATTAACATTAAAGTTTTGTTTACCGTATCACATGAAAGATTCGGATGCATTACGGTATATAAGAGGAAGGTGCATTTTTAGTAGTATTAACCATTTTAAATACCTTCCTGTATTGTTTGATGAATGCTCATATTTTCGATTTGACTTTCTGTTTCTCTTTGTGCCTTTTCTATAATAATGAATTTCTCTTTATGTATAATTATCTTATAAAAGTTCAGCAGTTTTGTCAAAGAACGTACTATTGTTTGGTTATATGAAACCTCTGCAAAACACATACTAAAAATCTTTTTCATAGAAAGACATGCATTTTTTTTTTCTTTTTTGTTATTTTACATATTTTTGAATCGGGCCGGGCCGGGCCATACACGGTTAAAAAATAAACGGGCCGATCCGGGCCCGGGCCGAATTTTTTTACTTCATACCGGGCCGGGCCGGGCCCGGGCCTCAAACTTTCGGCCCGTGCAGACCTCTAGTTTAGACATTATCGTATTCACCCATCTATTTACATACACACATAGTTACCATTACCATAAAAATAGCAAAAATGGAACTCAGTGAACCTCAAATATCCAAAATCTCAAAAGTTAAATTTTTGTCATGATTACAATACTTTCCTTACATATATGTGTTAGGAAAGTAAAAATATGTATTTGAGAAAATAGCTTGTGTTCTTTTCTTTTTTTTTTTTTTTTTTTTTTTTTTCGCTTTTAGAATATTTTTAGAAAGTGAAAATAGCCTGCAGTATTTGTAAGAAAGCCTTCAAATATCAACGGCTTTGAAGAAGCAAGTTTTTGCTGTCTCCCGTATCACAGTTAAAAAAAAAAAAGAAAGAAAGAAAAAGAAAAAATGAGTGACGCTTAAATAGTGATAAATAGTAGGAAGAAAGTTATTTTTTTTTTTTTTTTTTTTTTTTTTGCATTTTGCATGTACGATCAATGTACAGAACAGAAAATGTGAGTTTGTCTATAACTGAATAGGAAACAGTTTTTAGAACAACTCCAACAACTTATAAATTTAATATTTTCAACTTATCATTATAAATTATGATCTTCTAAAATAAAAAATCACCCATGTTTCAAATATTTTCGTTCAATTGATCGCATTGTTTTATTTAAAATCATTCAGAATTTTTCTCATTTATCAGTTTAACTCTTTATCTTCTGACAGCAATTCAAAGTAACATTGGTTTAAAAAACGTATAAAGTAGAATCTATGGAAGAAATATCAAAGATATTTATAAGAGCAGAACGTATATTCTTTACTTTACTTTCACTGCATCTAGCGCCAAGCAGTGAAAGTAAAGTGAGGAATATACGCTAGATGCAGTGAAAGAACATGAACATTGCAGCTGTTTTTGTTCCTGAGAGGATTTTATTGAGTTCTCTCGCTGTTTTTGCCAGGCAATTTTCACGATCTTCACACGTATTATTATTGATTTCTATATAGCATCAAGAATCTTACCACTAATCTTAAAAAATGTACCATAAAAAAAGTAAATATTCCTTTACCTTTTTTAAAGGTCCAAATATTTTTTTTTTCGACCTCTGTATAACAGTGGTACGCTAAAGTGCTATCTCACTAAATCCTCATTAATTATTTTGATGAAGTGATAGGCATAATTTTTTATTGCATATATCTTTAAATAATACTCTTTAATAACTAAAAATATACGTTTTAAATACATTTTATATGTTTCATAATACGGTAGATAAAAGGTTGATTATATATATATATATATATAATGCCGGTTATACAGGGCGCACTGAGAAAAAATTCTGTAACTGACATCTAGAATCTATAAATTGTGGCTGTAGAAAAAATAGTTCCATGTCATCCTTATAAATTCTAATCCCCTTGAAAAGCGAGTTCTAGAAGCCCCTGTTAGAATTCTAGAGCGTTTGCCTATATTATCGAGGGCAAAGTTATTTAAAAATCTCTGCAAATAAATGAGACTACAGAAGGCGGGTTTCTGCAACTATAATCTTGGTTTATGACCCAATTCTAGAAAATCAAGCGAGAATTTCTCGCAATATAAATGATTCAGAATATTTAGAGTATTCAGAATATTGTTTCACCATCTAGAAATGTGTACACTAGAAATTCTCGATCATTTCGTCTATTCAGTTTATTGGCGTGCCTTATGCGCATAGCTCGGAAATCTATATTTCTAGTTAAGGGATTTAGAAAATGGCCACTTATTCATTCTAGAGAAAGGCGGTATATTTTTTTTTCTCTGTGTGATCAGTGTAAAAGAGTACCCTTTAGTCTTTCTTATTACCCTTAATTCTGGCGGATGTGGCAACTATTCTAACACTGAAGTATAATTGTTTGAATTTTTTTTTTTTTTTAATGTGGGAGACAATTTCAAACACTGTTGGGCTGTTGCAACTTTATTTGTGAGGTAAAACAGAAATATAGACGCACAATGTTACTGAATCCTGTGATAATTTCATTTTTGAAAAACATAATTTAATTCAAATTTTTTACATTATCATTCCTACCCCGTTACATTTTTTTTTTTTTTTTTTTTCGTGGGGTTATCTCAAAGATAGGGTTTTCCAGAGAAGTCCTGCAAACATCAATGAATTAAAACAGATCATAACTGAAGAAATCTCGTCCATAACACCAACAATGCTACAAAGTGTGTCAAAGAACTTGGTTCGACGTATACATGTTTGCATTCAAAATGGTGGCGAACATTTTCAACATTTTCTGTAAGGAATGATAATGTAAAAAATTTGAATTAAATTACATTTTTCAAAAATAAAATTATCACAGGATTAAGTAACACAACACTGTGCGTCTCCATTTCTGTTTTACCTCACAAATAAAGTTGCAACAGCCCAACAGTGTCGGAAATTGTCTCCCACACTTAAACAAGATTCAAACAATTATAGTTCAGTGTTAGAATGGTTGTCACATCTGTCAGATTTAAGGGTAATAAGAAAAACCAACGGGCACTCTTTTAAACTGATCACCCTGTATAAGTCTGATACTCGTTTATACTTTTATTAAACAAATTTATTCATGCAAGTTGCAATCTTTTCTCGAAGAGACAATCATACTAAGAAAAGAAAAGGAAAAAAGAAAAAGAAAAAAAAATCTGCCAAAGATAGAATTTTGTTTAGTACGGAGGACTATTAATGTCAACCTGTAAAATTTTTATTTTTATTTTATTTTTAATCTCATTTTTTGACTGTAAAAATAGGCTACATACTTTTTAAAATGGCTAAAATGAATTAAATTGAAGTGTTGCCACCTAAACTTCACACTTTAGTTAATAAAAAAAAAAAAAAAAAATCTAATTGTCTAAACTGTTTGCACCCCTGGATTCAGAAAAATTACCCCTTTCATTTGGTACCGAATTTGTAACGATAGAACTGAAGGTCCTAATTTATTTTGGTGTAATACCAAAACTGGTCTACAAAATATCCAGATTGAAACTAATAGTCTTCTGTCCTAAAAAGAAAGAAAAGAAAAGAAAAGAAAAAGAAAGAAAAAAAGAGCAAAATAATTTATTAAACACATGATGAAGAAGTGTCTATTTTATTAAACAATATCAGGCATAGAGATGCTTAAACAATTTTACAAATTTGAAGCTGACTCTGACTCTAAACTTATGAATGTATCAAAAAATAGGTAAAATAAAAATATAACACAGAAATTTAGTTGGAAACTTGAATCTTTCCATACATTTTTCCTTTTAAAATGCTGTTTTTGAATCCATAACAGATCTCGATTTGTTTTTGGAAGCTAGTCAATAGTTTAATTTATAGTAAAGCCTGAAACCTAGAAAATTATTTTGCTTGAAAAGGATAAAGATTTAGTCTTGTGTGTTAAGTTTTAGAGGAGTTCTTTCAGTCTGAAATAACATAAACTATAGCAATGACATCCGTCATCTGACTGAAACACAAAAACCATATACGTCCTGGCGGAGACTTACTTCATTATTATTTTTCGATACTTTTATTAACTTCGATTCTTCTTTGTCTGTTTGTTTGTCCGGTACAAATCTAGCAATCGATTTTTAAATAACTTCCCTACTAGCTAGACATTTGAAACTTTCAGAATAGCTCAGAAACCGATGACAACACAATACTTCGAAGTCCGATTTTCGAATTTTTGATTAATTTTCTTTTAATTCATTAAAATATGAAAAAAATAGCCTCCTTATAGATTTAAAAATAGCTATTAAAATATTAGCTATAATTTAATTGTTGGCAAAAAAACATTACGAGTTCATTTTCTTTCGACATAAAAATATATACATTTAATTAAACGTGAACGTTAAAAAAATGTAAAAAGTTAAATTAGGCATCTCACAAAAATAGACGTCATTATCACTTTAAAAATTTTATACGCATTGATAAAGTGCTAACGTAGTTCTATAGTTATGATTCAACAGAAAATTTAAAAACGTGGTATATAAAAAGTTTTTTATTTTATAAGTATTTATCGTTGCTATTGTTAAATGTTTTTATTATTTTTAGGCAATGGTCCGCATGGCGAATTTACAGATTTATCAATACCTTTATTTCCCATTGCTTTAGAAGTTTTTTTTTTTTTTTTTTAGTTAATCGTACAAAATTATTATAAAATATTTTTTTTTTTTTTTTTTTTTTTTTTTTTTTAGAAGCCATACCAGGAAAGAGTGCTAGAAATCGAGAAATATATTTCAAAAATTATTATTTAATAGAAAATATTTTTCTACAATTTCAGCCATACTGCGAAAAACTCCTTATGAACTCAAAAATCTTAGTGAATAAATAAAACTATGTCAGAATTATAGGTTTATAAAGGGTTTTTGACATATCACGTTTCTAATATAAAGATCCGATTAATTCACCCCCTCTTTTAAAAAAAAAAAAAAAAAAAAACATTTTAATCAAAAACCTCTTTTGAACTAGCAATTTTTAGAAAAACACAAAATTCAGTTCACTCTTTTTACAGTAATTGTCTTAACTTTTATTTGATTCAAATGAACTACTGACATAAGTTGATGTATATATTTAGCTTTCAACTTATGTAATTAAAAAAGTACTGTCTTCGCACATGTACAGTATATAAAATATCCACTACAGATATTGATATTTTATCATAAAATATTAATCGTATGCATTTTGTGTTTCAGAATAATATTTCTGTAATGTTTTGTCAATTTTTCTGCATATTTATGTATTTAATTTAATTTAATTTTTATTTTATTTTATTTTATTTTTTGAAATCTATTTTTGTTATAAGCAAAAAACTTATAAAAATAAAATAATAATAATAATTTTAATTTTACAAAAATATTTTATATCTGTCTAAATATTCCTTTAATTCTTACAAGAAAACATACAAATATCATATGTTTTCTTCTTCTTCTTTTTATTTCTTCTTCCAACTCTTTTTTTTTTTTTTCCCTAAAATTTTGTAAAATAAAGAAAAATTAAAAATAAACTCAGAATATAACATTATTTTAGAATATTTCACAGATATTCCACTTAAAAACAGAGTTTTATAGGTGGAAATTTTAAAATAGAAAGAGAATTATCTCTAAAAAGACATACTTATTGGAATATGAAAAAAAAAAAAAAAACTCAAAATATTATCTTTTTTAAGATATTTTAAAATTACAAGCCATTTGTAGATTTTTATGATACAGAGTAATAACCAAAATATTTTTGATTTTCTTCAATTTGTGTTTGGTCCCCTGTTGTTGTTGGACTCGTGACTAATTCGTTACTAGAAAGTGTGAATTTATTAATGTTCTTTGCATGTTTGAAATTCAAGGCCATTTCGTCCTTAGAAAATAGAAAAAAAAAAAAAAAAAAAAATGTAAAAAAAAAAAAAATAATAATTTGGTCACCTACTGTAGGTCATAATATGATTTGGTGGTACATCGTACGGATTTTGAATTAAAAGAGTACCACGACTTCCATCTTGGTTGAGGAATCACCTTAGACAATGAAAACTTTTTTTTCCCATTCAAATGTCAGTTTCAATTCGAAAAATGTGCTTTTATGTATTTTTATTTTCTTCAGGGAGGGGGTTCGAATGCTATAGAGAATAATTTAGAAAGAAAAACATCATTTTTAAGACTTCTAAAACTTGGAACACAATTTAAAATCTGAAATGCATAGCAGAAATTTATATATAACTGACGAAAAAGTCAATATTTCCAACTTTCATATCTTGCACTGACATCAATAAATAGAATTTACATGCCTAGACATTCTTTAGCTCTCATTTTAAAAGCCATGGTCTATTAGGATGAGAAATTTATTTTTAAAAATGTTTAGAGAAACCAGTTTATCAAAGTAATTGCAATTATGCATAAATTACAACTTTTCAGAAAGAGCTATGATCTTCTACTCAACCCTGGAGCTTTTTATTATCGCTATCTATAGCTTTTTTTAGCACTTTTTTTCTCGTTAAGTTTTCTAATGCTAGCAGCATTAAATAATGAATGACAAATTTGTATATAGAATTTGTATACCGTAGCAGTCCTGCAAAACTAGTATTGAATTTCTAATGATCTCTTTCTCCATTGCAGAAAGTTTGAAACCTATTTTTTGGATTGGAGAATAAATTCTATTTACGTTGTTTGCCGTAAGGCATCTAATTTATATTCCTTTTATAAATAATGCCCATTGATTTGGTCATTCGGTGACTCGAGGCGTTGTAAAAAAAACAACTTACACAAATAAATAAAGTAAAATCCGAGCTAGTGCGCAAATTATTTTACGTTGCTGGATAAAATGAAGGGTAGGTACCCCGTTTTGGAATATTTTTAGTACATCACATATTTCGCTTCTTCGTAGTAGGACCTATCAGAAGAAAATGATGATAATTTTTAGCCAATTCTAGTAACAACTTTGGCATTTAATTTCTTCGCCACAAGAACATATAAGAGAAAGGTTTCAAGATACGTTGAACTCAGTGATGCCAGATGGTCGAAAATTATTTCCCCAAACAGGTCTTCAAATTTCCCCAAATCAGGGGGGGGGTCGAAAAAATCCCCAACTTGATTTCTACTAAAAAGGGAAAAAAAAATTTTTTTCAAAAAAAAAAAAAAAAAATCAAGCAGATTTTTTTATGATTTAAGCTCAGATTTTTCCCCAAATGAAGGCAATTTTTGAAAAAAAATCCCCAAATAACAATAAAGCTATTGAAAGTCTCTAGCCGTAGGAATAAATTACTACGTTGCCAAGATTGACAGAAAGTTGAAGAACTCCCCAGATTTGTCCCCAAAAATTTTAGAATTCCCCAAAACAGTCCCCACAAACATTTAGTCCCCAAAATTGTCCCAAGAAGCCTCAAAACTCCCCAAAATGGGGACAAAATCCCCAATCTGACATCACTGGTTGAACTTTATCTAGCTTATTAATTTTGAATCTATTAAAACAGCAGTGTCATATACATTACCATAAAATTCCGCCTAATATTAGGCATGAGAAATACGAAACCACACAATGACAAATGCAGTGTTGCCAGACTTGGGGATTTTCCCCCATTTTGGGGGTTTATTTTAGGCCTTAGGGTAAAAGTTTGGGGACAGAGATTTAGTGGGAAAGGAAAATTTTTGGGGGGAAAATATGGGGATTTTCTTTACAATTAGTAAAAAATTACAATAATAAAATAATAAAAAGGTGAAATTTATCAGATGTTATTATAAAATATATCCTCATTTTTGCCTTTTGTATTTCATAATTTAAAGAATTATTTAGTTCATGTATACTGTAGCAAGCAACGAGCATAGTGAATGCTTGATTTGTATTGATTGCTGCTTCAATATTCAAGTTTAAAGTAAGCTGGACGTAACCTTAGATATTTGATCTTAGTTTGAATGAAACTTGTACGCGTAAAATGTCAAGTGATATTTAATATCAATTAACATTTCACGTCTACAAGTTTAATCCAAGCTCTTTAAACTATCTGGGTACTTTGTTCTTCATGCATTTTATAGTTCCCAAAAACAATTTTGGTATACATGTGGAATACGTAAAAATGATTAGAGGTGTGGAAACTAAACTCAGAAGATTACATAAATTTAAAATTTTCCAAAAACTACTAAGTTGAAAGTTACTTTTATAAATTGGGATATATATATATTTTTTTTTTTCTATAAAGAGCTTTATTTAGGGAAACACGTGAGTTTAAATTTATTTAGTATTTTGGAGATTTTTTTTTTTTTTTTAATTACATTTTTTTAGTGTAAATTGAGTTGGGGATTTTTTTTCAGAAAAAATCCTTTATTTCAGGAAATTTGAGAACTGTTTGAGGAAATTGACTTTCGACTAGCTGGCAACACTGGACAGATGTTTTGAAAAGAGAAATAATTTTTTAATTCTACACAAGGACATTTTGACAGTACGATCAAAAATACGTTGAAGCAATTAGACTTTGAGTTAAGAAAAACAAGAAAGAAATAAGCCATGTGGTATTTTTTTTTTTTTTTACAAGCCGATATCATGGGATTCAGCTTGCAAAGAGATTTTCTTTTCCTTTTATATATCTTTTATTTTATTGATTGAGAGAAAATTCCAAAGTTATTAAAAATTAAATTGAACACGGGAGTAACTTATTTCATAGAGCGTTAAAATAAATTTGAATTAAAATTAAATAAAAAATGTTAAAATTATATCTCTATATATAATTATTACCTTACAAGATCTCTCAATTTTTTAGAGATTCCAAACTTCCTCTTCCGTAGCCACATTGCGTTGGATGCCAAATAGTTTAATTTACAACTTACACACTGAGAAAAAAATTGTGGCTCTAGAAAAAATAGTTCCCTGTCATCCTTATAAATTCTAGTCCCCTTTGAAAGTGAGTTCTAGAAACCCCTATTAGAATTCCAGAGCGTTTGCCTATATTATTTAAAGTTATTTAAAAATCTCTGCAAAGAAAGTCAAGCGAGAATTTCTGGCAGTACAAAGGATTCAGAATATTGTTTTACCATCTAGAAATGTATAGACTAGAAATTCTCGATCATTTCGTCTATTCAGCTTATTAGCGTGCCTTATACCCATAGCTCGAAAATCTATATTCCTAGTTTATGGATTTGGAAAATGACCACTTATTCGTTCTAGATGAAGGCGGTATATATTTTTTTTCTCAGTGCAATGCCTTTTTTCTTTTACTTGGAGCCGAAATTTCTGTTCTCAAACACAGTGTGTATAAAAGAAAAAATTTATAAAATTCTTCTTTTTTTTTTTTTTTTTTAATTCTAATTACACTTTAAAAACAATCGTTATTATTATTTTTTTTTTCCCCTGTGTGCGTGTGTTCGGTTTGTCGGTAATTTTAGGGATATTTTTCTAAGAAAAAGGTTTACAGCAAATATATAAAAATCAAGATTGTACAATCACTATTAAAACTGTTCGCTAGTATTAAAATCTAGAAACTTTTTTATTTTAACTGTGCACTAAACTGTTTTGTTTTGTCTGGTATATTTTATTCGTTTTCTTTCCTTTTGGCTAATACTGCTGTGAATTTATAGACAGGATTTTGCATAATATTTTTTATGTATAATGTAGGCGACAGTTTAGATGCATAAGCTCAAAAGACAATTTATTATGTGAAACTGTCATATGAATAACGCAATATATTTTTAATTAAGTGCCACACTAGTTCTAGTTAATACTTATAACTTTATTTATCATTGTGCACTCAGTTTGCCTCTTTATAATAAAACTGCATTGTAAACTTTTTTATTTATTTCATAACTTCATGAACACATCTTGTATTTGTATCCATGTCAGTTTTTTTTCTTTCTTTCTTTCTTTTACTTACTGCATCATCAATATTTTCAGTATTATGGTTAAACAACTGCCGTGTATTCTTAAAGAAATTCCTTATTTATAAAATATTTTTTATCAACTATATTTAAACCTTTCAATACACACACACACACAGATATATAGCATATATATGTATATCGTTGAGCCATCATGTATATATGCAGAACTTATCACCTATAGGGGGTCCCTATTCTTATTTCATACAATGTCACAGAACTTTTTGTACTTGCAGCTGAGCTAGCAAATTGACATCATTTGTATAGCCGCGTAAAAGGAAAAATAAAGAGTAAACATTCCTACTAATTCCTCCAGAAAGAAATGGGAGAGGAAAAGAAAGAAAGAAAAAAAAGGGGGTAACAATCATTTCGGGGCAATGTCTGTTTGGTATTTTAAAATTTTTCATTGGAGTATATATTTTAACAAAAAAAAAATCTTTATTTTAATTCACGCCACCAAATTTAATACAAGGAAAACAAATCTACACCTTTCAATCAGCTTAACTTATAAATTCTCAAAATATTTCTATTATTTGTTTACAAATGTTTAATTATTTTATAATACAGTAAAGGACCGTTTATACGTCTTTTATATTTACACGTCTTTTTAGAGAAGTCCCGATTTTTTCCTATTCATTTTAATGTAAAAACTCTTCGTTTATACGCCCTCAATATCGGTTACATGTCTTTTCCACTATTCTAAAAATCGCAAAATTTCTCGACCGGTCTTTTTTCCGATCAAAATAAGGTCTAAAATCCGTTTTAAATACCAATTTTTATGAGTATCTACATAGAGAAAAACAAATATACCGCCTTCATCTAGAATGAATAAATGGTCATTTTCTAAATCCTTAAACTAGAAATATAGATCTCCGAGCTATACGCATAAGGCACGTCAATAAACTGAATAGATGAAATGGTCGAGAATTTCTAATCGACACATTTCTAGATGATGAAACAATATTCTGAATCTTTTGTATTACGAGAAATTCTCGATCTCGCTTGATTTTCTAGAATTGGGTCATAAACCAAGATTATAGACGGTTTAGATATTTTCAAATAGGTTTGTCCTCGATAGTATAGGCAAACGCTCAAGAATTCTAATAGAGGTCTCTAGAATTCGCTTTCGAAGGGGACTAGAAATTTTTTTATTAGAAATTTATAAGGATGACATGAAACTATTTTTTCTAGAGCCACAATTTAGATTCTAGATGTCTGTTACAGAATTTTTTCTCAGTGTATTGGCGTGCCTTATACTCATAGCTCGGAAGTCTATATTTCTAGTTTAGGTATTTAGAAAAGGACCACCTATTCGTTCTAGATGAAAGCGATATATTTTTTTTTTTCTCAGTGTAAGTTGTGATACCAATATCATGACTTCGGAATTATTCACAATATATGAACTAATTGAAAACAAATTATCTGAAGCTAATTTGAATGATGATGATGTAGAATGTGAAAAAATTAATAACATTCCTTTTAAGGTACAATGGACTGCATTGGAAAACTTCGAACTTATTTCGTTTGTCAAAACACAAGTAAAAATACATTTAGTGAACTCAATTTAATTCCCAATGTAGTCCTTAGTTCTCACAGACAACCAGCACGTCAGGCAAGTATTAACGATTTTTTAATGTCATTAAATAACTACCTATGTAGACATAAATTAAAATACTTATTGCTAGATACGCAATATACATAATTACTACTCAAGAGTCAAAAGACGTATCCATAAAGTATTCAAGATATTTAATACAATACTCAAGATATGAGATATATAATTAGTATTCAAGTCATGCATTAATGATATGTTTTTCTAACTTTTTTTTTTTTAATCTTATTTATTTATTTATTTATTTATTTATTTATTTATTTATTATTATTATTATCTTCAAATAAGTTCTACTATTAAATAATATTATTACTTATTATCTTAAAAAACATTATTAATTAGTATTTTCACACAGGGGCGCGCCAGCATAGTCAGGCGCCTGTGTGCAGAGTTTCAGTTGGCGCCCTAATATATATATAAAGTTTTAAGAACAGTTATCATTCAGAAAGTCAACTAACTTTAATAATAATAAATTTGTTGAATAGCTTAAAAAAAAATGTGTACAATAAAGTGAAATTTTAAAAGAAACAAATAAAAAGAGCGTCTTGCTGAAAGGGAAAAATCTTCTACAGGGAGTCTCAAAAACATGCGGTACAATTATGAAGGCAAATAGAGGAAAACAAAATAAGCAGATTTAGTGTTAATTTGGGGATAAGAATGCTGCGTTGAGGCATTAGATGGCATAGATGAGAGCTATAAGTGTAAACGTTTCTATTTGTTTGGGTTTAATTTTTAAGTAATGTTAAATAAATATTTAAAGCATAAAAAATATTCTTAGTAAACTAAACTTCCTCTCGCTTCATTATAAATTTTGCGAGTATTACACATATCATATAGATCCAAAATATCCATCTGTCTCTATCCATATTCTTACCAAAATGTCAACTTTCTTGGGTGAAAAAAGTAATTCGTGAAGAAACAGACAGTTTCTTGTCGACTAATACACTTTCGAAACAACCCAGTAATACATCGTATTGATATTCAGACCACAAAATCTCATTAAACAGCGTTAAATACACCGCAGAGCAGGAATTTTACTGATTTAGGAATAAGTATAAACCGTTTAAACTAAAATCTCTCAGAGAAGACTGTTCAGAACAGATGTCTAAACACAACTGAACTCTTTGGAAGTGTCTCTTCTCTTTTTTTAATCTCTGTCGGGATTTGGCAAATTTCGAGTTTATTCTGTTCCAGAAACCAATTGATGTATCCATAAAATTCCAGAACTCGGCATCTATTGATGATAGAGTTTCTAAACTTTAGAGAAAATAAATCCTTACTTCTCGTCAAGTTTGGTCGCCATGTCATCAAGTCTGTCTCCAAAGCTGAATACCACCTCCGAACCAGGTTCGTTGCGTTCCTACATTTTTAAGATCGTTTTATTATACTTTCAACACAATTTTTTGAAAGAAAATTTTCTTGAAAATTTTCGTGCTGTTATAGCATAAAAATCATTAAGAAAATTTTCTTTTTGAAAATTTTGGTGACAATGTAATAAAACGATCGTAAAAATGTTGGAACGCTGCGACCCCTGCTCCCACCCCACTCACGTTAAAATTGAATGAACTATCTCCTATTTACACTTTAACTGTAAATCTGCTTTTACTGCAACAACACCTTTGATTTAGGAAAGTGGTTTAACTCTGCAATACTGACAAAATTTTAAAGTTAGCCGTACTATTGAAGCATATTTGCACATATAGATGAGTTTAACATTTGTACTTGTATAGATAAATAAAATTTATAAGGATGTAAAATTAGAACGCATAATAAGAAAAAAATCCCGTGAGCTCTGTTTTTCTCCCTTTCATCGTTGAAAACTCTCGAATAATCTTAAAAATCAAGTTATTAGTATATAACTGTCGATATAATGACACGATGTGTCTTAGTTCATTATGGAAAGTTTATTTTTTTTTCTTTATTTATTTTTTAATAATACATTTACATAAGGAATAAATAAAGTTATAAGTACTTAAAACAAGTAGAAACATATAATAAATATTCCTTGGTAATTATGGATTAAAAAAATATTAACAGGGAGAAAAAATTGTGTGAGGGATTTTGCTCATTATCATTAGCTAAAGATTTTATGTAATTTGTATGTAAAAAGGACTAAAATTATACATGTTTTTCCATATAGTAAATTTTATATATGGTATTATTTAGTGAAATTTATTTTATTTGCTTGAGTTTTTGTAAATTCTGGAACAATATACATCTATTTAACTCAAAATATCTTGTACTATCGATATAATTACAAGATTTAAAAATATGTCTGGTGTCATTGTGGAGTATAAGTATTTTTTGATTCTTTTAAGTTTGAAAAAGATTGCTCCACTAATGTTACTGTTGGTTATAATAACAAAATAATCTCCAAAAAAATTAAAAAGTTTGAACAAGTACTGCTAAGTTGATAAAATAAAAATTCTGAATTGTCTGATTAGAAGAGAATTTATCTTTAAAGATTAATGGTTCACAATATAATTTTTCCTTATACATAAACGGTCTCTGTCAATGTCTATTTGATTCTTGTGAGTTAATTTTTGTTGTAAATTTTATAATAAAATAATAAACATTTAAAAAAATTATTATTCAATTTTTTATTTTATTTTATTTTATAATGTGTTAATAAGTATATTGTGGCTATTACAAAACTCTTTTTTGCATTTTCCTATAGAAATTCACATAGTACAAGTTTCTTATTAAGATAATTTTCCATGATGAATGTAGGCAATTTTCATCTCGGTAAAGTTAAAAAAAAAAAAAAAAAAAAAAAAAAAAAAGTTTAAAAAGATATAAATTTTGTGCCATAAAGATATCTCAGAAAATTCAGTTTTTCAGGAATTTTTGTTTGTTTTATAAAAATGAAAGGAAATGCTAACTTTGTTTTAAATTATCACAGATTTATTGTGCAAACATTCATTTTAAAGGTAATGACGAGGCTTTTTTTTTTTTTTTTTTTTTTTTTTTTAATACTCAAACTGAAATTTTACACTTCCTGGGGTGGGATACTTCTATTCCAGAGGTGAGTAATGTTCTATATTAAATATATATTTTAAAAAAAAAATTACTATTACAATTGCTAATAAATCTTTTAAATTTTAAAATGATTTGTCAAAAATAATTCTTGTTCTTCACATTTATAAGACATTTTGTCCTAACTGTCACTAAAAATTAAGACGAAAGAGGATGACAATGCTTTTGGAAGATTTTCACCAAGAGTTCACAGACACTCACTAATGTCAAGATGCAACTACATATAAATTTGTATGAAATTCTGTGCATTAGTTCTTGAGCTAGAGCTGCCAAAGAATTTTTTTCACGCGCACACACTTAGACATTTTCTAAAACTGAGGAAATCATGTTCTAGAACTCTGAAAACTTGTAAATTCATCAAAAACCAGAAGTCGAAAATTTTTAGAAATCCAATGCTTTATTCTGTTGAATGTGTAGAAGAAAGTAAAAACTGTGATAACATACTACTTTTATAATTAAAAAAAAAAAAAAAATTCCTGAGTAGAACCTAATGTTACATCGATGATGCAAAGAGGAAAAAACTACTCTGAATAAAATCCTCCGGGTCTCGGTCGCCCGGTCGGTAGAGTACCAAGCTCGTAATTGGAAGATTGCGGGTTCGAACTCGAGCCGGCCAAAGACCATCGTGTATACTAATGGTTGCTAGTGCACGCAAAATCCGTCGTCTATGGTCGACGGATTTGTCCATATCGTCGTCTTCGGTCACACGTCGTCGAATTATACCTCTGGGGTCCACCGAAGCGGGAGTAGCCATTCCCTCCGTAGAGCATCAAAATTGTGATGGCATGTCTCATGACCGTCTTTAGGGGTGCGTCCCAGACCGTTTCCAATCACCCATTGCGCAACACTAGTGCGACGTTAAATCCATCCCACTAATTAACTAAATAAAATTCCTGGATCTATTAAATTTTCATTTTTGAAATCGAATTACGTTGTCTTTTTATTCGCCCCAATGGTCTTTTTTCGGCAGAAGAGGGGAAGGGAAGAGATTAAGGTTCACTTTTAAGTTTCAAATGGATCCTTTGATATGTTAAAAAAGCCAAAGAAAATTCTGCTGAGGGTAGGCTGATCCTCACCAAGTAAATCCACTTTTAACGCGCCCTTTCGCAATAAATCTTCTAAACTGTTTCCGAACTGAAGTTTTGCCAATGCAGTTTCCATGGTGCCTCATTTGGCCACTCTAGTCACATGGCTTCCGACCAGGATTATGAAATCCAATTTAATATATATATATATATATATATATATATATATATATATATATAAATAATCTATTCTCGGATGGCGCCTTTTTTTACCTGGCGCCTGTGTGCGCCGCACACTTCGCACACTGGGTCGGTGCGCCCCTGTTTTCACATAAATTTTGTTTCGGTGCTATTAAATTTGTACTAATCATAGCTTTATGTTTACAATTTCGATTATACGCCTTTTCATATATACGTCCTTTTACGTCAGTCCCTTGAAAGACGTATAAACGGTGCTTTACTTACTGTATTTCAATCTTAGGAACAAACTTGAAATCCAACCTTTACATTTAGAATTATCCCTTTTTTTTCCCCCACTCTTTGTTTACATGGGGAAAAAAAAATCTCTGATTAAATAAAGAAAAGGTTTTTTTTTTTTTTTTTTTTATGTAGTAATATTTAATTAATAACTGTTTAAAAACTAAAAATCCGCAAAAGAGGAAAAAAAAAAAAAAGAAAAAAAAGCTTATCAGCAATTAATATTTCTTGGAATTTATAGAAATGTCTCTGCGAAATTTGCAGGCAGTAAGGGGGAAAAACAATACGTTCTAAATCATTTTGATAATGTACAATAAGCTAAATAATAATAATAATTTTAATAATTATTATTATTAATATACTAGCCGCCTTCGGCGACCAGCTGGATCGCGATCCCTGAAAAATCCGACTTTACGAAACTCCCGCTCGGTGGCGCCTTTTTCCCGTTTCAGGTCTAATAACAGCTTGTTGATATATCGTGAAAATAGCTTATTGAAATCACAGTAAATTCCCGTTTCGTGTAATACCTGATACTTTAGTCTAAAATATTAGAAATGAGATAAAATATAACAATTGTTTAAGTGCAGTAATATAGTGTAAAAACAATGCTTTTTTTTTTTTTTCAGAGTTTTTGCTTTTACTAGACTAACTAGAACTTTTGAATATGAAAGCCCCTTAAATTTGAAGGCTCTTCGCCAGTGACCCGTGTGTTCATGCCATGATTTGGGCCTGGCCATATCAGAAAGAATTATTTGGTTGTCAAGTGAAAAATTTTACATGTAATACGGTTAAAATGGTTAAATATTTAACTAAAACTTCTCAATTAAAAAAACTGTTAACATCAATATTAGGTGATTTTTTAAAGTGTAACATCATACAGTACGTATTTGACCGTTATTATTTATAATACAAAAAAAAAAAAAAAAAAAATTCTAAGATAACTGCATGAAACTAATTTGGGCAGGGGCCGAGAGGTTCTGTTCTCAAAGCTGGAAGGCGAGAGGGTTCGAATTCGATTCCAGGTCGCGTTTGCTGGTTTAGTCATTCGGAGTTTACCGTCGTTTTTTCCAAAATTCGCGTAAATATGGACTAGGTCGCCTTAGAAAGACCCTCATCCCCTTGGAAGGCATTAAACCCAGGCCTAGAGCACAAGCATAGCCGATCAGCCTTAATGTCCTCAATAAAACTAATTTAACTATGCCTAATGAAAAATAAATTTTTCGAATTCGTTTAACTTTATGAATGAATTGTGAAGTGTTATACAAATATTATTTGCTTATAAGAGAACGTTTTATGAGGAAAATGAGCAATGCTTTATGTGATGTCGATAATCACATATTCTAAAAAGTATATTATCATATTAAAAATTAAATTAAATTAAACCAACGAACACATGTTTATGACCTTTAAATTGCAACTTAAATTCACATACAGTATGTTCTTTAAATTTTTACATTTTCCCTCTTCCCACATATGTATCTTTTGCTTATTGCAACTCTACCGAAACCTTTGATCCTATATTATTCGTTCTTTAACGTTAATGCAGATCTACAATAGCTTGTTTTGACTTTTTCTAATTCGGTTTCTTTTCATCCTACAAATAAATACAGTTTTGTCGCCATAAGTGGATTCCTTGTCTCATAACATGGTGTGTTAATTTTGCTCAAAAAATCCGTGTTCTCACGGCGTGTTTTGGCATTTAGTGAGGACCGTTTGAATTATAATCATGTGGTCACCTTTTCAAAAATTGTAAGCATTTATACGTAACATAATTACAACCATTTTTTCTCTACTTTTTGAATTTGGCGTCGACTAGAGCTCTGGCGAAATTAATCAAGAAATCGAAGCGTCACTTCATCGCCATGACTTGACGGGTGAAGTCGACATTTTGGGCTCCCACTCCAAGTTATTCAATTTCCTCAATTATAGCTACCTTTTTATAGTAAAATGCTTTTTTGGTCACCTATAATCGTGCTAAATATATGAACAATTCATATATAATAAAATTCATCATAATAGCTACAAGGAAATGCCTGTTTATTTGGATTAACGATTCCTGTGTTATTAGTTGGACACTTCGCAAGAATTCTGAAACTGTTTTTATAAACTCCTATAACCAACGGCCATCTACAAATCCTCAACATCAAAAATATTTTTCTTCACACTTTTGGATGGATTAAAAAGATCAGAGCTAATGATATTAACATTTCTATTAATAAATAAAAATTCTGTAAAATTTTCTTATTCTATTGATATTTTGAACCTGTCAGTATAGTGATGATCACTCACATGTACTTTAAACATTTTTTATGAAATAATACAACCAATAAAAGATTTTTCATCTCGGTCACCCTGACCGAAATAATATAGCAGGTCGAAGGTCCACATTCACATACTATAATCAGCGGCTGATTAACCTTTCAACCTCGAATAAGAGCAAATAAAGCTGATCCCACCCATAGATATAGTAATATATATAGATCTATCATCTCCATGTTATCTAGCAAAAAAATTTGAGGCCGAAAAAAAGTTCTAAAATCAGCCATTATGTGGTACTGAAAAAAAGAAAAATGAATTTGAAACTGTATCTGGAGTTTTTCATTCACCTTTAGTAAATAAATTATTCATAAATTTTATTTACTAAATTATCCGTGTGTATTCATGTGTGTAATTTATTCGGGAAAAGACAGCCGTTAGATGGACTTTTCCCAAGAAAAAAGGCATCACTTTTCCCCCCTCCATGACCAATCCATGTCTTGTTACTAATATCTATGATCCCACCCCCTCTCCACTTCTTTCAAAGACAAACAGCCCGAAAAAATTCACAAATTGCCAAAGTGAAATTGAATAGAATTGGGAAAAATAGACTTAAATTATTTTGCATAGTATTGGCATAAACGTGCAAAATGGCTAAAAGGGCTAAATTTTTTATGTAATGTAAAATTACCTGTTTACACTCAGTATAAAATACAGTGAAAAAAGTCCTCTATCAAGGGCCACCTCCTTTTAGCGCCAGTCTTCTTGGTCAAAATCCTCCCCCCCCCCGTAAAATGTAATACTAATTTACATTCATTATGAGCGTACAATACCTATTACAGGGGCTTGTAGTTATCATCAGCGACAACCACAAGCCCCTATTATTCTGTAGAGATATTTGTTTATAAAATGACTTATTACCAAATATATTTTTTTATTATTCCGTTTTCACGTTAAAAATTTTTACAATCGTTGAATATTTATTCCTTTTCTAAAAATTTATTTATTAAATTTTTAATACATCATTCTACACCTAAAAAAAAAAAAAAAAAAAAAAAAAGCTCTCTCTCTCTCTCTCTTTTTTTTTTTTTTTTTTTTCATTTTTAAACTTAAAAATAAACTACAAAAGAAAAAAATTAAAAATCGAGACTAGTTGTGAAATTTCTAAATGTGAAAACGAAATTTTTAAAAATATGTCAGATAAGGAATTATTCTATTAATAATTTTCCCCATAGAATAACACGAGCTTTGGCTATCAGCGAGGATAGATATTGTACGCATTGTAAGGGCCGTCCATGTACAATTCGCGAGAGCAGTTAATTTTATTTTTTCCTTAGTTTGATTTGACCACTATTGTCTGCAATATAACTGAGATTATTCTCCACAAATACAATCATAATCTGTGGGTAGAGAAAAGAAATAAATGATAAGGCTTCATATTTTTCAATGTGCATACTTAAGGACCCTCTTCACTCACCGCCGCCGGAAGCCGAAGCTAATGTTATTCTATGGGAAATTTTTCTTTACAAATAACTTAGTAACTCATACATATTTTTAAATTCTGTTTTCACATTCTGAAAATTCCCAACTGTTAAATGGACGGACCTTTTTTAAAAATGTATTTTTTTAATTTTTAATATTTTATTTTGAAATTGCAAAATGAAAAAATATCACATATTGAAAATTCGTATTTTGAAGCTTCAAAATAAAATATAAAAAATTAAAAAAATAATTTTTAAAAAAAGGTCCGTCAGTTTAACAGCTGAGAATTTTCAGAATGTGAAAACAGAATTTAAAAATATGTATGAATTTTCAGAATGTGAAAACAGAATTTAAAAATATGTATTAGTTAATAAGTTATTTGTAAAGAAAAATTTCCCATAGAATAACATGAGCTTCGGCTTCCAGCGGCGGTGAGTGAAGAGGGCCCTTTTTTCACATTCGGAAAATTCCCAGCTGTTAAATTGACGGACTTTTTTTTTTTTTTTTAAATATTTTTTCAGTTTTTTATATTTTATTTTGAAGCTGCAAAATACGAATTTTCAATATGGGAATTTTTTTCATTTTGCAATTTCAAAATGAAATATTAAAAATTTAAAAAATACATTTTTGAAAAAGGTCCGTCAATTGAACAGATGGGAATTTTCTGAATGTGAAAACAGAATTTAAAAATACGTATTAGTTAATAAGTTATTTGTAAAGAAAATTTTCCCATTGGCTCGGGCTTCCGGCGACGGTAAGTGAAGAGGGCCGTTAAATATGTGAGGTTCAAACTTGGAAAAAAATAAATATTATGTCATACCACTATTTATATACAATGGCTAAATATATTATGTTGATTTTAAAATAGCAAAATAAATATATATTAAACCTAGCTAAAAATTAAAAACTAACATTAGTATTTTCTTCCAGGAAATTTAAGGGGAATTTATAGATTAGTAAAAAAATGTCTTTTCCATTCAGACATGATGCTAAGCTGACAGTTTTCTCCAGTATATAAACATTTCTTGGAAAACAAAATTATTGCTAAAAAAGGCTTTCAGATTTCAAAAATAAAAAACTAATAATAATGATTAATACAAAGCAGCATAGACAACTGGTGTAAATTAAAACCTTTTAATTTATAATATTTGTTGTCCGATTTATGGTTTTCTGTATGACCTCTATTAAAAGGTCACCTCTCTAAAGGACCGATTTTTTTTCTGTGATTCTTTTAGGGAGGTTTTACTGTATGATTAAATTGTCGTCAAACATAATTATCCTAAAAGCACATCTTCTCCAAATGACATACTCAGGATATCTTATGGATGAAAAGGACGTCTATGGACGTCCTATGGACATCTTCAGGTGATATTGTTGGCAAGTGCGTTGTTAGAGTAGAGGGTTATATGTATTTAAACTTTAAAACTTCTTCACACACCATAACATTGAAGACAGCGCAACCGGTTTCGAAAGAACGTGGCCTTTCTTCTTCACGTGCAAAAAAGAATTTTTTTTTTTTTTTTCACCTGAAGAAGAAAGGCCACGTCCTTTCGAAATCGGTTGTGTTGTCTTCATTTTTATGGGGTTTGAAGAAGTTTTAAAGTTTAAATATTGTGTGTACACAAGTTTTTGAAATTAGTTTTGTGATTATATGTATGATTGTGAATACATTAATTAAAAAAAGAAAAAAAGAAAAAAAAAAAATGAAGGATATTCGCAATTACATTATGCAGTTAATTTAATCGACATCTAAGATTGATTGTTATGTAATCGGATGTATTGTGACTCTTGATAATTGGATAGTAGGGCCAAATAATATATACACCCCGCGACAAAAAGATAGGTACAAAGGTTTTTTTCTTTGATTTTTCATAAAATAACATTATCTAAATTGTGCTCATCATTTATTATTATCATAAAATAACACTATTCCCGGACTAATATTTGTTTTAAGACTGATTTAGAAAAATTTTAAGACTAAAATTTTTCTAATTTAAGACTACACACCGCGACAAAAAGATAAGAACAAAGGTTTTTTTTTTTTTTTTTTTTTTTTAATATGATTCCAATATTTAATGTTTTTGATATGATAATATTTTGTTATGATATTAAATGATCAGCACAGCACAATTTAGATAATGTTATTTTATGAAACATTTAAAAAAAAAAAAAAAAACCTTTGTTCCTATCTTTTTTTTCGCGGAGTGTAGTCTTAAATTAGAAAAATTTTAGTCTTAAAACTTTTCTAAATGAGTCTTAAAACAAAAATGAGTCCGGGAATAGTGTTATTTTATGACAATAATAAATGATGAGCACAATTTAGATAATGTTATTTTATGAAAAATCAAAGAAAAACCCTTTGTACCTACCTTTTTGTCGCGGGGTGTATATAATGATCGAATATACAATATTGGAGACATTAATTTTGGGTCCTTATCACAATTTTCATGCATTTCTCGTGGCTATTCGGTAATTTGGACCTGCATATTAAATAAAAATTAATGTTTGCGTGTTTGATATTTTACTAAGTTTTCCTAAGAAATTATAAATAATGGATTCATTGGCACTTAAAAGCTAATTGAATATGAAACAGATCCATATAGTTAACAAACAGGCAAGAAAAATCACGCTGCTCACATAGATTATAAGCACTCTCCAACTGTACTTTACCGCTTTAATTTCAACTTTTTTTTTCAAGTATTTCAAACTCAAAACACAACTGACTAAACACTTCCAGCAATTTCCATTTATGTACTTAAGTGAATCGACATTTCTGTATGGCTCTGTAAACAAATGTTTAAGACTAATCAAAATCTTACAAAGGAAACATGTTTTTATGTATTCGAACAAGATACGTATTTACAATTCATTGTATTATGTGCAGTGTGAGGATATTAAATAGGCTTTAAAGAAATGACTTTCGTAGACTGTAATGTATCTGAATCCTTTGTGAATCCTGATACACAAACCAGTAACATATTAGTATTATATTTATATTATTATTTTCCGAACATATATATGTAAGAAAAGTATTGTAATCATGATAAAAAATTCGACTTTGAAATTTTAGTGTATCTAAAAGTTTTGTGGTTCACTGAGTTCATTTTTGCTATTTTTACGATGATGTATGTATGTGTGTGAGTTAGCACGATAGCGTCTAAACGTTTTGTTCGAATAAGCTGAAAGTTGGTATACATATGTTATAGGTCACCGTAGCACGAACCCTGTTGATTTTGGTGAATATATTGGGTTGTTCGATGAATAATTTCGTTTTTTTTTTTTTTCATGTTTTTCAAAGCGAATTTATTTATATTAACAACAAACATTAATCAAATATATATTGACCATTTTGTTGGATGACCTTTCGCCATCTTTCGGTAAGTTAAAATTACCCGTTCGAAGAAGCCTTAGTTATTATTTATCGAACAACCCAATAGTTAGTTTGAGTTATGCATGGAGAAAATATCATAAAAGGTACGATTATATCTTTACTTTAAGTGAAAGCATAAAATTAATTGCTTTTCTGTAGCCTCTTGTCGCATCTAAAAAGTAGAATACGTCCTGTTTATAGTGTACTAAAATTTGAAATAATAATAATAATAATAATAATAATAATAATAAAGCTCATAATACTAACTGCTACTAAATCATCTAACTGCCTTTTAAATACTTTGAACGTATGCCTCATAATGTATCTCAAAAATGTACTCGAACCTGTAAAACAATCATGCTAATCATACTCTATTCAATAGTAGTAGACACGCTTATGCACATCAGTATAATATGTATTAAATTCGTTGTACGTGTATTACATGTGTAACATTGTATTACATTAATACACACGTATTACATTGATAACATGTATCAGTTTCAAAAGACATTTAAAAATATTTACGGAATTGGATCGCAGATAGACGGATAGACAGAGATAGACGAACTGAAGTCATGAACACTTTTCAACTTTGTTGAAAAGTGTTAAAATATAAGCACTTATTCGTGGTTTTTTTCTTTTTCTTTTTTTTTTCTCCAAAATAAGTATTAACAATGATTTACATTCTAATGAACAAGGAATAGCTTTACGAATTGTATTCTTGATATTGTATTTCTGTGTGATTTATCATTTTTATACGTTATTTATTGATTCCGTGTACGCATAATATAACCTTTAAATTTATTTTCATTGGATTATTTTTATTTTAATATTCTAATACAATATTCTAATTTTATTGTATAAACTGTATTATTATTATTATTATTATTATTATCATTAAATTAAATGAATTCAGAAAAAATTCTCTATGGGCAAAACATCCGTGGATAAATTTACGTGTAATATTTCTTATAAATTTATAAATGCATGCTTGATGTTTTATTAAATTAAGAAGTACATAAAACAAGAATCGCTCCCATCCAGGGAAGAAGCAAAAGCTTGTCTTTCAATATATAGAACGCTCACAGATAAAACTTTTACCATAAACTAAAATAACTAGTTTGCCTCCGTGGATTCTACAGAGTTACCCATCACATCATCTCATAAAATTGTACTGTAAATCATTCATTATCATCATCATCATCATTATTATTATTATCATTAATTGTATGCATGATTTCTTCAGAATTAAGAGATTTCAATGTCACGGTAAAAAATAATGATAATAATAATAATATTATTAGTTGTTGATTTTAAAACAACTATTGTCATTTTCTGCAATTAATTTTGTAAAGTTTCCTCGAATTCTTTTTTTTTTTTTTTTTACTTATATTACACTTATTAGTATCGAGTTCAAATAATAGACCTAACTCAAATATTTTTGGAAAATTCGAGTTAAATAATTCTGAATAGTATGATCTATTGGATTAGTCTCTCATTAAAAATTTTTAATAGAATGAAGTTTTCATTTCACTTACTATATCGAATAATATTAATATTAATATTAAACGAAATCAGTCGAATTCAGATCGAAAACTACAAGGCCGTAGCCAGGGGGTGGTTTCAGGAGTTCAAACAATCACCCCCCCCCCCGAAATTTTGAAATTTGAAGAAAAGTTTTGAATTATAGATCATTTTTAACACTCAATATCCCCCACCCCCAACTCACCCACACCCACACACACGGAATTTTTTTATGGCTGCGACCTTGAAAAGCTGGATAAATCTAAGCTATAATAATAATTATTAAGTTTTCCCTTTTTAAATTTATTTAAAAAAAATCTTTTGTATGATCCTAAAACATTAACAAATGGCAGAATAATAAAAAACAAAAATGAAAATATTCTTTTTATGTGCATAAAAAATGAAAAAAAATTTTGAAAAAAAAAAAATAATAATAATTTTTAATTAAAAAAAGAACAAACTACCACGCTCTATTTCAACTCCGAGAACTCCTTTTCTATTTATTTATTTCGCATTTTATTTTTTTATAATGATTCTGGATCTGAAAAATTATGCGTAAGAGCTTACGAAAAAAAAGCACAGAAATCTCATCATGCTTGTTTATTTTCTCTTCCTACCCTCTGCCTCACAATAGCTCCGCCCAGAGCTTTTGGCCGCTCGTCCCATCATTCTTCAACTAGCGTCGAAAGATAGCGCTCCCGACGAGGCTATATGCACAGGATTACATTTTAAAATAAACCTTTTTTTTATTATTATCTGGCATTTCGTGCACTTTTTAGCAACTGATGTACTTCCTAAGGATTAATTGTATTTAAGAAGATTGTGAATTGTATTAGTTTGTGTTTAAAAGTTGTGTTTTAGCTGAAATTATTTCTGACCTTTTCTTTCGCTGATCATGGTGTTCGAGATGTGTGGACATATTTCTGCAATTAACTGTGTGCCGTTTGGCTTTGGATACATTACTTGGGGATTATCATCAGTGTCTTGATCGACTACAAAATATTTCAAAAATTGATGTGAAAACTTTTTACAAAATCAGATTATACAGATTAATTTCAACTTCAATAATTTGTTGGCTTTCTAAGTGTTTTAGAAATTTTTCTTCATCGTAAGTATCGAGTGAATCGAACCATGCATGATCAAAATATAACATAGTCAGCAAAATTTTATGTTATTTCTGTGAGTGTTTATTTTGTAGAAGAGTATTTTTTATACGTTGAATCCAAGTCGTAATGGCGATTATATTCTCAGTAAAGCGTTAAAAATCATTTCACCTTGAGTTACACCGCGAAATAGCAATTAGGATATATTATTTCAATTACTCACTAAATTAAGATGTTAATTTAAAACTTTTATGTTTAATAAAAAGGAATAATTTTGTAATTACTATTTTCACTTGATAACATTCTGTACTATACCTATATAATATATTTTTTTAAGAAAAAATACTTATATTTATTTTATTAATAAAAATAAGAGAGTAAAGTTTTGCCAGTTAGTAAATATGTAATAATAAATTTCTTTCTGGTTATATAAATATTACTAAAATTAATTTTAAATTAATAATTAGTTACAAAAAAAAAAAAAAAAAACATATAGTTTATGGCTTAAATGACGTACAATGTATTATAAGCATTATTTGCTTCAATATATTGCATAAATATTAATCTATTATTAATTTAGTGATATCAATTAATAAATAGCATTTAGCTATCCGTTTTCTATATGTAGTATTCAATATTTTTCACCCTTTTATAATATTAATTTGTGTTTTGAGGACTAATTAATTGTTTATGGTACCATACCAAATTCCGCTAATATAGCTTTTAAGAAAAATATAAGTAACTACTAATACAAAAATTAATGTAACATTATTTTAAGCTATGATCATTGTAGTGAGAAAAGATAGATAAAAAGTAAACAATTGAAAATGATGAAAGTTTATTTATATTTTGAATCTGTTTTGATTATGAAGAGTTGAATTGGTATTTCTAGATTATAAGTATAAGTAATCTAAAAAATATCGTACTTTGAGCTAGTGAAAGAAAACATCGATAATTGTAGACCATATGATAACATACTAATAGATAAAATTTGTATTTATGCTTTAATGTTTAAATATGAATAAAGTATACAAATAAAATGAAGTACATTGATAGTAAAGCATCTGCTTGATAGTAATATGATTAAGTTTTGTTCATTTTATTAAAGTTATTTTTTAACACTCATCACAAAAAATCTATGTAATTACGAGATTTAAATAAAATCTAAAGAAAAGAATTTTAGAAATTTCTTTTAAGAATTTACTTAGTTATATGCAATTAAATGTATTAAATCATACGGTTATTTATCAGATAATTCTAAAATAAACAAAAAAAATCAGTCTCTATTTGTGTCGGTGTGTTGCAAAGAGTCAAGATAACTTGCATAGCTTTCTTTTAATCTTGTATTGTCAAAGTACACTGCTGTGCAAATTGGCAATAATAGTCGATACTTCATGCATAGTATGAATTATTTCTTTCTTAAAAGAAAGCTATAAATTCTATAATTGAGATTATTAAATTTCATGTCAATTCATTTATTGTTTATACTATAAAAATTCTGATTTCAGAAATTTTTGCTTAATATAGTTCCTGATTTCAATTATTTTTTAGTGATTTTTGAGAGAAAACTGATATAATAGAAATTTAGGTATATTTTTTTATAATTTACCAGTACTTTTTTAGATTTACAAAAACTTTGCATTCATTTTATTGGTTACAAACATAAAAAAAAAAAATAATGTTTATAACAGGCTTTTTTTTTTTTTTTTTTTCTTTTTATGTAATTTCAGGATTTTTTTAAAGTAAGGTCACAATCGGTCCTGAATTAGACGAAACACTGTTCTTACAAATATGAAACTATAAAAGCTAAACGAAACTCGGTTCAAGAAATTGTCGATTGCAAAATTTTTGATATTTTCCTTCAATATGGATGTGTTTACTAAAGTAAAAACATAAAAGTAAGAAAACAAAATTTAATTGTAATCATTAAAGCAAAACATGATGCGTTAAAAATTTTTACATGATGAAAATTAAATTTTTATTTTTAATTATATTACCAACTTTTTCAAGATGAAAGTTAATGATAGTCAAGTTTTCCTTAATTATAATAAGTAGTAATTTTTCATGACGTAAAATGCTCCAATTAGATTTCTGTATATTTTTATATATGTAAACTATTAGTTTTTTTTAATTTCACATACTATTTAAAGTGCAAATTTATAAATTAAAGCTTCATAAACAGGGGTTGAAAAACAAACTATTTTTGTGAAATTTGTATTTATTTTTGTGAAAATCAAAATATTTTTGTGAAAAAAAGAATTGTCGCTAGAAACCTATAATTTTAGCAATTACTCTATCTAATGTTTAATATCAAGTTAATAGCATTTTATTAAACAAGTATAGATACTCATTAAAAATAATACTGTAAACATGTAAAAATTTTACAAAAGTTTTATTTTTATAAAACAAAATTTTGTGAAAGGGCTGTTTTCATAAATCTGAATTTTGTGAAGGGACCCATTTTAGAGATTTGAATTTTGTGAAGAGGCAGCAAAAGGGTCCTAATTTTTGCCTGGATCGACCCCTGATAAAAGTGTATATAGATTTCTGATTCATTTCTTCTGACATATTTTTACATTTTCTCAACTAAATATTACTTGTTTTGTTACTTAAAAATCTCCCTCTACAAGCACATGTAAAATACAACATTTCAGATTTTTTATCTAAAGTTTAACTCATTTATTTATTTTTTATTTTTTTTAGGTATATTTTAATTTAAGAGAAAAATATATTTTTAAGTGGTATCAGTATCTTGTAATCTGTTGATAGTTTTGAGAAATCAGTGTAAGTGTTAAATAATTTTTTCCTGTTGTATTTAAAAGTATTCCAATTTTATACTAATAACAGAGAAATATAAATATGAACACTACACTTACCTATTTTAATTAAAATAATATATGTCAAAACTAATGTTATTTTAGTTAAATATACATAGAACTTGATTGCAACCTTGTGAAGATTCCGTAATATAAAAATCTATCAAATTATGTATTTTAAATAGTTAAAAAATGCTTAAGGGCTATAAGTGTGGCGTGTAAGACACAAATGCAGGTCTTACAAGTAAATGGCAAGGCATATATGCTAATAAAAAAACTATGTGGGAATAAGATTAAACTATAAACTATTTAATGTCCAAAAATAAATAATTAATTTCATTTCTTTTTCTAAAGTTAGTAAACTTAAACTCATTAATGTCAAAATGTAAATGATGGCTTCACTTTTCTTAAATCACCAATTCTATTGCTAATTTTTTTCTGTTGTATAACCTAATGCTGTAGTTTCATATTCATGTTTAAAATTTCCAGCAAATAAAACACAAAAACACTATGTAAGAAGTGAGTGAAGATTTTAACAACTGGTTTTTTATCATAAATTTTGAGTTTTTATGGAAACTGTCTTACTTGGCTTTTAAATGGTTCAGCTCTTTCGAATATTCATTTCCGACATGTAGAAAATTCAATGTAGCTGGCATTGATTTCTGCTAGAAATCTTGTCTATATTAATTAAGTGGTTATGAGTTATGATAATGGTTTACCTGTAATGTTAAGTCTTTAGTGTTATTTTGAACTAATAGACTCATAGAAATCTACATTCTTAAAATCTGCATGTCACGTACATTCAGTGTAAACGATAAAAATTGCACAGGTTTTAATTTTTGGATCCCCCCCTTTTTTTTTTTTGTCTGGGGGGGGGGGATGTGTATAATCTGTTTTATCAGTCACTCTGTAAAATCATATGTTTAATATTGAGGTAATAGTGTTTGTGGTAATATGTTCAATAATGTAGTATGTAATGTTGTAATAATGTTTAAGCCAAGTACAGACGTTCACTAAAAATAAATCTTATAACATGAAAAAAATTGTATAAAAGGATTTTTTTTTATTGAACAAAATCTTGTGAAATGGCTGTTTTTATGAATTTGATTTTTCTGCCCATTTTATAGATTTATATTTTGTATCCCAGTGGCAGAAAGTTTTGTAGTGACAGGCTTTTAAAATTTCATAATCAGGCTGCAAAATTTGCGTGTAATCAGGGGTGAAAATGGCTTACACTCAAAAAGCCTGAAAGCTAATGGGGGGGGGGGGGGGGTAACATCAATGGTGATCTCGTGCAACAATACACAAATACAATTTTACTACAGAACAATATAGTATAAACAATTGTGTGTATTCATTCAATTCATCTCATTCAATTAAATATTTTATAGCAATGTTTGACACAACACAATATAAATAATTGTAAATAATAAAAGTATTAGTTTCAGTTTTGATACAGAAATTTTTATAAGTGAATTGTTATCTGAAAGTTGCGGAAATTTTTTTTTATAAGTGCAGACAAAAACTGTCCACAAGCCGTTTTTCTGTGTCGCCGTGTCATGGTTTTTTTGCCACTGGGTTTTGTATAAGGATCCTTTATATGATGTGAAATTTTGTAAGAGGGCAGCAAAAAGGCCCTAATTTTTATCTGGGTTGATCCCTGTTACAGTAAAATTTTCTGGGGAAAAAAATTCAATAAGACCTTAATATTAAGGAGGTACATTACAGAATCGTCAAGATCACCCATAGCCGATGTTATTCTGTGGGTAAAATTGTTTATAGAATTGCACATTACTAAATTGTTATTTTTAAATTCTTTTTTATCATTCTAAAAATACACAGGCCCACCAGCGGCCGAGCGGTTCTGCGCTCAAAGCTGGTAGATGGGAGGTGCCGGGTTCGATCCCAGGTCGCGCTCATCGACCTAGCCGTTCGGAGTTTTCCGTGGTTTCCTCCGAAACTTGCGTAAATACGGGCTAGGACCCCTTAGAAAGACCCCCACGGAGGGCATTCCCCCTCTAGGCCTAGGACACATCAGGAGTCAATCGGCCTTAAATCCTACAACCAACCAACTAAAAATACACAACTGTTAAATTAGTACTACTTATTTTCCAAAAAAATTATTTAAAAAAAATTTAAATTTTTGAATTTTGAGTTTAAAAATGCAAATTTTCACAAAATGTATTTTTCTCAGCTGAAAAATGAAATGTTAAAATTTAGAAATTTCTGGAAAGCGGACCTTTGAATTTTCTGAATGTGAAAATGGAATTTAAAAATATCAATTAGGTAATGAATAATTCTATATACAAATTTCACCATAGACTTACATAGGATTTGGTAACCAGAGATGGGAAAATCATAAGACAGGGTGAGCAGCCTTAATGGCCCTCTTCACTTACCATCGCCGGAAGCCCGAGCCACTGTTATTCTATGGAGAAATTTTCTTTACAAATAACTAATTAACTAATACATATTTTTAAATTCTGTTTTCACATTCAGAAAATTCCCAACTGTTAAATTGACAGACCTTTTTTAAAAATGTATTTTTTTTTTAATGTTGAATATTTTATTTTGAAATTGCAAAATGAAAAAAATTCACATATTGAAAATTCGTATTTTACAGCTTCAAAATAAAATGTAAAAAAATCAAAAAAATTATTTTTTAAAAAAGGTCCGTCCATTTAACAGCTGGGAATTTTCAGAATGTGAAAACTGAATTTAAAAATATGTATTAGTTAATAAGTTATTTGTAAAGGAAAATTTCCCATAGAATAACATTAGCTTCGGCTTCCGACGGCAGTGAGTGAAGAGGGCCCTTAATGGCAGAAATTGAATCTGATAAAGTAAGGAAAGTTAATTTTGAGCAAAGTCCTGCTTTTTAAGATAAGTACCTACCTAATTCTTTTTAATGTGGCAAATTTTTACAAAAAATAATCACAAGAAAAAATTTCTAAACAAAACAAAGTGTGAAACAATTTTATCTATTTTTCAAAATTGTAATAACTAGGGATGAAACGGATATCCGGTAACTATCCGGTATCCGGCCTATCCGGCTGAGTTTTAAATATCCGGCGGGGTACCGGATATCAGCACACCGGATACGGATATCCGACAATTTCAAGCCGGATATCCGAAGAAGAAAATTCAAGCTTAAACTCCCATCAGATGAAAATTTTGCGACAATTTTTTAATTTTTTTTAGATCAGTTGTAGCTTGTAAAGGATTTTTTTTTTTTTTTTTTTTTTTTTAAGTTGGCTTCTGCGAAAATCGATTTTGGACTCATTAGCAAACAAATTTAGCCAAAAGTAGCTTCAGGTCTAAGAAATATAGAAGCCCTATTTTAATTTTGTACAGAGTTAGCTAGGTTTTTTTTCCCAGAGTGATCTTATAACATTCCCCCTAATCTTCCCCATAACAATAAAAAGAGCTGTTCATTGTTGTTCCTGAACAAATGATATTTATTCTCTGCAGTTGCAGTGTATATATAACTCTGTTTTCATGTCTTTTGCTAATATGTTGTTAGATTGTTTAGTAATATTGTTAGTCTTGGATGTTAAAGTTGTTAGATTGTTTCGAGAATGAGTCAAATAATGTGCATTTATTGACTAGAACCTGTTTATTTACAATCCAGTTTTCCATACACAATAAAGCTGTTGTTTTTGTGACCATATATTTATACTACCAGAAACCTGGTATTACTTGTGCCATCTATCTATTCGATTTGGATTTTTTTAAAAACCCTCCAATTTATATAAATTTGCATTTTTAATGGAATATCTTACTAAAGCACCTGAATTTAGAATTCCCTGTTGCGTTGCATAGATATATCCCAAAAAATTAAAATTACTTCAAATAAAAGTACATATTTAAATTTTCAGAAACTCTGTACTTTCACTTTCATATTGTTCATAAGAAAAAAAAAATTCAGTTATTTAAAGTTTTTGATTTTATACTACAGAAAAACTTCACTAACTTAAAAAATTTTAATAACTAATGTAAAATTTTCTTTCTTATCTGTACAGAATATAAAAATATCAAATAAGTAAAAAGTATAAATTCATTTTGAATTATTACTTTCTTCTATATTAAATAGAAGGAAGTATTGGATTCGTGAAAATTTTCAACTTCCAGTTTTCAGTGGATTTTTGCATTTTGAGGGAACCAAAACACAATTTGACCATTTTTTGGAAAATGTGTATCTGACTAAAATTTTGTACAGTCCAAGAGTTAATGCACAGAATTTCATATAAATTTATACATAGTTGCATCTTACAAAAAAAAAAAAAATGCCCATCAACTTTTAGTGCAAATCACTCAACAGATGGCGCTGCTATACTGTGTATAATTAAAAAAAAAAAAAAAAAAAAACTAAGTGTGTCACAGGGAGGGCTATTATGAAACATGTTCATTCAATTTCTGGGCATAACGGTCAATAGGTGATGCTGTTATGCTGCAATTTTCCCGTGAATGGGGAAGTTATATCTCAGATTCATTCGTGTATAATTGCTAAAAATTTAGTATGGTAAAGGGTCATTTTTATAAAACATCATGTTGATTCAATTTTGGTACATATTGGTCGATAGGTGGCTATATTATGTTGCAATTTACTCTGTGAATAGGAAGGCTAAATCTCAACATCTATAAAATTTAAGAGATAAACAAGATAAAAATAATATGAGAATAAAAGTTGGCTTAATTTGGGTGTATATCGACCAACAGGTGGCACCTCTGTTCCCCACCTTCTGTAATTCTCCGCATGGCTACATCTCAAATTATTTTGATTAAAATTACACTAAACTCAATATCTAAAATCTTTATTGTAAGCAGCTATGATTATGTTTCTTCTGCATGTTAAACAGCATGTAGCGTTGTTATATAGAGAGATATAGAAGAAAGTTTTGTGATGGTCATAACACACTAGTTTGAAGCTTTTAGTTTATTTATTTATTTATTTTTTCTTCTTTCTGTTATGTTTTCTTATAAATGCCTCAAAAGAAAGTATTGGATTCATAAAAATTTTCAACTTCTGGTTTTTGATGGATTTACACATTTTAAGAAGTCCAGAACCTGGTTTGACCAATTTAAAAAAAATGTCTGTGTGTGTATGACAAAAATTCTGTTCAACTGTACCTCCGGAACTACTGCGTACTACAATTACATATAAATTTATGTGTAGTTGCACCATGACATAAATCAGTGCCTACCAACTTTTGGTGCAAATGGCTCAACAGGTGGTGCTGCCATACTGCAATTTCTGCAACTTAGAGGAAGGCTATATCTCAGAAACTACTTCACAGAATTTCATATAAATATATATATACATGTAACTTAGCATATATATATATTAGTGCCTATCAAATTTTGGTGCCAATCGCTCTACAGGTGGTGCTGTTATACAGTGCTTTCTGCAATTTAGGGAAAACTATATTTTAGGTTCTATTTCATGTAACTACACAAAACTTCATGTTGGAAAGGCATTATGAGAAATTATGCTGGTTCAGTTTGGGTGCATGTTGGCCAGTAGGTGGCTCTGCAATACAGAAATTTCCCCCCAAAAGGGGAAGACTATATCTCTTATTCTATTGTGTATAATTGCATAGAACTTGGTATGTGAGAGAACCAGCCATTGTGAAACACTAATGCGATTTATTTTAGGTGTATATCGGCCAACAGGTGGCAATACTGCACTACAATTTACTCAATGAATAGGCTAAGTTAATCCCAACTTCTATGACATATGTGCATGAAACTTGATATATAAGACAACCATTATGAAAGCAAATGTTGACCTTATTTATGTGTATATCAGCTGTGTGTATATGTCTTATGTGTATATCCATGTGCATATTAATGGAGCTTCTATTATGATTTTTCACAAGCGTATATCTCAGCATCTGTTGATTAAAATTGCATAAACTCCTTTTGTAAAATATTTATTGTGAAAATCTATGGTTAAACTTTTATACGATTTAAACCGTAAGTGGCGCTGTTATATAGAATTATGTAGAAGAAAGTTTTGTGATGGCCACAACATACTAGTTTTCATGTGAAAATAATCCTTCAACTGTGATTATATTAGTAAAATATTTTATTTCATTTTTTTGTAATAGTATTGTAAAAAATATGTAAATAATAAGTTTTAGTTTTATAATTCTGAACAAAACCTATCTTTTTATGATAGTGCTTTTCACCAAAAATTGCAAGTGTAGGAATGAGTATGTTAGGCTTAAAATTCTATTCTTCATGGCAATATTGCACATATAAATAGAATATTAAATAAATATGTTTAAATAAATTATATTTAAAATGTTTTTTAAAAAATAGTATATGAAATATGTTTATATTTTACTGTTTTTAAAATAAAGATAAAGAAAAGAAATATACAACACAACAAAAAACAAAACTATTGCCGGATATCCGACGGATATCCGGTCCGGATATCCGTATCCGGCAGGCAGAAGAGCTCCGGATATCCGATATCCGGTATCCGGCAAAATCACTATCCGTTTCATCCCTAGTAATAACAATAGCAGTACATTTAAAAAAGGATAAAGAACCTTAATTACATATTGAAATAAATAAAATACTTTGAAAAGTTCTTCTATGAGCTCGAACATTTTCATGCCAGGCACTCGGCCATTCTCAGGAGTTGGCATGAAAACTTTTGAGCTTAAGCAACTTTTCAAGATATTTTGTTTATTTTAATAAAAATAGTGAATTTGTAGTACAAGTTTCTATTTTATTAGATGCTTGCATAAATAAAGAAATATATTCCACTTATATATGCTGTTAATTAAATTATAAAAATAGTAATAAAACCATACTTTTCAGTATATTAAACTATTTAAAATATCTTTATATTCCAAAATATCTTTACATTTTGACGTTTCAATTAATATTGAATTTTTAACCATCTTCAGGGAAGTGATGTACATAAACTATAAACATAACTCATTTTAAGATGTATTTAGAGTTTTTTTTTTATATAAGTTACATAATCACGTATTAATTTCTTCATGAATTGTGTTTGTAATATCCAAGAATGGCTTAATTTGATTTATGTTTATAGTTTATGCACATCATTTCCCTGAAGATGGTTAAAAATTGAATATTAACAGAAACGTCGGAATATAAAGATATTTTAAATAGTTTGATATGCTGAAAAGTATGGTTTTATTACTATTTTTATAAGATGCTTGCATGTTTAAATTTTGTATCTTGCTTTATGGAGTAAACTTTAACCCATTAATTCAAGAAAAAATTATATAAAACTTAATTAAATGCATATTTTTTTACTTCATTTATTATTCTTTATCCTTTTTTTTTTTTTTTTCATATTTTTCATGCTTACTCATGTATTTACTATGATTTTTTATTCATCATGATGTTCAGTCGTTTGTCTAGAATTGAAAAAAAAAAAAAAACGTAAAATTCACAAAATTATAAAATCTGCACAATTTCTAGGCTTAAGCTATGCTGTTCTGGGAGTGTGGGTACTGCATATTTTTAGAAATAGTCCCAGGGGGAAAAATTTTGATTTTGTTAATAGAATATTTCTCATTTTGAATATTTAATTTACCTTATAATGTATTAAGAACTCTGGAAATATCCAGGGCCCGACTTAGCCTAATTGGGGCCTGGGGCAAAAACTTCTTTGGAGGCTTCCCCTCTACATTACTACTTGGGCAAAAACTTCTTTGGGGGCCCTCCCCTCTGCTTCACTACTTGGGCAAAAACTTCTTTAGGGCCCCCCTTTGCTTCCCTACTTCAGTAATGAAGAACCAAACTTTGTAGAGGTATTTACATTTTTCACCTCATTTTAGATCCATTTTATTTCTGATTGTTAACTTTGTCATCTAGCTGTGAAAAATCCATATCCTTGCTGACATTAGGGCAGAATTCAGCTAAATTTTTGCAATTACGATAAAAAAAAAAAAAATTCATTAAAGAAGGAAGAGTAAAATAAACTTTCTATGCAATTTGAAGGCCCTCGTCTGATGTGTGGGGGCCTGGGGCAACTGCCCCGTATGCCCCTGCCTTAATCATGCTCTGGAAATATCACTTATCAATGATATATCATATTGCTACTTATAGTAAGTCTCCCATATTTGCATTCAAGTAACAGTTTTCAGGGTTTTTGCATATTAGTTGGTTTCACCCCTGTAGTCCCATAGAAAGTTAAAACATTTTCTTTTTTATTATTGTTAAAATCTGGAACATATTATCTATATTTACTTTACATTTTATAAGAATCTCGATTGTTTTCTTTGAAATTAGTCATTATTCATTCATATAATTAATCTACAAATTTTGTTACATTTATTATTAGTTAGCATTTAACAATTTTTAATGTTTTATCCTATTTTAGACCCTGACTTATATATATGATCTCTTTGTAGGTGTTTAATTTGAAATTGATGAAATTTAACAAAATGGGATCCATTTTACTTTTATAAAAGAATGGGCTTGTGGATCTATACATTTTTTCTTTTATTTTTTACCTCATCCGTATCATGCTGTGGATTATCTATGAATTATGGCAGTGAGTATTATTTATATTCATTGATTGATGATTAAAGTTGTTGCCATTTAAATTCTTTTAATGAATTACAATATTAATATGATGAGTAATTTTTAATGTTTAATAATTTCTTGTAAAATGGTCTTTGTGAACGTCTGTTTCATAGTAATGTGTGCTAAATAATGCAATAAATATGTTATTACAATCGAACCTTGTTAACGAGAATTAATTTTAACATGAACTGTTTCCACAATCCCCATCAAAATGAAGATTAGTTACTGATAGCAGGAACCCCCAAAATATGAAAGAATATGTCAAAATTTGAAACATACATTGCAGAACAATTGCAGATATTAAGAAGTTAAGGAGGGGGAGGGAGATTGTGTGTCATGCACATCATGGACATTTTTTTTTACAAAATACACTTTTTATCATTGAAACAATTTATGAAAATACTTCTAAAATAGTTGATTGCCTTGGTTTAATTTCTTTCTTTTATTCATTTTTTTTAATAACAAGTTAGTAAAAATATTCTTGAATGTTTTATTATTATTTATTTATTAATATTTTCGCTATTATATGCTTATATTACAGCATATTGATTTTTAAGACATGTATTTTTTATGAGTGTGTCAATAATATTCAGAATAAAATTGTAAAATGCATATGTGCCCTGCTGAACTTTTTTGATATCTGAAAACTTGTTGCAGAACATTAACAAATATTCTGCTATGGGGGCAGGGACTACTGATAACATGAACACATTTTTTATCCCCCTTGAGATTCACGTTAACGTAGTTTGACTGTATATATTTATTAATGATAAATGGTTAATTTCATGCAAAAATGGACATATTTTTTACTTTTCAGCTAACTCAATTATTTTTAATTTTTCATGATAGAAAACATATCAAATAATATAACACATTATAGATACAAAAAAAAAAAAAAAAATGTATATCATTAATTAAAAAGGTATATTTAATTTTTAAAAAATGAATAAGCGAAAGATATTTTCACTTGTTATGTTTGTCATGCAATTAAATATTTTTTATATATACTTTATTTAAATTTTTGAACTTTTTAAAATTACATACAGATGAAAATCTTGTTTATGTAAATTAAAATTTCTGAATTTCAAATGTGTCTTAATTTAGAGCAATTGAAATGATAAAGATGAGTTACTGAAATCATGTCTGGTTTTTGTCATGTCTATGTCTATCATGTCTTATTAAATGTGAATTATTTTTCTTAAATTAAAATTATGTATTATTTTTTATGAGCAAGACATATATATATAACAAAATTCGTTAAAATAAATTAATATTTAGTATTTTAAAACTGGATAAGAAATCTCTCTGAATGTTTAGCCCCTCACATATCAGATTAACCAAATTCATTTGTGCCAAATATTATTAGTAGTTTATTTTAAAATTTTGCCATAAAAAGTTCTAGCATAAATAATAATTTAAAAAAAATGACCCCTTGAAATTTTTAAATTATATAATGTAGATCCCAGTTCATTTTTTTAAATTGTGCTAGTTATTATTGCTTTTTTTTTTTTTTCAATTCTAATTCGGTAATAATCTTTTGGAGAGTATTCTAGTGGACATTATATATATTATTAGTGATATCACTTAAAACATTGCATTGTATATACAGGGTCCAGACTTTTCAGACAGGGTCCTGTTTTTGTGAAAAATTCTACACATAATTTTATGAATCTAAATTCAATGTAAAAATGAAGTTCTTCCAAACTTTTTGGCTAGGGTCCTTTTTGTGAAATTCTGAAAAAATTAATTTTGCAAAATAAAATTACAATTAAGGTTCCATTTTAGACAATGACAGTTCATATTTATAGAGCTAAACTCACACATATGCATAGAAACCTTTTACAAATTAGAAATTGAATATCAGCTTCTCGGGGAAGTACTGCAAAGCATGTCCGCTTATTCAGGCGGCCTGTTCATTCCACGGAAGATTAGTTTTTGAAATGATGAAAAAAGATTTATCAAATGTCTATTTCTAACAAGAAAAATTTTGTGAAGGGTCCTTTAATGGACCCAGATTTACCTCTGGACAGACCCCTGATATACGAATTACCATTTCTAAAGTTAAAAAAATATTAGGAATAAACATAAAAATAAGTGATAAATTGGAGCAAATTATTTAAATTTTTTTACTATATTTCATTCAAAATTTTTCTATGAGATATAGAAGCTATCCAATCGGCATCAGTATAGAGGCTAATGAATTTTTTAAAGTTTACAAAATTTTGCAAGTACTTCTTATCATCAGCTCGATTCTTTAAGAATAAAGAGGAAGTTATGTCTGAAATATTTAGAAAAAGAAAAGATATGACACTGAAGCAGATTTATTATGTAGCTAATATTTTGTATTCTAAACTTTAAAATGCCAATCTCACAACAGAAGAGCAAATAACTCAATCAGAATTCAATCTCTAAATAACAGAATTTGTACACAATTAGTGAATAAAGTAATTCTATCAGAATTATCTAAATATTGAGTGTAGGTATTTTATCTAGCTATTTTTTAAGAAATATCTATCAATTTTAATTTTCGAAACTAGAAAATTTCTTTAAAAAAATTGATATTTTAAGCTAAATTTCTGAATTTATTAGCCACAGAGAAAGAGGGTCAATTATTAACATTTAACTATAATTCGAGTTTAAAACAAAATGTTTTTGAAAAATTTATTTTTGTAGAACAGCAAAAATTAAAGCCCAAGTTTCCCCAAAACTAATGTCATTGCTAAAAAAAAAAAAAAAAAAATGTTGAAAAAAGAAAATCCTTGGTTTGGAGAAACGAATAAAATGAAGAAAGATGGATAATTTGGCAAAAAAAAAAAAAAAATGACATCCATATATTGCAACAATGTATTTAGAAAAAAAAAAAAAAAATTATCTGTGATTTGAAGAGAGTAAATTATGCTTGAAAGATAATTTAAAAGAATGGATGTAAGTACTGCCATTTGGCAGTTTTCTTTCTCAACCCCTGCTAAAAGTTACCAAGTTTACCATCGCTTATTACTCGAATTCCATTATTTTGAATCATAATATTGCTTATTTATTTCTCACAACATTTGACTACTGTTTTTAATTTGGCAAATATGGCTTTCCCCACACAATATACAAGAACCAAATTTGAAAATAGATTAATTTGGAAATATTGAATACTAGGGTACAAAGGCTGAGTAGTAATAAAAAATTGTGTAAGTCATTCAGATTTTAGCTCTATTTAGTTATGTTTAATGACAAGCTTATGATGTTTGGTTAAACCAAATGTGTGTACTCATTTGAATACACTGTTGTAAAAGGAATTTAGGCATGGAAAAATTTTACAGAAAGATTATTTTTTATAATATGAACATGTTTGCATGAAATTGAATTTTATGACAAAATCCTTTTTATGTAATGAATTTTGTGAAGGAGCAGTTAGGCAACTCAAAATGTTTGCCTGGAATTAACCATTGTTATAATCAAAATGAGTACATATAAGAAATAAAAGAAGAAAAAATATGTTTGTTACTTTTTAGAGAATACTTAAAATTTTAACATTTATAAGAAGTGGTGATTAAAAAAATTAATATATAAAATAAAAATTTGGCAAATGTGTCAGAAAAATTTGCAAAGTAACAGGAAAAAAAAGAATCCCATGAACAAATTCACTTAAAATAATTTTAATTATGTATTGAATAGAAATTTTCTTCCTGCATGTTTATTAGACATAAACATTTTAAGAGTAAATCCAGCAACATGTTACATTCAATAAAAATTTCATCATTTTTGAAAAACCGTGTAAGTGGCAATAAACGAGAGATCATATTTCTCAGTGCTAAAGAAACTTTCAAAAAGTTTACCCCTCTAAAAAAAAAAAAAAAAAACTACTCTTGTAATTAAGGTTTTGTATGTTGTTCTTATTTCAGTTATATTTATTCTAGCAAAAGTCAAATGAAAGTAAAAAAAAAAAAAAAAAAAAAGTATTGTTAAACGATAATAAATTTCTGAGGCTTTTCATGTGATAAGAATATATCACACTTTATAAAATGACATGTTCATGTCATGATCCAGGCTTAAAAGCAATTTATTTCTGTATAAGCCATACCTTATAAATAAACCTATTGATTACAAATCTACAGATAAAGTCAAATGATGGAAATATAATAATTGCTCAAATTTGGGCATTGACATTAAAATATATTGTCAATAATAAGTTGTGGTATTTTGTAATTAATTATATTATCATTACTTGCAAACTACACATAAAGACCTATAAATCCCTTTTAAAAACATATGGATAATTTAACAAATTATTACTATTATCTATTCTAATTATTTATTGATAAAATTAAAAGATTTAGTTTTATCTTTCATTTCCAGCCATGATATTTTCAAATTAATATTTATTGAAAAAAATACATATATAGGAAAAGTTAATTACTTGTTTTACTTTAGAATATTCATGCATAAATTTCATATACCTTAATGTTAAATGTTATCTGAACATTATCTGACTATATCTAAAGCACAGAAAAATCACTCGAACGTGTACATATATTTTATATTATCTATCATATTCCTTTGTTTCTCATGAAAAGCGTTAAAATCTTAACATTGTTGAAATTAATTAGTTTTAATATGTAGTGTGCTTCAACTGTTGTTTTGCTTTAATTATATCATTGTATTAATGAGTTCATTTCTATTAGATTACTACTTGATAGTTTTCTTTAAAAACTATGAGTGTTCTGTGGTTTAATCTGACAGTGCTCTACCAACTACAGATCAAGTATCAGCCAGGTGGCTCAGTTGGTAGTAAAACACTGGAACTTTCATATAAGTTTATTTCAAATTCTCACTTCCTGCCCCAGTAACAGAAAGACTGTAGCATAGCTGCAAGTGTTGTGGGTTTGGCTCTGTAGATTGCTTTTAACTACTAAAGAAATCCAGGTTTAAAAATATAATTTGTATGATGTCTCTAGATTACTGCATTTGTTGTATATTCTTAATTTATTGTCTTTATAGATGCAAATTTTATGTATTTTGTGATTTGATAATACAGTACCTGTCACTTATTAAAATCACATTTGTTCCGAGACAGAATGATTTTATAAAGCAGCTGATTTTTATATCCAGCAAACATTCCTGCACTCGAGAAAATTATTACTTCCCTGAATTCAAAATAAATTTTAAAAGGTACCAAATAATAGAATCAATAAACAATATTAATTAACTTTTGACAGATAATTATTTCTTCAAAATAAGTAAATTAAACATAGCCCAAGTTCCAGTATGCTTTCCTTCAAGAAAAGTCATCATTACTTTGCCAAAAGTTCACGCTTTTCTTTTAAATTTAAACTCTTTCTATTTAAACCTCTTGCTGTTTAGTTACTTCAGAATAAGAACTAGAAATTGTCTTTTAGTAGTTAAAAATTTAAAAATATATCACTTACGAACCAAATCAAAATTCCTTGAAATTCAAATTGTTACTAAAACAAGTGATGGGGCATGATTAATTTGTACGTATGCTCTAACTGTAAAATTTTCGACAAAGGGAGATAACAGAGAGGTTGCTGAATTTTCTTTTCTTTTTTATTTCGTAAATAAAAAGTCACAATACTTTAGCGTGAATAAATGACATTTTTGCTGCTGAAGCAATTTTCTTGAGTTCATTAACCGGCGATGTTGATTTTATTAAGCAGCTGTTTTAAAATTAGCTTTTATGGATTTGATTCCGGTCCTGGCAATTTGATCAGAATAAGCAGCTGATTTTATGAACCAGTGAATTTATTAAGTAGTGTTTACTGTACTTCTTTTGATATATCAGATTTTATCTGGAAAGATTGTAGATAAAAATTTGTTTTGCTGCAGATAAATACAAACAATTTTGCTACTGGGTCTCTTACTAAAAAAAAAAAAAAAAAAAAAAAAAAGATTAAGTCTTTCCATCAAAAATGCATGTAATAGCCTATTATGACCAATCAAGATTATTTATAGCTTGACCATTATTAAAAACATATGAGGGCTGTTCTAAAAAGAATGAACATACATTTCTTTAGATATTTTAAGATAATAAAACCACTGATTTTACATTACATGTGTTACCTTAGCTATTTTCCTACAGTCACTATACAAATTTAGACTTTTCTAATACAAAATCACCAACTTTTCTATGCCTTCTGCCTACTCAATTACTGCCATATCTGTAGCTGAAATTGCTACCTATAGTTTCATAAAGCTCTTGAAATTTCAGAAAAGAATGAACTGAATCAGTCTATAGTGAAACCTGTATTCTATTGAAACTTTTCTTCAGTCCTTGAATTGAGGTTCAGTCATTACTAATTGGTGGTTCAAGTGTTCGTAATCATAAATATTTGGTTGCTTCGCATTACACATGATGCACTGTTTTTTAACTAAAGATTGAATCACTCCATTAACTACAGTTATCTGTCTGTAAATTTCAATACAATGGTTTTTATTTATTATTATTATTATTATTATTTTTAATTCAAAAGTTGTATTGTATTACAAACCTCATACTAGTGGGATATTCAGTTTTGCCACATATATAAAACAGTAAATGACTTAAAATTATATAAACTACCTTATTATTTCCCGGTGATGATTGTAACATTTTCAGTGAGAGAAGGAGGGAGGGGAGGGGTGGGGAGATCTCTGCCATTTTCGGCAACTTGACTTCCTGTGAAACTACATAGGCTTCTGTTGACATTCTTTTTAGATTGGCTCTTTCCTCTATGAGGTGGTACCATGTACAATCATCCATATACAAAAATGTTACAACCATCATCAGGAAGTAATAAGATAGTTTCTTATTTAATTTTAATGTTAAAAGTTTTTTCCAGTTATTACAATTAACTAGTAACCAGTAAATGACTGTTGTGGCTTGCTGTTAGTGTCTGACTCACTGCACACAAGGCTGTAATCAGAAAATTTTTTCGGTGGAGGTTAAAATTTTAGTACATAATGTCAAATGCTAAAAATTAACTAAAACTAAAAATTTTCAACAAACCTGCAAAACTTAGGATGGTGTTTGAATCCTCCTCCTATGGCCTTGCTGACACAAAGAAATAATAATAAAAAACCTTGACACAGCAATAGGGGTGGTGGGAGAACTTTGTGGCTCATCAGATCAAAACTACTTGTTTATCAGTTTTTCCAATTTATTTAACAAATTAAATTTTTAATCATATTAAAAACTGAGACAGACAATAAACATTAAAAATATACAATTTAAAACATTAAAAACACAAAACAAAAATTTTAAACGTTTCGAGCCTTTTACAGGCTTTTCATCAGTAAAAAACATCAAATGTAAATGCTGAGAAGAACAACAGACTTTGACTGAGTACAACGTATTCGTCGGGAACTGCGCATGCCTCATTAAGGGGTGAAAAATGTTGATTTGTGTACCAGCCCTCCAGGAAAATTCTTGAATGATAATTTAAACAGTTAGATTTGATTATTTTAGTACTGTTAAAATCAGGTAAATGGTCAGTTTCTGTGGCATGCTGTACAATTTTCGAACGTAAATCAGTTTTTGAAATTTGTTTTATGCTCCTTAATATGAGTATGAAGAGAACGGCCAGTCTGACCAATATAAACTGAACTACAAGATTTACAAGGGATATTATAAATAACACCTGTACGGGAAAAAGGGGGGATAACTGTTTTAAAATTAGAAAGGAAATTACGAATTAAAAATTGGGGTTTATAGGAAACAGATAAATTAACAGTGCGTAAAATAAACAGTGTGTACTACGAGACGTAATGATTTTTAAATATTTTAAACATTTAACAAATACACTGTAATATATGTCAATAATTTTCGTGTAAAATTACTTAAATCCCAGAAGGATTTCATTCATATCTTATTTTATAATAAGATTATATATATATATATTTATATATTACATGTATTTATTTATTTTTCAGACATCACACCTATCGATCCAGATATAAAAGTTAATGATACACTTAGGATACAATGTTCTTTATTTAATTCTACTGTGGTGTATAAAAATCATACTTATGAAGTGTCATCTGAAAATTTACTATGGAAGTTCGATAAAGACTTTTTACACAATACTAATGTTTTGGATGATCTGACGATAGAGTATGTTGTCGAAAATGCTCAGGAAAGTGACTCTGGTAGCTACTCATGTTACTTAACTCTTCCTAAAGTGAATCAAAATGTGTTTGTGTGCTCGACAGCTGTCAGCGTTGGCTGTAAGTATATTATATATATATATGTATTATCAGGTATTTTCCTATTTTAACTATCACCGTGTTTATTATAATACTAGCAAACCTCTATGAAATTTCCACATTTTCTTTTCTTATTTATCTTTAAAATTTGATACTCATAAATAGGGGTGGGAATCGATTAAGAGTTTTAACTGGGTTAATCGTAGTTCATTAATCGATTAACCGGTCGATTAATCGGATTTTTAATCGGTTTTCGTTTTTCTTTATATAATTTTATTTCAATGATGAATAAAACTCTCATATTGTATGTATATATATATATATATATATATATATATATATATATATATATATATATTATTCATAAGTTTGACTGATATTTTTTTTTTCAAAAATTTTTGTGTAATCAATTATATTTGTTTCATAACTGAAATTTAAATCAATTTTCAGAGTAATAATTGGTGACTTTAAGTGTTAATTTTATACAAATATTTTCACTTATTCAACTTTATTTATTTATTTTTAAATAAATTAGTTTTTCGATTCATTTTGAAAGAAACATTAAATGAATTTACACATATTTTAGTTTTATATTTGCAGACCTTGTCCATCACGCTTGTTACTATTTTTAAACGAATTCTCAAAATTCCATATCATTATCATAAAAATCTCAAATTCTTACATTTTAGTTCTTCTTTGTCACTTCGGACTAGAACACAGAATGTTATTTTCTGTTTCTACTTCAAAAGTTACTATCAGCAATTCTGAACAGACAATAAATGCTTGAAAATACTGTGAAACTCTGTTGACATTTCCCCCATCAGAGGGATAGTGGAAATCGCAATCTTTTTTTTTTTTTTTTTTTTTAATCTTTAACATTTCTATTTTTTGAAAGCTTCTTGTGTCTGAGAATACTATTACCCTAACCAACACTTTCTGTAGAAGGCTACAGAAGGTGGTGTTGCTCCAGCATGCACATGAAGCGGCATTTTGTTTAATAACTGTCCTCCCCCTTTTCTCTATCAACAAAAGTGCAACAGTTTCTTTTGAGAGTTTTTATTTTTATTTATTTATTCATTTTATTTTTTATTTTTTTGCTCTTTCATTATTTGATGGATGTTTCTTAAAATGTTTGTTAGCAAAATATGTGAAAAAAATATTTTGTAGGCAGAACAATATTTTTACTTTAATTCGTAGTTTGAAAATTTTAATCGGATTTTGAAAATTTTTAATCGAATTAATTGATCCGATTAACTCGATTAAAAATATTGATCGGGACTAAGCATTGATCGATTAACCGAACCGATTAATCGATTAATCGGCACAGCCTTACTCATAAATCTTATGCCAATTTCACCATCCAGTTTAAATTTTAATACATCAGAAGCCTCATTATTATTAGAACTAAATTAATCTTGTGAGATAGTGAAACCAAAATCATTCAAAGAAAAATTTCAAAATAAAATTAATGTTTAACGACCCAATTTTCATATTTCCTCAGGTGGTACAGCTTTAGTATAGAGGATCCAAATGGTGACATTTAAATTTTTTTTTGTCATGCCTTTTTATTTATTTATTTTGGCATAATTTTTTTGTTAAAAAAAAAAAAAAAAAAAAAAAAAAACCTTGTACCTATTTTGATTATACCTTTTATTACTGCATTTCTTAGTTAATTTATGAAAATAATTCATATTCTGTTTATATCTTTAAAGTATTGCTAGTTTTATAATGGTGTTTAAAAAGGTTGTAAAGATGCAACTTTTAGAAATACATTTTTCTTCTGATTTGATCATTGAAATAAATCTGTGGGCTCATATATTGCCCATACATAAATATTACATATTTTTTATCCTTATGTGTTTTATTAATTACATCATTATCGTATCGTTTCAACAAAATTTAATCATAACTGGTCTATGTTAGAGAAATATTTAATTTATATAGATGGGGAGTATTATCCCCCACCTCATTAGCAGAGACAGTACTGCATGACAGCAAGTGCTGCAGATAATTTAACAACTCAAAATGAAATGCTACATTTAAAAATAAAATACTAATAAAATTTGCACTATATCTCTAGATTACAGGACTGGGCTTATACTGTATGTGTATCTTCTTAATTATTTTTTCTTTGTAGATGCAAATTTCATATATTTTATGAATTGCTAATACTTCTTGTTATACCAGACTTTGTCCAGCATTTCTAGATTGCAGATAAATACAGAAGATTCTGTTACTGGGGCCCCTCCATACAAAAATAAATAAGCTATTTAAATAAATGTAATTTATTATAATTATTGAAATATAAAAAATATAATTTATTAAGGTGCTTTCTATGTGCTTCTCATTTGACATTATCTTAATACACCTGGCAACTTTTAAAACAGGAACGTACCTTTTTATCTTTATACTAATTTTATATTTAATTTTACTTCTTTCCAATTTCATCATAAAGTAATTCGTTTCTAGATGATTCAAAAGTTACGTAGATGCTAAGTGTCCCATTTTTCAAAGTAGACTTCACACTGGAAAGTTTTTATAAATGTTTTCAGCTTGTGTAATTCTCAAAAATATATGTGTTACAGATTTCTTTTTAAAAATTAAAAATGTTGGCAGCAATGAGATTAATAATGCATGAAAATTATTCTGTAATTAAAATATTTTTAAATTTTATTTGCAAACAAATATGTTTTTCAGAGAATATTGTTAAAATTTGTTTAAAACCAACAGGATTTAGAATTTGGGAAAGGTTCAAAGTTTTAAAAGCCCATTCATGTAAATATCTAGGACAGAAGTCTGTTCAACAAATATCAGAAACTCCTATTTTAATTTTTAAATTAAGAATCTAACAAATATTTGGTTATTTTAGTATTTGTTTACCTAATTCTTTTGCCGAAAATTTAAAATGTCCAAGTAAAAATCAAATCAAATCAAGTATTTGATTAAATATATATATGTAATGTTTTCAAATATATTTTAATGAAAAGTATAGTTATTTCAATAATTATTAAGAAGTAACATTTTTTTAAATTTTACAAGCTATATAAAAATGAATATAGATATTCATAATATGTTGTAAATATTTTTTTTCTTTTCCATACGCAAGGGGGCTATCTATTGGGTTGTTCAGTATATAATGTTGTTGTTTAAAACCGTTGCTTCTTCGAATGTGGAATTTTTCAACTTACCGAAAGATGGCAAAAGGCCATCCAACAAAATGGTCAATATATCATTGATTAATGTTTGTTGTTAATATAAATAAATTCCCTTTGAAAAACATGAAAAAAAAACGGCATTATTTATCGAACAACCCAATACTTACCATTGCCAAAGCTAGTGTTATTCTATGGGGAAATAATTTCCATTATAATTCATTAGCTATTGTATATTTTTAAATTCAGTTTTCACATTCAGAAAATTTATGACCATTAACAATTTCACCGGCCACTGTAGTGTGTGGAAGGCTACATTTCCCCCGGTTATCTCAGGATAGCCGGTGAAGTGAAGTGGTTAAATTAGTTCTTGTTTTTCAGAAATTGATTTTTATTTATTTATTTTTCAAATTTACTATAAATTTATAAAATGCAAAATTTAATCTAGGAGAGAATTCACATTTTTACAACTTCAAAATTAAATATTACATATTTTTAAAAAGCAAATTTTAGTAAACGAAAACTTATTTAATAGTTATGAATTTTCTGAATGTGAAAATTGAATTTGAAAATATGTGTTTGTTAATGAGTTATGATGGGGATTATTTCCCCATTACATATAACATTGGCTTTGGCTTCTAGTAACGATAGTAGAGAATTTCCTTCAGTTTCTTGTTTATTAAATCTGTAGATTTGAATAGTGGTTTTCAAGTTAAAATGCAATTTACACATGTCAAATTTCATGTTTAATTTACAAGTAAGTTTAGTGGTTATAATATAAAATTTAACATTATTAATTTTATTTCATTTGAATTTTCTAAATTATTTGAATTTTATACTTGCCAACTCTTTATTATTTTGGGAGTGGCTCTCACTCTTGTCTCTTATCATAATATCTCCCTTATTTTGAGCATTTTAAATTTATGCAAATACTTTGTCAAAAACTTTAACAAATAATTTTTTTAAGCAAGATTTACACACTTGCTGAAAAAAATTTCTCTTCTCTATAAATAACACCATTTTTAATTAATAATTACTAGATTTTTGCTTACTAATTACATTTTATTTATGCATATGGATTTTTTTTTTTTTTAATTTAAGCCATAAATTAAATTAATAAAACCTGAAAATTATTGAAAATATGTGAATGTTGTTTAGGGCTGAAATTTGCCTGACAACAATTATTAAATAAATATCCTGAAAATCTGCAAAATGCTGTGAAAGGGTTTTAAACAGATTAAATCAGGGTTCCCACAGGTCAGGGAGAACAGGGAAAACCTGGAAAAGTCAGGGAATTTAAAATTACTGAAAAAAGTCAGGGAAATAACAGGGAAAATTGTAAATATTACTCAAAAACCTGGAAAAATGATGATACAAACTTGGAAAATGCTTTTTGAGCATTCAATTTATATCACAAGTCACGCTACTATGTTGTCTTTTATGTCACAAGCTATATTCTGTTTTATACTGTGAGCTATTTTTTATATCGCGAACCAAATTTTGTGGCTGGAATTTTCTAAAAATAGACCTGGAAAACTCAGGGAATTTTATTTTTGAAATTGAGTGGGAACACTGTTAAATTTGATATCTTGAATTTGAAGAAAGTTTTGAAGCATCTTTAACTAAACTATGGCAATGAAGTCCTATTCCATGAAAAGAAATATTATTAATCTCTAAGCTGAAAAATATTCCTTGGAAGAATTGTATTTGTTAAACAGGGTGTTTCTTTATCTGTTTTAGGAATAGGAGGACATTAAAACATAGATTTTCTATGGGCAGTCAAGTTTAAATATTATAATTAAAAACTTATAACTGGGATTCAAACAAAATAATCAAGCTCAAAACCTCCAAGATTGATTAAAATTGAATACCCAAATAAAGTTTAATATTGTTAATCTGAATTGATGACTTACATTCTTTTATGGTGGTTGTCATGCACTAATAAATATGATTGATATAGGTGTAAATAGTATGATTAAATAAAAACTCAATTTCCTTGAAGAAAATTGCATTTCAATCTTTGATAAATTTTCACTACAATATTAAAAATCCTTCTATGTCATGAGATATATTATAATTAAATTTAAATCTACATTTCTGTATAAAATTAGAGTGTCAGTTGAATTACTTCCAGAAGAAATTTTTTTCTTTATCATTGTTTCACTTTCTTTTTTTTTTTTTTTAAATAATCATAATCAGATCTGTATTTAATTTGTACATTTCTCTTTTTTACAAACTTTTCCTTAAAAGTAAGATTATTTAAAAAATTTCTTTATAAAATAACCTCCGAATAGCATAAGCAAATCTATTTTGCAAATTTATGCCAATATATTTAAAACTTTACAAAGTATTTGATGTAGATTACAGTTCAAAGAAAACACTCCTGAAAAAATGTTTAAAACATTGCAAAGATTTAAAACATATTACGAAAGAAAACATTTTTTCAAACAAAGAACTAAAACTAAAAAGTCTGCATGTATTTCTAAAACTACTTTGTTATCATGAATATGGTAATATTACAAAACATACTTTTCTTTTTTTCAATAGAACAATAGTAACAAATGAATGTAATTTAAAAGAAAAAGTATATTTTCAGTTTTTGATGATATTTAGTGCTTATGAATTTAGAATTTGCCCTTTATATAGCTGAAAGCATTGTAAAAAGAGTAAATCTCTATTTAGTATTGTAATTCTTTGATATATTATTCTTTATGTCTGTCTTGGTATTATTATAGAAATTCAAACTTTTCTATCCACAGATCTTTTTATACTGTAATTATTTGTTATGACTGATTTATTTATATATATATACTGTGATAAATGTGCATAAAAAGGAAATTTTCTTATATTTTGTCTTTGTCAGCTCCATTATTCTGGATCTGCAAGGGAAAACATAAATATTTATCGAAACAGTCTTCTTTAGTTTTAGTATCTAAAAAATCCCATACAACCAATCGGATTTAATTTTATTGAGTGGCCAGTAGCTAAGGTAAAAATAAATCTTAAAATAGGCCCTAATTACAAAATCATAAATTGACATTTGAGCATGTTTTCAATTTTTTTTTTTTTTTTTTTTTTATCAAGAATGAAGATTTTGCTCTTTTAATAACAGTATCAAATCTATTAATAGATGACAAACATTAATTACTGTAGTAATCATTTAATTCAAAAAATATTATGTGTGTTTAGTAAAAAAGTGAGTTTTTGTTTTTAAAAAAAAATAGCAAAAAGAAATAAATCACTGTATGATTATTAAATGAAATTTATTTAACAGAAAATTGAATATTATGTATATAATATGGTTTAAAGATTGAAATCTATCATATTGCCCTGTTGAATGATAGAAAATTCCTTCCAAAAATAAAAAAAAATCACATCAACATAAAATCTTATCTTAATCAGTCTAATAGGAAACTCAAAAATATAGTTCTCTCATAGTCCATGGAAATTTTCAAATAGCCTTGAAAACTTTTGAATTTTTTTCTGAAAGTGTCTGAATATGTTTTATTGAACATGTATGTGTTTGTATTTTCAATCAGAGACATATTTCTCAAGATATTTTACCTGTCCCCTGTTTTTGCTATACACAATATATATATGTACATGTATGTATATGTATGTATATGTGTGAGTGATTGTTGTGCATAATCAATTTCTTTCAGTAATCATTATTATTATTGAGGAGATAGATTTAGAAATTGGAAAAGAAAAAATATATTTTAATAAATTAAATATGTTTTCCATCAAACATTATTATATTATTGTTTCAATTTCAGATCCACCAGCAGAGGTTCAGAATTTCTCCTGTATCAGCTATGAATATACTAACTTGACTTGTTCATGGGTTAAACCTTTCAATCCTGTCAAGACCAAATATACTTTGTACGATTACATGTTTTATGAAAGGTAAGATTTTTAGATTATGGAAATAGCATGTGTTTTAGGTTTAGTATAGTATTACAAATTTTTCCCTTTGGTTTATTAAATTGATTACAATTTTTATATTTTAAAAAGGTCGTACAGACTTTCATTGTCCTTAAAAACTCTTTACATTCCAGTACTCTTTAATAAGGATCCTTAAAGACCTTATTTTTTACTCAGTCCTTAATTTTTAAGGTTAACTTTATTTAACATCCACTTGGGGGAAAAAAAAATCGGCAAAAATTCATACAAATCAAGTATGATAGTTATTAATTCTTCTTAGCTGTAATGTCCTTCTATCTGATTGGATGTTGAAGCCACATATTTCATCTGAAAACATAAATAACAGCAACAAAAGAATAAATAAAGAGAATTGGACATTATATAAATTTCATTAACAGAAAATTGGGTACATTGGAAGTGGAGATATGCGTTTTAGATAAGGCTGATTTTGCAGAAAATGCTGAAGCAACAAAAAGTTTCTAATAATTAACGAATTCAATAATTTCTAAAAAAGTACTAAATAGGAAAAGAAACACCCATGTATAAAGAAACCGATTTTTTAAAAAAAGAAGACGATGAACAATTAATAAAATTTTTTGCAGTATGTTTTTTTAAATGAAAAAACTTAAATAGGAAGAATTATTACCTTATTTATAAAATTTTAACTTGGTAGTTGTTATTAGGTTTAATGTGCAATTTTTACAAATTTCAGAAAACCCTTAAGAAGTTCCCCCTTTTTTTCCCCTCCCCGATGCAAAGTCTGTATAAACACTTTCACTTTCAAAAAAATTTCTTATTTTCTACTTAGCCATTTAGAAGTTTTTATTTATTTATTATTAATTTTTTCTATTCATTCTTATTCTTAAGGCTGCTGATCAATAAAATTTGTCATATCCCCTTTTCCATAATCTTATGGAATTAGCATATATGCTATCTCATTGAAATATGAAGTTTTCAATTTTTATTTTTATTTATATTTTTAATTTCATCAGGGTTATAATTTTGACCGGTCAAAACTGATTTTGACCAGGACGCTGGTCAAAAATGACTTTAACCGTCCAAAAATAGTCAGCACTGTTAAAAATGGTTTTAAACAGCTTTAATTTTAATAATAATTGTTTTTGCAATTAAAAATAACTTAATAAGTAATAAAAACAACAATTCATTAAAAATAATAATACTAATATAATAATAATGTTAGAAATTTAAAAATGGACCATGCAATATAAAAATTTAAACCAGTTACAGTTAAAAACATCAAGGAAGATGAAATAGGTATCTTCTTTGAAACACATGAGCTGCAGTTAAAAGCATAACACAACACATGAATCATACCATATCCTTTTTTTCTGAAAGCGTAAAAAATACACTTGGACCTGATGTCTGGTGGGCAGCAATGAAGAAGATAAAAGGCATTGATGTAAAATTTGTTGATTTCGCATTACATCTAATGAACTGTAGTGCCTTCAATAGAAAGACTATTTTCAAAGTTTGGACTTATACAAAACAATTTACGAAACCGTCTAAGTTTAGACAACTGCAAAACTTGCGACTTGTAACCATTTTTTAACTTCAATATAAATTCCAAAAAAGAGTTTGTGTAAAAATTAATTAAAACAATTGTGTTGTTTCTTGGTGATATTATTTGTGTTACAACATTCCTATGTTATGACATTTTTAACAAATGTTTACTTAATTTTAACATTTGATACTAAGATATATTTCATTGGTAGCAGATTCTAATTTCTGACCTAGATTGGTAGTAAATAAATTCAATAACGAATTTCAGTGGTGAAAACTGATATCGACCAGGACGGTTAAAACCCCTATGGTTAAAACCGATACAACCCTGAATTTCATTTTTCGAATATGTCACGTTTTATCTTAATTAGAATTTGTAAAAATATGTGCAGTATTTTAATTTTTTGTTTCATTATGTAAATTCATAGCTATTTTAATCAGAAAAAAAATAATAATAAAGAAAAATTGCTTACTAAGGTAAGTGGCAACAAGTTCTGAAGAACTTGAATTCTTTGAATTTCATTAACAGGGTTCCCATGGGTCAGAGAGAACAGGGAAAACCTGGAAAAGTCAGGAAATTTGAAATTGCTAAGAAAAGTCAGGGAAAATTGTAAATATTTCTCAAAAACCTAGAAAAATGATATAAACCTGGAAAATGCTTTTTGAGCATTCAATTTATATCGCAAGTCATGTTACTATGTTGTCTTTTATGTCGCGAGCTATGTTCTGTTTTATACCGTGAGCTATTTTTATGTCATGAACCAAATTTTGTGACTGGAATTTTCTAAATATAGACCTGGAAAACCTGGAAAAATCAGGGAATTTTATTTTTGAAATTGAGTGGGAACCCTGATTAAGTATGGCAGAAAAAGCAATTTAATTCTCAGAATAGTTTTTCCTTTTTACGTTTGTATATTGCTGAATCATATTTCTTATTAATATATTTTTCAGTTTGCTATTAAATTACATGCTGTATATGTATTTCTAATTACAGCTTAAAAAGAGAATGTCCTGAAAAGCTGAATGAAACAAGTTGCCGCTGGACTTTAGACACCAAACCTCAGTACCGTGTTCAACCAGACAAGCTTTATTTTCTAATTATTGGGAACAATTCTCTTGGACAAATAAAGCAGCATGCAGTTGAGAACCATTTTAAAATCAGTGAGTTTCTCAAAATTTCATGGTTTATGTTTAAAAAATAATAACAATAGTATAATTTATACAATTTGGTCTACAGTTTTAGGCTGCTGTGGTATGTGGAATTCAGGAAATTTAAAAAATCTGTTTAAAAAACAAGAAAACTTGGGGAATTTCAAATTTTATTGCAAAGGCAGGGAAAGTTTAGGGGATATTGAAATTTTTTTGGTAAAACATAGGGAAAAAATTTCCCAACAAAGATTTAATTTCAGTTTTTAATTTAAAATTGTTTATTTTTATATGGTTTTGAAGAAAAAGAAAGGAAAGGAGGATGAGACTGCGATGCAAGTGGCCATCAGACCTGTATAAAATTAGAAAGCATCTGAACACATAATTAAAAATAACAAAAAGTATCTGCAAGTTTGTAGATATATATTTTTAAAAAGTTTTAATCATAAAAATTAATATCAATTTTTTGCATTTTATGCATGCAAAAATAAAATTAACTATTCATCACTTAATGTAGATTTAAACAATTAATAGAACGGCCAAATTGATTTCCATAAGTTTATTCACTATTTTTAATAATGTCCATTTTTTAATGATGTGAATGCATTAAATGCAATATAGATATCTCCATTAGCTAATATTTATTTCTCCTTCTCTTTATTAAAAATAATATAAAAATAAATAAATAAAATGTTTCTGCAAAAAAATATATAAGATAAGTTGGAGTCCACATACAGAGTGTGCAATGCACACTGGACACTGTGTGTGTGTGCACATCTACATTATACAGCTTTGGAACAAAAAGATTTTTAAAAATTTCAATTTCAAATGTAAAGAGGGGTGATTAGACACAAAGATTTTTTTTTTTTTTTTTTTTTTTTTTAATAGATTAAATCAACAAACATGTAAGTAAAAAAAAAAAAAGTTTGTTATAAATTTTTGTGTATAAGATTTTTTTTTTTTTTTTAAATAACTATAGTAGATTTTTTGCAGGATTTTTTTTTTTTTTTTTTTTTTTTCCCCACATTTGCTAAGTGACCCAATTCTGCAGATAATCTAAAGTTTACTGCATTCATAATTCTCGATTTTTTATTTTTATTTTTTTTCACCGTTAAAATATTAGACCAAGTGAATGTGAATTTTATTAAAGAAAAATTAAAATCTTTTAGTGTATTTAGTATAATTATATAGACAAATGTGCATACAATATAATTATACTGCGAATTAAATGAAAATCACAAAAATTGAAATATTAAAATTATTTCATTAAGTATGTAAATATCTTTCCAGACATTTTTATCAGCAGTAATTAACTTAAATAAAAATTGACTATAAGGCCATATTCTTGCATTTTGTAATTTTCTTTTCTTAAAATTTTAAAATCAGATTTTATTTGTGAAATATTTTAAGTATTGTTTGAATTAAAGAAGAACATATAATAATTGAATTATATAGTTCTTCTCATTTAAGAAAAAGAAAAGTTAAATAAATAAAAATAAATAATTTTGTTAATTAATATTTTTTTTTTTTTTTTTTTAGTTAAGCCTGGTATTCCGAGGAATGTTATGATCATGGATGTAACGCCAACAAGTGTGATCGTTAGATGGTTACCACCTAAGTACATGGGTTACCAATTTACTCCTGGATTAGAATATTCAGTTCAGTATCAAGCTATTTCACCTGTTCCGGGACCTGTTCAGGTATGTATATATATATTTAGTGATTATAAATATTTTTGATGTACTATTAATAAATGCTGTAAACGTTAGATGTTTGATTGGCCATTTTTAAAATTATGTGTGTACATTAATTAGGAAATACTAGAAAAGACCCGGTTCGGGAACAAACCGAATTCCAAATGCGGGAAAAATTACAAAATCAAACTCGAATTGTATAAAATTGAGACTAATGCTGTGTGCGTGCCAATCAGTGTTGCCAATTTAGCGGAATTCCCGCTAAATTTAGTGGATTTTTGACATGGTCAACGGGAAAAAATAGAGGTTTAGCAGATAGCGGATTTTTTAGTGGATGTTTGTAAATAGAGGCACTTGTTGCCAACTGTAAGGATTTGTCTTTACGCGCAGGGACTTCGAAATGTATGGACAGAGTAGGGATTTTTTGTAGGTTCTCTTTCTCCCCAGGACATTTTCATGATAGCCTAAGGAGGAAAAATACATCCTACGGACGTCCTCAGCACTAAAGTAGGGACTGTTATCATCAATGTAGGAATTTTTATCATCAATGTATAAACATTTTAAACTGTCCATAGGGACATGGCAAAATTTAAGTTTTCAACAGTGTTTAGAGGATATACAGAGAAGAGATGAAAGTTTTCAAAATCCATTCAATAAGCTATCAGATTTTGCCAAGATGCTGCTGATTGTACCAGGGTATAATGCTAATGTATAGAAAGAGCCTTCAGCATGTTGAATGTTGTCAAAACATCCCATATTTAAAAAAATGCAATCTGGAATGATAAACTATATTTCAAATACGTACAGGGCTGCAAAGTGTAAATAATTGTTGCCATACATAACTGCAGTTTGCCAAAAAACATTCTGAAGTAAATTAAAATGATGGCTGCACACCAACTGAGTACTTGAACCATGGGATAGGCTGACCAGATCAGAATACCTTTATAATAGAGAAGCGTTAAAAATTGCTTCAATTATCCAATTGCGGATATATTATTTTTTTCATTCCTGATAAATAAGGACTAAAAGTAAAATATTATTGATCAATAATTTACTTTCTACAATTTTTTTAAAACTTTGAAAAATCCCTTCAAATAACGGCTGTCCCCAGAAAATGTGGACATTTCGTCAGCTTACCATAGGATCGGAGAAGGATGAAGATGACGTTGAAGATGGAATATTTTTATAAACTTTTGTAAATTAAAAATCTGACGTTAAGGAATTAAAAATTAATTGCTTAAATAAATATGCAAAATATTCATTAATTACAAAATACATTTAAATAATTGATTTTTAGTTTTGTTACTTAAATTTTCAATGAATTTTTAGTGAGAGCGTTGGTTTTACATTGCACTAGTGCTACGCTATGGGCAATTGGAATTTTAGTGGATTTTTAGCGGATTTTCACGTGCACTTTTAGCGGAGAAAAAAAGTTTGTGTTGGCAACACTGGTGCCAATAGATCAAAGTTTGTTAATAAAACCATTTTTAAATTCATGCAATCAATGAAGGTAGTGAATCAACGAAGGCTTTGCTTGATCCGCTGGTCACTATATTTAAAGGAAACTCTTTTCTTATATTGCTTTATAAACAGAAGTAAAATTTTTAAAAAATCATGAAATTGTTCGAAAGCCTGCTTCGGGGAAGGCAGCGAACCACTGCTTCTCAAACTCTTGGGTGCATGTCCCTATTGCCTGTGACAATCACTTACCAGTGGGCTTCCAGTTGGATGCTTATCAAATGACAGTTTCGAAATGGACAGTATCGAAAATATTGAAGTAGCAATTTTATATTTGAATCCCAGTTACATATGAACAACGCTATACATGGTGTACATAATATTTTCTTTCATGTTATTTTCTAGATTTATTTGATTTATTAGATCAACCATAAAATGACAACAATTTCACGCCAAATATAATATTACAATATGCTATGATCGGCTACATCTATCACATGAGACAATTATTTTTTATGTGGTTTGGTTGTAATAGTAGTTGAGTTAGTTAATAGTAATTGGTATATAGAAAAATAAATAATTAAATATGTAAACCTGATCATGGTACAGCCTTATTATAGTTCCCTTTGGCGACTTTTGAATTTCTATCGCTATTTTAGACAAAAATACATAATTTATGTGATTATTTTTTCTGTTTCTTTCTTTTCTTTTCTTTTTCCTTTCCTTTTATTTCTGTTTTTCAGTATTTTATAATTTATTTACATTTTTGATGTGCTTCTTGCTTTTTCGCGAAAGTAGAGTCCTTGGCGAAAAATGTCCTATCTATTTTAGCATCTAAATTTTAAAAATTACCCAGGATTATCAATAAGTAAAGCTCTTTAATATAATGCTGAATTAGCTTTCATGCCAAGTGTGATTCATGCCAAAAGCATACTATGTAAACAAAACAAAAAAGAAAAAAAAATCTAAAATTGAGGTATATTAAAAAAGGTTATGATTATTTTTTTATTCCATTTTCATATGCATGAGCAAATTTAATATTTTATAATTTTTTATTTTTCGTGTGAAATCATATTTCATTTTATGCTGAAAATAATAACTTTTTTGGCAACAATGAAAAATTTAAATGTTTGATTTTAAAGCTATTGCCAGGTTATTATTTTCATATTTTAATTAATTTTAAAAAATCTAATCAAAAATTCATTACAAATAAGGTACCAAATGAAAGGGGCAATTTTCTGAAACCATTGGATTAAACAGGTTATCGATTAGACAATTACATTTTTTTAAATTAACTAAAGTATGAAAATTAAATGGCAACTTGCATCAACACACAGACAGAGTCCAAGAAAATCTCTTAGCCATTTAGATAGATGTATAGATAACTTCGGCCATTTATATTAAAGATGTTTCATTAATTGGTCAAAGTTATTTAGACAATCAAACATTTTTAGTATAAATGGTTAAATTTATATTTCCTAATTAATCTACATATTGTTTTGAAATGTTAATTCTGTTATATTTTGCAATAGAAAAAAATATATATAACAATTAAATTAAGTTCAAACTTTAATGTTTATAAAAATAGAAATTTCATTAGAGTCAATATCGTATTTTTTGTTTCTTTTTAATGCATATATGTCTAGTAATTTGATTAAATATGGAATATTTAGTAAAATTTTATTTATTTATATTAAATTGATTGACGATTCTGAGGATTTTGGGTGAGGAAGTGCTTATAATATATTTACAATATGGTTGAACTGAAAATCTCAGAAATTAAAATATTAAAGTTATTTCATTTAGCACAATATTATTCCATCGACCCATCATTTGTATCAACATTATTAACACAAATCAAAATTATATCTGTAATATCACATTCTTATTTTTATCTATCTCTAAATAATTTTCTCCCTCCTCCCCATCCTCAAATTTTTCAAATCAAGCTTGATTGTATCTACTCCCCGTCCATTTAATTTTGGAAAATTTCTTTCAATACGTAACATTTATAACTTTGTGTATTATCACTAATCACTGATTCTTTTAGATATTTGTAATGACACTTTTAAATATGGCAAAAGTAAACTACTGTATATTTTTAAACATAACCTATTTAAAACCTAAAATTGTTTAACCTAGACTTCGCTTTCAAACAGACCAAATATTGGCAAATTATCTTCTATACATTCTTAATTATCACATGATCATCCTTTAGATTTTATATACTATTCACTTTAGAAATTCTCTACACTGCAGGAGTAGAAATTATAAAATTGAAGTCACTGGTCCGCAGGACCAGTACATTTAAGATTTCACTGGTCCATACTTCCTTTAACTGGTTTGTCCACCCATTCTATTTTTTTTTTTTTTTTTTAATATATAAAAACAGGGTTGCCATGCTACCTGGAGAACCTGGAATAGTCAGGGTATTCGAAAATTGACCATAAATGTCAGGGAAAAGTCATGGAATTTGAATATTTTAGCTAGAATCTGGAAAAGTCAGGGAATTTCATTCGATGGTTGCTAAAGAAAAGTAGGGTCATTTTTTCTGTTTTTTTTTTTTTTTTCCTTAGCTTCCATGATTTTTTAAACATCGCCAGCCTTCCTTTCCGCGCATGAAAGAAATTATTCTGCTTATAAACGACAGATGCTATCACTGAATGTCATTTTTGTCATATGTACTTTTTGTTTCTTCAAGTAGTACTGTAATTATTTTGCCCTCAACACAACCAGTGCTCAATATATGGTTAGACTGGAATTTTCTTAGAACGCACCTGGAAAAGTCAGGGAATTTCATTCTCCTGTTTGGGTGACAACCCTGTAAAAATTTTAAAGTTTTGTTTTACTCAAATGGCAAATATGGTAATTAGTTTTTTGTAAATTAGGGTAATTGGTTTGTTTGTTTATGTAGGACTTCATTTGTATTTTTTAAAATAATTAAAATATGTATGCTTTAATAAACAAACTGAATGTTACATATTTACCATTAAGAATTAAAGTGAAATTAAATGAAAAATTACAGAGAATAGATATTGACAATTATAATGAAGTACGCTTACTAGTGTTATAGAGTATTATTCTATGAGCAGTTTTAGAGAAAAGTGAAAAATAAAATTCAAAAGTTTTGCTTGTCTGGTGGACCACTAGAATTTTACTGGCCCATTGAATATTATTGTGGTCATGAACCAGTGGACCACCATTAACCCCTTGAACTGCAATTTATTTTCAGTCAGCACTGCTCATGCAGACAATTTAATTTTCTTAGTTTTAAGAGGAGGGAATGATATAGAAACTTATGCTTTTGTTGCTCAAATAATTTGTTATTATTAAAAATATTTGTTTCACACATCACAAGTGCAGCTCGTCATGATCAGTTTGCTTAAAAAGTTCATGACGAGCTGGACTCGTCATTTCAGTTCAAGGGGTTAATTTCAAGTTCTGACACTGTATGTCATATGTTTTACTTTAAACAAAACAAAATCATTTGTTAGTATATTATACAATTATTTGTTTAATTTTAAAATTGTAATTGAAATTAAAGGCCTTTTATTTTCTTACTCCTTATTCTTAATATTTGTAATTGATTTATAAAGAATGCATTACATCTCATTTTTTTGAAAGATCTTTATTTTGATGATGTTTAAATTTATCTTTTCAGGAAATTAGAAATATTTCCCATAATGAAGGATTAGTTAGCATCCAAGACTTAGTTCCTTTCACAGAATATCATTTTAGTATCCGTTGTCGAACAACCCAAGTGGACAACGATGATTTCTGGAGTCCATCAGCAACAGCCGTTGAAAGAACAGAGCCAGATGGTAAATTTATAATTCTTATTTTTAAATAGCGTAAACATTATTTTGCAAGTATAATTTTAAAATTCTACATTTCAAATAAAAATAGTAGTGGTTTTTGTAAATTGGTAATTGGTTTGTTTGTTTATGTAGGACTTCATTTGTATTTTTTAAATAATTAAAATATGTATGCTTTAATAAACAAACTGAATATTACATAGTTACCATTAAGAATTAAAGTGAAATTAAAAGAAAAATTACAGAAGAAGTACACTTACTAGTGTTATAGAGCAAGGCGCGAAATTTTCGCTCTGTAGTATTTTTTTAGTAGTATTCTTTTTTTTTTACTTGTTTAATTATCTAAATGATTTACTTTTATTGAAAAAGATGTTTTTGTATACTTTAATTTTAAAGAACTTCTATTATATAGTAAAGATTTAAAAAAAAAAAAAAACCTATGTTTTGCTGAAGCATTTTCAGCTGGGATTGAAAACAGTCTAGCAGAACATCAAAAAGTATTTTTTTTAAATATAAACATGAATGCTATGTAAACATTTACATGAGTTTTAATTTAGAAATTTATTCATCAAGCCTGAAAGTTCATTTCAGAAAATTAAAAAAAAAAAAAAAAAAAAATCAGCCTTCCACTTTATAATTTTCTGAAATTTACATGAATGTATTTATGTTAACTTGAAATTACATCTCAGAGAAAAATGTCAGGAAAAAACGTGCAAAATTGTATAAAGAGTGTTTTTTTTTTTTTTTTTTTTTTATGTAATAATATTAAAATTCTAAAGGTAACTTGCAAAATTATACACATTACTTTATCTGGAGGAGGGGAGAACTGGAACTGTATGTGTCATAGTTTTTCTGTATACCACTCACAGGCAGAAAAACACTCTCCTTTATTCGTATAAATTGAATGATATAGTGCATAAATAACAGTGAGAAAGTGTTTATAATCTAATGGAAACAACATGATTTTTCTCTTTAATTGTGAATTTTTTTCCCTCCCATATAGTTCCTTATCTTGCACCTGAAATGACATCATCGTCATTTGATGTTGAGAATATACTAGGAAATAGGACTGTGACTGTGTATTGGAAAGTGAGTATTTACAATTGAAAATTATTTTAAGCAATTTCTTTTTTTTTTTTTTTTTTTCTTTCTTTCTTTTTTACCTCCATGATTCTTATTAAATATAATATTTGATAAGAAAACTTCTTATTACAGTGAGAAATTTATTTTGTTTGTGGTATATTATTTTATAAACTTAAATATTAAAATAGCAAATAATAATAGGAGAGATTGAGATAAATATTTTCACCATAAAAATATAAAATAAGTTAAAAATTTATGAAATAATAACAAATTTACCTCTAAAAGTTATTTATTTATAAAGATAAGCCAAAAAATTCTGTGATACACATATTTTAGCTATTAAATGATGTCCTGTGTTATTTTATTATTGCTTCATTAGGGTAATTGACATTAGTATTTTAAGTAAAATTTTAATTCAGAATCAAGCATGCAATAATTTGAACAATCTTCATGCATGGGATTTACAGTGTTTAGGGCAGTGTATAGCAAAATTGCATTAAAATAATGGTGATGAATAGAAATTTATACTTGAGAAATTTGATGTTTGCTTACAAATAGAAAAAGAAAATCCCAATTAGTTAACTTTTTCAACAAATTGTGTAACTACTTTTATCAAATACAAGAAAAACATGTGAAGAATATGTATATTTCGCAATCAAGTTCATAAAATAATGCTAGAAAAGTATATACAGTTGAAAACTTCGAAAATCCGGAATCGATGGGACCACGGTGATTCTGGATTTTAGAGATTTATTAAACTAATTTTTTATGATATTATAATAATATACAAAATGCAATTTTTATGCTAATGAAAATAAACGACGATTAAGTTTGCAAATTGAATTACAAAATAGAAGTATAATACATTTAATTTAGAATTAAAATATAAACACATTAAGCTAAAATGTTCTAGATAACTCATAATGCAAGACAACTAAATAACTGCTAATAAACTGTTCATTCATTATAAAATATTCAAATAAAACTATAGAAACAAAATAATTTTTATATTGATGTTTTAAAAACATTTCAGCAATTTAAAGCTGCTTTACTTTAATGAGATTTTTTTCATTCTTTCTTTTTTGAAAAAAAAAAAAATAAATAAATAAAATAAAAATCCGTTTTTTTAACTTACCTGTTTATAAAAAAAAATAAATAAATAAATAAAAATCTTCTAATTAAAAATTAAGTAGTACAAAAATATGTAAGATTATGACTATATTTCTGTATTCAGTGTTCAATTAAAAGGATTTTCAAACTGCATGCCACAAGAAATGTAGAAATAAATAAGGTACAGTAAAATCTTATTTTAAAATGTCTGTATTTTAGAGAGATCCGGATTTTTGAGGTCCAACTGTATTTTATAAAGATTATTTATTTTCTAGATTTAAATTTGTGAGATTAACTGCTCCAGTGTATCTTTGCTAAGAATTTTTGATGTGGTTATTTTTTAGGCAGTGCCAGCTGAGTTTGAAAATGGAGAGAATTTTCATTACGTTGTTCATTTTCACATCTACCATGTATCCTCCCGCACAATCCGTGAAAGTGATCCGATAATAGTTGGGAACAAGACCTTGTACAGCTTTCCTCATTTAGATTCTCATTCTGCTTATATTTTCAGAATATATGCAGTCAATAGTATTGGGCCTTCTACAAATTCTTCTCATGTCATAATTGATAAATCAGATAAATGTAAGTTTTATTTATTTTAATTTATAGTAATAGCAATTATTTTGTTTTACTATAAATATAATAACAACAAGGCAGTAAATTGTATAAAATAATTTGATATGTGTTTTTTGATAGTATGCATGAAAAGTGTATCTCTTTGATCTTGAAAATAATGACTGTAATGCAGTTTTTTTTTTTTTTTTTTTTTTTTGTGTGTGTGTGCCCCTATTTTGTGAAAACAAACATATTTTTGTGTGTTTATCTGTGTGTGTGTGTGAAATACTTTTAAATTCTTGTAAAAAACTAAAATTTTATGAAAAGAAATTATTTTTATCATGGAATAACCCTTTCGTTTTTTAATAGTCATTATTATATACTTTCTTTTAATGCAGTAATAGTCTGTAAATAAATTCTGGTAATATGCTACCTCTTTTTTTTTAATTTGAATATTGTTTTCATGATGTCACAATAGTATTTATTGATATCTAGAATTGCCAGAATGTATTTTTAAACTTTTTTTATTGTTTGTTCCAAAGTATTAATTATTTACTTCACCTTTTCCTATAGTGTTAGAAAAACCAAAGGATATTATTGTCCTTTCATATGGACAAGGAGAATTTAATTTATCGTGGAAGGCTTCCAATCAAAGACCTTACAATTTTACTGTGTATTGGTGCAAAACAGTAAAGCCCCGTCCTTCTAAATGTGATGGTCCTCTTGAATGGTTGCATACTACAAGAACAAAGCATATGTTGCGGCTTCCAGATAAAGATACCAGTTATCAATTTGCTGTTTCAGCAAATGACGATGGCTACACATCAGGACTTTCATGGGCCTCTTGCATTGTTTATTATAAAGGAGGTAAGCTCACAAAACTCTGTTTCTTGTAATCCATAAGCTTTTCTCGATAGTAAACACTTGCAATTGGGAAGATTTTTTTGCTTTCATTAACACGAATTTTTATATGACGGCATTTTTTCTCATAGCAAATTGTAAGAGAGAAAGTATAAATATCCAGTTTACTTTTTGCAGAAACTGGATAAACTTTTCTTTCATTTGATTTATCTCCTTTTCCCTTTTCATAATTATAATCTTATGTTAATTTTTATTTGTATTAAAGTGCTTTCTAAATTCCTTTGTTCTTTTAGACAACAATGTGCTTTAAATGTATGTCCAGTTCTTTTTTTTTTTTTTTTTTTCTTCTCTCAATGTTTTCTTAATACTTCAGAATTATTATTAAATAACATACAATATGTGTACATATTTACTCAGTCACTAGGGAAAATGCTAGATTTTTAACACACCATTCATAATTGAAGAGATAGACATTCTGGTTATGAAAAATGAATTAAAAAGAATTACTAAGCTTATTAATTGATTATATTAAAAATCTACTTTATCTGCCCATTTTATGGCAACAATAAATTTATCTTTGAATACAAAAATTTAAAAAAAAAAAAAAAATATCTTAGCTACTCTGGCACATGAATAAAAACTTTAATTCTATATCCAATAAACAAAATGAAAATTATTTTAGAAATTATTCTAACGTTCTCAGTTCTTTGTCAATAATATGCATTAGAACTATGACATTCAATACATACTTTTTGACTACAGTGAATCTTTTAAAAACTTTTATTATGTGTTTCATTGCAATACTCAAATTCAATTTTTTTTCAAAGTTCATCTGACACAGTGGTCACACCCATGAAATGTAAACAACTGTAAATGATTCATATGTACTGTTAAAGACCTTATTAGACTGCTTACAATTATCTTAGCAGAATTCCAAATTTAAAGTGTCTGATGTCAAAGTTTGTCTGGGCATTTCAGTCGTCTTAGAACACTCACACAATTTAAATGGCAGCTGTGATCTTTACAAAATGATAGATGTGAACTAATCTAGACTCGATTAGTCTGCCTACAATTTATTATTATTATTATTATAACTTTAACCCTTTAACATTCACTACTTAATTTATTTTAAAAATTACTAAACTAATTTTAAAAATGGCTTTTAGACACGTAGCTGATCATAAATATTTAAAAAATAAAAAATTAGCATTGTTTCTTTTCGAGAAATTTTCGGTTTGAAACATCTGTAAGTAAACCTTATTAAATTCAAGTAATATTTAATTTAATAAATAAATCACTTTATAAGTAAACATTATCGACAACAAAAACTCGTAAAAGTTGCATAGATCCCAACATTTCAATTTATTCCGGAGTATTTTAACCCTTTGAGGCGCAAGGTAATTCGGATCATTTAAATTACACTGCCACCGGAATTTACGAACCTAATTAAAATAGGAAAAATTTTAAATTTTCGCATTAAGAAAAGGGCCTTTTCTGCTATGTTATAAATGTAAATTTTTGCTAAAAAATTTCCGGGATGAGTTTTTGCACTTGAGAATTAAAATTAGGTGTTCCATCAGCAGGAACACTGCGACTGAAAGGGTTAAAAAATACTGTGACGGAAAGGGTTAAGGCAGTTTTTTTTTCTGAATGCTGTATGCTAGAAATTATCAAATACATTCTTCATATCATTTTACCCTGTACTAAAAAATTTCTAGTTGATAAGAAAATTGTCTCCCAGAAAGAGCTTTTGTTAAAGTAATGTGAAGTTAATTTTATTTTCATTATTATTCACGACTAATTAATTGTCAATTTGTTTTTCTAGTGAATTATAAAGTTAGGAATGTTGCATTCGCTCTCAACAATGCTACTAGTCTTAAAATTCGGTGGTCTTTTGAATGTGAAGCTCAGAAAATTGTGATGAAAGAATATGCAATACAGTACTGTGAATCTAGTGGACCATGCCCTCAAAATTATCATATTAAATCTTGTTCAGGTTTGTTATTTATTATTATTATTTATTTATGGTTTCCTTTATTATTATTATTTATTTTCTTTAGTTTACCTTATATGCTGAATTTATTTTTGCAAAAAAAAAGCTGTAAGATGAGATGTATATTTTATATATATATAAAAGATAGATATTTTAACCTTAATTATTCAGCAATTAATAGATACATGTCAAAACCAACACAACAAAAATCTGATTATAACACAAAAACTAGCACAAAAATGTTGCGATACATGTTAAGATCCAATAAGAGACAAGAACAATATAAATTACTTACGCCCACATGAGTAAAAAAGGACCATTAAACATAATGATGGAGAAAATAAATAAAGGACCACAGAAATAATAATTGGAATAAAAAATGGATTAATAATTGGGAAAAAGGCTTAAAAATAGAAGTATTATCTCATCAGGATGCATGTACTTCATAAAGCTTTGGAAGCTGCAACGATTTCGTAAAACAATATAGCTAACAATAGCAAATTTATATTGTTCATGCCTCAATCGAGTATCAAAACCATTTTGAATGAGAAATGAAATAAAATATTAAATCAAATCATCAAGGAAGCCAGAAAGAAAATTAGAAAAAATCAGAGTAACCACATGTAAAACTTTCAAACAACATGGATAATAAAAAGTTGCCATCTATCCATATTCGAACCTTGTTAACCTGAATCTCAAGGGGATAATTTTTTTTTTTTTCATGTTATCAGTAGTTCATGCTATCGGTAACTAATCTTCAATATAACTAAACTAATCTTTATTTTGATGGGGATTGTGGAAACAGTTCATGTTAAAAGTAATTCACATTAACAGTGTTCATGTTAACAAGGTTCAACTGTATTGATTTAACACGTTGAGCGCCATGCAAATTCTTAAAATCCATTAAAATTCCATAATGATTCCTCCTGTAATAAATAAAAATTAAGCAAATTTTTAATAAATTTTCAATCATTAAATGTAATCTTTTTAGTTTTATATCCGCCACCGATGGTTGACGCGGCTTTATATCCTATTTGACACTGTCAGCCACCGATGGCTGACAGGGCGCTTAATGTTTAAATTTTTTATTGGTACTGCTTTTACTAACTTTCACTGAAATGTTTGAAGTATAATATGTTCTGCACGCTTCTAAAGTTTCAAGATGATTCCTTTAGTACTTAGAGATATATGACAGAATGTCTAGAATCTAGAATGACTGACATGGCGCTCAACGTTTTAATAGGCTTTATTGCAGACTTAATGAAATACTAATTAAACCATGTAAATTATAAGCACATTTAATTTCTGAAATGCTAGATCTCTATAGAAAAGTTTTCAGAAATTTTTTCTTCTTGTAAATTTTCTTCTGTAATATTTAGAATACATCTGTGATTCATTATTAAATTTTTATTTTGTTTTGATTGATTTTCCAGAGAAATCTCTACATTGTAAATTACATACGTGCCAAGTCTGCATTATTTTCAATGGAGACTTCATACAGAAAATTTTTTGTAAATGTTTTCAGTTTATTTAATTTTAAGCTTTTGTCAAAAATGTATGTGACGGATTCTTTTTTAATGCTGGTAGATAAATCTGATTTAAAAATTTGTAATGTTCGCAGCTGTGTAATTAGAAGTAGTTAAGTATTAAAGCAATCAAATGTCATAAAATTGTTAAAATCAAAGTTAACTTGTTTATTAAAAACCACAAATTAACATTGAGGAGAACTACATACTCTGAATTATTTATTGTAATCCAGCTCTAGTGGAACGTCATGGATTATTTATTTTATCTATAAATCTGTTATTTTTAGAATGTACAAACTCCCAACTTTTGTATGTGGAAATTGTGCCACTTAGGTTGAACTGGATTGGCTCAGTAGTTATGGAATCAACACTTTAAGCATAGGGTATATGTTCGATTCCTCACCTAGTCATTTTTTTTTTTTTTTCTTCTCTTTTGTTTGAGGTTATATGGCCTTTTTCTCCACTGACCATTGGTTACAGATTTATTTGTTAATGAGATGGTGGTTGTTAATAAATCTTGTTTTGTAAATGACTGTTTTGTAAATACATATACATTAAAATGCATATGTATAAAAAGAAATTTTCCATAAGTATAAAAAGAAATTTTTGAAACATCTTTTTGTTTCCATTTTGCATTATTATAGTTTTAACTATATCTAAACTTAATTAGGTATTACTTTATGAATTGTTTATTTATTTTTATTTTATTGTTTTATTTTATTTTTTATGCTGAAATTTGATGCAAATTGATAATTTTGTTTTAGAACATTTATATATATTTTCTTTTTTTTTTTTATTATACATAAAAAAAATACCTGATTTATTTATTACTAGCTGGCCATAGACCCATGAAAATTTTTACCAAAAAAACATGCTCTCGGGCGCCTGTGGTGCCAATCGTAATTTGTTCTCTGTAAAAGTTGCATAATATTAAAATATTAAAAATTCAAATATTTTTAAATGAAATCTAAACGTAGCTTTTAGTTGAACATAAAATACACTCAAATCAAATAAACCAACCAAATCTCTCATAATTCCTCTTAACATAGCTCTAGTTCAACGTAAAATACACTCAAATCAATGAAAATCAAATAAACCAATCAAATCTCTCGTAATTCTTCTTAACGTAGCTCAATTTCAACGTAAAATACACTCAAATCAATGAAAATCAAGTAAACCAATCAAATCTCTCGTAATTCCTCATAACGTAGCTCTAGTTCAACGTAAAATACACTCAAATCAATGAAAATCAAATTTCTTGTAATTCCTATTAAAGTAGCTCTAGTTCAACGTAAAATACACTCAAATAAATGAAAATCAAATAAACCAATCAAATCTCTTGTAATTCCTCATAACGTAGCTGTAGTTCAATGTAAAATACACTCAAATCAATGACAATCAAATAAACCAATCAAATCTCTCCTAAGATTCTCCATTCTGCGTCATAATAGAAATGGGAAGCTTTATTTTCATGTTTTTATTAATTAAAAGAAAACTAATCAAAAATTTGAAAATCTGACTTTGATGTGCACAATGACCCTTCGGAGGGCACCTTTCTGCTAAATCACGTGACTGTCCGAGCTACCATTTTAGAGAACAGTGAAATATACATATATATACAAATATTGCTCACTTAATAGTATAAGATTATTATTGTTTATTTATTGATAGGAAAATAGTATTTCTGTTGTTAATTATTAGCTACAAAATTGGTAGGAATTAGACTAATCAGATTGTCTAATTACTAATTTAACTATTCTGAATCTAAAATTTATCTATATCAGTTCCTGTTTAAACCACTTTATTATGTGCCACTTTTAACCATTTGGTGATTCATAATCTAACTAGGATATTTTTTAAAAATTATTTTCAGACTGGAAGACAGTTAATGTGAGTGATGTTTCCCGAGAAGACTATGTACTTGGTTCCCTCAAACCATATACTTATTATATGGCATTTATTAGGGTTCGTACACTGAGTGGCTGGAGCGGGAATAGTAATTTGGCATGTGAAAGAACTATGTCAACAGGTATGTATAGTTATCCATTTTATTCTGTTTGGTTCTTTAACTTTTTTGTTCACATATGTAAAGTGTTTGAGAATAAAATATGCCAAGAAAAATAAATAAGTTTACTTCATATGCACTTAAGCATTTCCACTTTCCTGTTATCTTGAATGTTTATTTATTTATTTTCTTTTATTTTCCTTTCTACACTGTCTGTTTCCTTCTCTCCAACATGTTAAGGGAAACGATAATATATTAAAAGAAGTTGTTTATCAGAGAACCTCTAAAAGTGTAAATATGACAAAAACTCATTTTTGAAAATTTGACCCCAAAACAATATTCTGTACAGTGCCTGATTAGCTTCATGTGAAGCCCTGAGCACATGTACTTCCGTAACACCCTCCCTCCTCGTAGTATACACCAGTCAGCAAAGATACCTATATACCTGCATGTAGGGCTAAGATGACACAATTTTGCATTTTTTAGAAACAAAAAAGACAAAATAGCATTTTTAGGGCTCCCTGATTCTCAGAGCCCAGGGCACATGCACTGTGTTAGGCTCTAGTTCTGTACCACGAAAAGTAAAGTGTGGGGGGATAGTTCTGAAAAAAAATTTTATAGAAACTTTTCAGTTATTTAAAAGAACTAAAACAAATCTTGTTTCTTTTCTTTCTATTTTTTTTTTTTTTTTTTTAATAGATTATAAATAGGACGGGAAGAAAAGTTTCAACATTAAAAAAAAAATCTAGTGTGTAACAATCACACAACTTCCATTATCCACTATTACGTACACTATATGTACTTTTTGGATATAATGTGAACAGAAGACATAAAACTGACCTACCAAATTATACACCTAACAATCTTCCTGTTAAAGAAAACTATTACATGTGTAAAGACATGTAAAACAGAGTTTACATAGCAAGTTAAAAAGTAAGAAGAAAAAAAATCAGTAGATCCATTTTTTGAAACACCAATTTCAAATATCTAAAACTGGCATACTTTCAAGATGACATTAATTTTCTTGCATTAACCACATAATACACGAGAAATAATATCTAAAATGGGTTTATGTAGCAAGTTTTAAGAAAATCGTTAAAGCTGTTTTTGAGATACCAACTTTTATCAGAACTTGGCATACTCAATTGTTGACTGGAAAACAATAATTACATACAAAAGGATATCTAAAGAGGAGTTAATATGGCGAGTTTGAAAAAAATTCGTACAGCCAATTTTAAAAGAATGCACTTACGAGACCTCAAATTGAGCTGTTTATACAGGATGCCTACCAATTTTTCTGATCTAACTATCATACAAAAGGACATCTGATAGTGTTTATATAACAAATTTGAAGAAAAATTAACTGTTTTTAAGATATGGACTTAAGTCCCCTCCCATTTCCAATTTTCATCAAAAGTTGGAAAAATCATCTGTGTGCCAGATCTGTCTCAATTCTAAAGTTTCATAGTTCTATCTTTAATTATTTTGGAGATATGACAGTCAGAAAATCCCCCCCCCACACACACACTGGACTGATCATAGACCTTATATAGATAGACACACACACTGGCCAATTGTCAAAAATTACTTTTTTTTGGACTCAAGAAACCTTAAAACATGTAAATATCAAATTTTTGGATCACATTCAATACTTCCATTATGGTATTGAGTAATGGAAGTAATATCCATCTTATAGTTGGTTGACATCTTAAGTAATTTAAAATTTTAAAGTAAATAATTACATATTTCTTATTTAAAAATTTATCCCTGCATAAGCTTCAAAGAGATTCATTCCTGTGCAAATTCAGTAATTCTTTACCTTTTAAAAGAAGTAGAAAATAGAAGAACCATACTGTATGCAATATAAATTGAAAAATTCTGTTTTAAGTCAATTTGATTAAACAGTGCAAAATATTTGTTACCCAAATGGACACATTTTCAATTAGTTTATCCTGAATCTCTTTTTCAAATAGCTGTTTGTCATTTTTCAAATAGCTATTTCTGTCAGTAGTTCAAATGAAAAGTTGGTGTGAATTTTTAAGCATATGTTACTTTTTACTTTCTCTTACCCATAAGGTAGAGAAAGTATTGTTTTTGGGTCAAATTTTCGAATGCGAGATTTTGTTATATTTACACGTTTTGAGGTCCCCTGAATACGAAAATCATGTTTTTAGCAAATGGTCTGTGTGTGTGTGTGTGTCTGTTATCAGCATATCTCAAAAACAAATTATCGCAGAAAGTTCAAACTTGGTATTCTAAATGTGTATCATATAGGGATGCTACAGTAAGCTTTTTGTTAAGATCAAGCAAATGGTTCATGTACAGGGACAATCAAGAGAATTCTAGTACATATTACGCCTATGGGGGAAATTTCAGGTAAGTAGAGTTTAACGTCTATAGACTGCACTAAACCAAATGAAACGAATATATATTTTTTGTAATAGAGATAGTTAACTGGGGAAAAAATTTTGTGTATGTAGGAGCCTCGCCTCCCCCCCCTGGGGGGGGGGGAAGTCCCCCCTCGAGGGGAGTAAATTTTCATGATGGGTATCTTTCAAAAGAGCTCAACAATACCTTTAAAATGAATGGTTGAACCATCGATATGCGATAATTTAAAACAAAGTTATTGATTTTTTTTACTTTTAACAAAAAAAAAAACTTAGAAAAAAAATCACTTTTTTTTTTTTTAATATTGAGAATAAAACAGGCTTTTTTTAGATATTTGGTGTTATACTACTTCTCTAATATGGAAATCGTCTGCATTATCATAAAAGATATTTTTTTTTTTAATTATAATATTAATAAATTATTTTTTAAAAACAGAATTATTTTTTAATAACCAAATTAAATTCTATATAAATGTAGGTGCTCACACAGAACTAATTATCATATAAAACTCTTCAGAAGCCTAATATGAATTGTTTAACGCAGCTTTACATAACAGTACTCGTTATCTTACCTTTTAATCTGCAACCTGTATTTATAGTATTAAATTTCAGGGTAAGAGAAAGTCGTGTGGGTGACACACCAGATTATTTCTAATAAGTAAATAATTATAGCTTTCATAAACACATTTCCGTATCCCAATTTGCATATTATTCCTATACCCTCGAGGTAAAAAATACCATGTGTATTTTGTGAAAGTTTGCACCATGTGATTTATGCACTTTTTTTTTATTTATGGATCAGATATGGTAGTAACTCTTTTCACAAAATGGGCATGGTGTCCTTTATCTCTATTTTATGAATTAACAGATATACTCAGAAACGTACTTAAAGGGTTAAAATATTTCGACCCAAAGGGGAATATTACCATATCTGTACTAAAATTAAATGAAATTGTTAAAAATCAATCTACAGCTGTTGTATTTCTAATATTAATTTTATTTCTTTATGGGGGGGGGGGAATGAACTTATGCTTTAATTCATAGATACATTATTATTTTTATTATTATGTAAGGACAGTCTGATTTTTCTTTTTGAATGCATCAGAACAGAAATAACCAGCAAAAAACCCAAAAGCACACCCATTGTGAAACCAAATTAAATAAGAGTCAATAAAACATGGAGGTATGTATCTAAACTAAACCACCACAGTCTTTATCACTTAGCTTTTTTTTTTTTTTTTTTTTTTTAATTCCTTATATGTATTTATTTACATATTTTATGCATATTTCATTTCTTGAATGTTAATTAAAATATTCTTCTCCATTTTATTTTTTTAGCACCAAGTGATCCACCCCATAATGTTCAAATTGTAAATATTGATGGAAAGCACGTGTCATTGTCTTTCGATCCACCAAAAATTCCTAATGGAGTTATAACTAAATACAAAGCCTTTTACAATAATTCAGATGGGCAAGCCAATGAAAAAGAGTTCCGGACTAAAGATATTCACCATGAAGAGAAGGCTTTGTTGATCAAATTAACAGATCATATGTCTTATTACTCCAATTACACTATTCAGTTGGCCGCCTGTGTAGACGAAGCATGTTCTGAGAAATCAAAACCTGTATATGCTTTTACTAGTATCTCATGTGAGTATTCAAATTCTTTCTCTCTCTTTTTATTATTATTGTTTGTGTTTTATTAAAATAAAGAAGAAAGAAACATGTAATGTGTAATTGCATTTCTTTTTTACTTGAAATTATTTTGATACTTTTAATGAGTTTTTTCATGCTACTGTGGATATATATTTGAGTGTACTTTTAGTTCTTAAAATTTTGGTTAAATTTACCTTGTTGTACTACAAGCAAATCTTTATGTGCAAATTTAATTCAATCTCTGTCATTTAATTTTGTAACTTGACTTGTAATGTAATTAGTACAAAACGTGAGAAAATAGAACAAAAGAAATTTGTAAGTTCTTTTTATTGACTATGCTTTTTGAAGACCCGGGGCACTGATGCTATTTGGTGGTCCTCCCCCTCCTTTAGGCAGGGCTTCCCAAAATGCCCCCCTCCCAAAAATAAAGAAAAAAAATTAAGTTTTTTTTTTTTTTTTTTTAATTGAAGCAATTCATGCTGTGTAGTAGTATACGTTATGCTTCTTCAGTTTTTTAGCAACCCATAAGAAAATTAATTCTAAGTTGAAGACAACCAAAAAATGGATAAATCATATTGCAGGGATCACTCTAGAACATAAAGAAGGGCAGGGTTCACATTATAGAATAAGGGCAATTTTTATGAAAAGGGCAACTTTTGTAAAGATTGTCTAAATACATATGGGTTAATTTTTATAAAAACTTTTGCCTACAATCTGTTTTCTTCGCAACACTATTTCTTATTGAGCAAATGGTTATGCAAATTTTGAAATTTCATATTAGTTATTTATTTATTTCATTTTTTTATTTAGTTTTTAATAAAATGAAAACTGGAATGGAAAAAATGAGTATTCTGGAAAGGAAAAAGAAGATCAGAAATATTTAGAAGTAGAAAGTAAACACATCAGGGTCAGGTTCACATCAGGAAAATGTGGAGGGGATATTTTTTCTCGGAAAAGGGCAAGGAGGGCAGGACTTTACCAGAAAATGGGCATCAGTGTGGGCCCACCGCCCTGAAACGTTCTAGAGTGATCCCTGCATATTGGTCGAACTATATAACTGTTATCTTAGTTTCAGAGATTAGAGACAAAATTTAGCCAGTGTTTAAGTTCTTAGAAAGAGAGTTTTAATCATTTTTTGTTTTGTCTAAACACCTCATGTGAAAATTTACAGTATTACTTACCAAATTTTGGAAGTGAAGCCCCCTAAATGTGAAGGCCCTGAGGCAGTGCCCTGTGTGCCCGTGCCGTAATCTGGCTCTGCTTTTATTTTATAATCATCAAATTCATTGAGATTATTGCTAAAAGGGAAAAAAGTGGGGGGAGGTGAGGTTATGCATATTTTAGATTTTTTTTTTTTTACATTTTCATCTCTGTTAAAAGAAAAGATTGGACACAGTTCTGCATTTATTAATAAAACTCATTTGAAAAACCAATGAAATTGTGTATACTAAATTAAATAAATTCAGGCAAACATGTTTAAAAAAACTGATAATAAAATACAATCTTGAGTTCTTGTGCTTTGTTTACTGTTATTATATAAAAGATTAATATACAGGAGGATGATTGTAATTAAAATTACGATTTCAAAATGCCTATATTTTAAAACTACCGATCAGAGTGATTTGATATTTTACCAGAGCAATCATGAGGCAATGAAATTTTGTTTAGCAAAAGAAAAAAAATAGTTCCAAAATGTGCTGTTAATTATCCGTAAAGAATATGTTTCATGAAGCTCCTCTTTTTCTCTTTTCACTATGACTGTTTCTGCTGAAAAACACGTATTCTTGTCTTTTTGTTAAAAAAAAAAAAATTGTAGTAAACCCTTGAAATCTATTGTTTCCTTCTATTCCATTGTGTTGCTAACAATATTTCTGTGTTTAATGAGTCTATTTAGGCATTTCTCCTGACATTACCCTGACAGCGACATCTGTAGGAACATGTTGGAATTAGTTTTAAAATTATAGCATTTTGAAATCGTAACTTTAATTGTAGTCACCCTGTACTTGTGTTTTGCTTAACGGCCCTCTTCACTTACCGTTGTCGGAAGCCCGAGCCAAATGTTATTCTATGGGGAAATTTTCTTTACAAATAACTTATTAACTAATACATATTTTTAAATTCTGTTTTCACATCCAGAAAATTCCCAACTGTTCAATGGACGGACCTTTTTTAAAAATGTATTTTTTTTTTAATATTTTATTTTGAAATTGCAAAATGCGAAAATTTCACATATTGAAAATTCGTATTTTGCAGCTTCAATATAAAATATAAAAAATTTAAAAAAATAATTAAAAAAAAAAAAGTCCGTCAATTTAACAGTTGGGAATTTTCAGAATGTGAAAACAGAATTTAAAAATACGTATTAGTTAATGAGTTATTTGTAAAGAAAAATTTCCCATAGAATAACATTAGCTTCGGCTTCCGGCGGCGGTGAGTGAAGAGGGCCCTTAAATGGTGTCTTATCCGCATATTTGATTCAATCAATAATAATTGCTAAAAAAAAGTACTAAAAAGAAATTACTGAGTATGTATCATTTTTCTTTTTTAGATCCCGATATTATGAGCTCTCCTCGAATAGAAGTTTTGGATGAAATAGTTAATATTACTTGGGATAATCCTATTTCAGCTAATGGACCTCTTGATTATTTTCAAGTTATTATGGAAGGACACAATGCTACAAGATTTGAGATATTCAATGTGACGGGCAGAAATTACTTCATTCTACACCCCAATTGTTCTCAGAAAATTGATGACATTGTGTATGACTTTAGTGTCCGCGCTGTGAACATCAAAGATGGGAACCATTTGTATGGAAGATACAGTAAACCAACCAAAAATAAGCTTTGCTCTTCTGGTAAGTTTTAAAAATATAGCTTTTTTTTTGTTTTGCATTTTATTATTTATAAAGTCAGATGTGCCAAGTCTCCTGCTTTTGGCAGGAGTCTCCTGCTTTTTGCTTGTTTTTCTATGCTCCTGATTTTTCACTCATTTCTCCTGCCTTTTTGATGTAATTTTTATCTGAAATGGATCAATTAGGCAGTAGAGTAACCAATTGTAGAAGCTATTTTCATTATCAAATTTATGTATTGATTTTTATTGTTGGTTCATTTACTATTTCGTTGTATTATCATAGATTAAAGATATTTTATAAACGGAGAATTAACAACTTTTGTGTAGCAAGAAACTATTAAGAGTTCATACAGTAAAGCACTGTTTATATATCTTTTATATGTCCTTTTAGTGATGTCTCAATTCTTTCCTATACATTTTAATGCAAAAATTCTTCGTTTATACACCTCTAATATCTGTTATACGAGTTAGTCATTACTGCAAGTTTTAAAAAACATGTATTTAGCGTTGAAACAAATAAAGTTGCTCTCCTGAAAAATTTTATTTTTATGTTATGGTGTCCTTTCTTTAGGGGGTGGAGGGGGGATAAATATTTCTATCTGTATTTGTATAAATTCTATTTAAAAAAAAAAAATATATATATATATATATATATATATATATATTCCAAAATCAACAAAAATTATCTGATCCTTTCTTTTTCGTCAAATATTGATAGAGGCAAAAAGACCGAGACATGGAAACTTCCATTCTAAAATGAGACTACTCTCAGGTTAACAAAAAATAGATTTACGAAAGGGTTAACAAAAATAGCATGAAAGTTTAGTAATGTTGATCCGTATTCAATGCATTGTACAATGTAGCTGTCTTTATTGTTTATTTAATGCTTTACAAAAATATTTCCCATCATAATGTATAAAATATTTTTTTTTTTTTTTTAATTTCAGCTTTACCTGTTGCTTTATATGTTGGTATTGCCGTTGGCATTACAGTTGGTTTTGGACTTCTGATTTTAATTGGATACAACGCAGTAAACTGGTAAGTTGCTTGTGTTGAGTAATTCATAAAAAGAGTGTTTTGCTAAGTATATTGTTGTGAACTTGCCCAGTCTTTTCTTCTTACTTTATTTAAAAATTCACTGTTCCTTTTAATTATCCATTTTAATTCTCTTCAATTTCATAATTTGAAGAACAAAGCTTGCAATGAAATAAAATTGAGATGAATATTTCGAACTAGCAAACCTGTGTGAAATTTTTTCACTTTATTTCTTTTCTTGTTTATCTTTAAAATTTGAAATTCATAAATCTTAAACCAATTTTCCTGCCCAATTTTTATTCATCAGACGCCAAAATAATATTGTGTGGTAAAATGCTAATTATCATTCAAAAAAAGGTTTCAAAATAAAATTGATGTTTGATGAACCCAGTTTTCATACTTCTCCAAGACAGTACACCTTTAGTATAGGACTTGACAATTTTTAAATTTTTGTCACCTGTTTGGCAACGCATTTTTATTAATTTATTTATTTTGGCATAATTTTTTACTTATCAAAATAAGTTTTTTTTTTTTTTTTTTTATACTTTTGATTATTGTGTTTTTTAGTCAATTTGTGACAGTAGTTCATATTCTGTTAATATGTATTAGTTTTCAAATGACACTTGCAAATATTATAAAGATACAACTTTTAAAAATATATTTTTATATAAAATTATAAAATGACATATGAATAGTCCTCATGCTCAAATTTTACCAATGTATAAATATTTTTTATCCTCATGTATTTTACTTATTACTCATTTTACTATTGTATCGTTTCAACAAAATTTAATCATAACTGATCCATATTAGATAAATATTTATGTAGATCTGGTTATATGAAAAAGAAAGCCACATTTCAAATACTCATTTAAAAATTAATATATATATGCAAGGTGGCTACAAAATACTGTTACAAATATCGAATCATTTTATTATTCAGATAAAAAATAGAAAATGATAAATACACCAATATGATGAATACTATATACAAATAAAAGCCTTGAAATAATTTTGTTCAAATCTACCACCATCTCTATCAGTTACTAAAAATAATTTCCTGCACAATTGTCCGATTGTGCCTTCAAAAAATGGCCAATCAGTCCACCGCACTTAAGAATAGAAAAATCCATAAAAAATAGGATGAAAAGAAAAAAAAACACAATCACGAGTGGGAATGGGGGGAAATAGCAGGAAAAATGGACTAGAAAAAGAAATTGAAGCTTGGGAAGGGTAAGCTCAGGGCACTGAGGCTGTCGACGAGGCTTAACTATGTCTCGCCTAATATGTAGTGTACAAATTTAATTAACCAAGCATTTAAAATTTAACTCTTATTTTTTGCTTATACACCCGACGCTGACTCAAGATTATGTAATGTTAATAAATCACATCTACACACTAAGTCAATAGTGCTTGACTTTAGAATAAGAAGGCCACCAGGGGGAATACAATAAAAAAAGGATTATTTGCGTAATTTGCAGTCTTCTATGTTGTGATTTTTGTACATGACAAAAGTAAATTACTAATTCTTAAATTATATATACCTTATACAAGCTTTTCATAATTTTTGGCTGATTAATTTCAGTCACAATCGTGACCATCCTCAGAGCCAAGACAAACATCGACGTCCTTCTGTTTATAATCTCGCGGGATGCTGTGGTTGTTACTTCGCTTCACTTCAGAGTCTTGCAAGATGTGTTGCCATGCAGCAGGGATGATGGAATGTTCTCTATCGTTTACAGTGTTGGGGTTAGTAATAATTTCGAGGGCCTCCCATTTTAGAGCGTAATTATGGTTATTGTAAGGTGAACACTTGGGCCACTTGGTACTAAAATGATTTTAAAAGGGTCACCAGATGCTAAAATAGGCCTATTTGGGCCACTGAGTGGAGCACCCTGCTAAATTAGCCCAGAGTCAGCACTAGTCAATAGGCACACTATCTATAAACACATCCCTGGATTTTCTTTATTGTTTTAATAAACCAGAGTTCATATTGCATATTCCTTGATAATGCAGTTATCTGAAGTTTAAATGCGTATTTAGAAAATGATCTCTTGAAGGGTTTTGTTTTTTAAAAGAAAATTAATATATCTATTTTTGTTCATAGTTTGAATTTGAAATAATTGTTCTATAATCTTTAAATATTTTCTAAACCCCATTTTAGTACCCCATCATACTATAGGTATGGGGAACTTAGGTAATCGTGAAAATTTTTGACCTCGGTTTTTTGACTTTTCTACACGTTTTCAGGTGTGAGGAATCCGAAAATGACAAAATCTGTATGGTGTCTGTCTGTAGGGTGTCTGTTAGTCCATTAGTTCGTTAGTTTGTTAGACTGTGTACACGATATCTCAAGAACAAATTGTCGCAGAGAGGTCAGATCAGTTTTAAAATGTTACTTTCGACACTGGCAAGAACCCTATTCATTTGCAACATTCGATTTTAAAAACTTCGCAAGTTATTAGAAATTTACGATTTTCCTAACATGGGAGAATAGGACAAAAATTCACTTAAACGTGCATTAAATGGAAACTTTTTACTGTAAAATTGTCAGACCAGTTTTAAAATATCAGTTTTGATGCCGGAATGAACATCAGTAACTATAAATATGCTTCTTTGAAAATTTCGCAAGTTATTGGAAATTTACGAATTTCTTAACATGGTGGTATAGGGCGAAATTTCACATAAACGTCAATTTTGAGAGATATTTTCATCGTAAAGATGTCAGACTGCTTTTGAAATATTATTTAGGACACTGGCATGAATATTGATGACTATGAATTTTCCAATATAAAAATTTCGTAAGTTATTGGAAATTTACGAATTTCTTATCACAATAGAATAGGGCAAAATTTCACACAAACGTCAAATCTTGAGGGATATTTTCATCGTAAAGATGTCAAACCACTTTTGAAATATTATGTAGGATACTTACATAAATACCATAGAGTATGAATTTTCCAATTAAAAAATCATAAGTTATTTGGAATTTACGATTTACTTAAAATGGCAGAATAAGGCAAAATCGAGCACAAACGGCCATTTTGAGGATCATAAATATATCGGACAATTTCAAAATAACATTTATGATACTTGAATGAACATGATTGACTACAAATATTCTAATGGGAAAATTTCATAAGTTATTCGAAATTTAAGATTTTATCAACATAGCAAAATGTTGCGATATAATATGCATTTTTGGGATTGTTGCATTGGAAATATTAGCATGAAAAATAAACTACGAAATTGATCCCAATAAAATTAATTAATAGATTAGAATAAGATAAATATGTTGAACTGAATGGTGGGTAGCCTATTAGGTGAGGATTTCGTTCTGTCATTGTGCCAAGCGTTTGGTCAAATTCATTTCTCTTAACATGAATATAATATGTCCTGTACAAGAAATTTATGAGAACATACATATGATGGAGAACTGAGCAGAGTCTACCTATGCCAACTAGTTTACAAATGTAAAATCATTGAGTGATACATATCTATAATATATTCAGAGCAGTCGTTTGTTGAATCACATTATGCAATAATTGTTTCAGTTTGATAAAATGTAATTGTTGTGTTATAGTGAATAACTATATTCTTACAAAATTGTGGTAAATGAAAATTACATTTTTTTTTTTTTTTAATTTTTAGGATGAAGAAACAAGTAGAAATGATTAGGAGCCTTCGAATTCAATTGCCAAAAGATTTGGATTCTCCAATGGAGGTAAATTTTATTATCCAATTTTTGTTATTTTTTATTTTGACTGTGTTAGCATATTAGAGTTTATTATGCCCATGAATGGGATAGCATTATGATTTGCATTTCTGTTTTAATTAGAAAATTAATCTGCTTCAGTTAATGTAGATATCAACAATTTTGTATTGTTGCAGAAATGTCAACTACTTTTTCCCATATAGAAAAAACAGTTCATTTAGGTAGCTCTGTACCCTGTGACATAATATTTTTATGCTTTCTGCAACAAGCCTTGTTCATGCAAACATTTTCTGCAAGATAATATTGACGTATTTTCTAATTTACACATAATATGTGCATATAAATATATCAATATTATTAATAGGTTGTTGAAGAATTCTGAAATATAAGACATGGACATGAGTTTCTATTTTCTACTGAAATTTAGGAATATCTAATTTCTATGAGCGAATCTTTTTGCAAGTGAAACAGGAGCTCTGTGCCAGAAAATTCCAGAACTTTTTTAAGATAGAGCTTCCAAATTTTGGCTAATGTTCACATTGTGGTTAATTACCAAATTGATTACAAAGTCGCCAAATTTGTCACCAAGGCCAATCTTCCTAGATACCAATGGAATGATCCTTCTCTTGCCTGTAAAACTATTTTCTTTCAACACTAATTTAGTTGCAGAGAAAGGAATTTAATCCTTTGCAAATAATATTGTATTTTTCTTGGTGTTAAATATTATATTATGATGTTAATATATTAATTCTTATATTACTTTTTCTTTTCATAGAATCCCCTTAGTTCCTACGACAAATTTAAAAATGGTCTTCAAACAAACCATGATTCAGGTATTCCATGTGATACATCGTATGAGAGACTCTGTGAATTTGCTCAAGATAGAGATTTAAGCAGAATTACGGAAGAAGTAATTATTATTTTAATTATTTTGTAGTTATTCTAATTAATAATAATTTAACTTTTTTTTTTACTCTAAATACTTTCTAATATCTTAACAGGTGTCATACATTGTTTTTAAACCATTTTTTGTCAAAAAATAAGTACAGTAGAAGATTTTTATAATGCAAGCCTAAAAACACAAGTTTCTGTCTTAGATAGAATTTTGCATTATATAGATCATGTTTCAAACATCATTACATTTAGTGCATTATATAGAATTGTCTTTATAAAGATCTACTGTACTGTAATTAATATATATATTTGAATCCTCTTAATTATATGTTAATTTTTTATAAAACTCAAGAAGTAAATGACATAAATAAATATAAAAATGATATAGCTTCATTTGTTATTGTAAATCTCAGAATTTGTTTTTTATTGTTCCTTTGCTTAAATATACTTGTGTTTTTAAAACCTTTTGATGGAGGTGATGTACATTTGTTTGTACACATTGTCTTTATATAACTTTTATTATAAAGTACTTTAAAAGTTATTTTCACTTTTTTTGACTGTACTGATGTAAGTTAATGTAATGCTAATGATTGGTTATATATTTATTAATATTAGTTATTAGCCATAAGACACATTACAATTTGTAATAGAATCTTCTAAGCCCTGTTCTTTGATATTTAATGTCTTTTAATTTTTTTAACAGAATTCTCAGAAATTGAAAAGGAAAAGTTCTGGAAGAAATAATAGTGGTGAAAGCAGCGCATCTGGAAAATGCCACGATAGTATTTCTTCATCCAATACTACCAAGACACATCTGTCCATTGACTCAGGAGCTGAAATTGATTCTCCCCCTTCACCCGATGGTTTGTTTTCTGATACTAGCTCAACTCACACTACGCCACGATCTTACAAACCTGGTTTGACCATTGTCCAGGAAAATAATGGCTGTACCAGCAAAGATTCAGGTCTTGAAAGAGAAGGTTCCGCCTCATTCATAAATCACCATGTCCATCTTCCATCTAAATTCACATATTTTGTGAAAAAGAAAAATGCCCCGTTTACCAATGTTCAAATCCCTAACGTTAATGGTATACCAAATTACTCTAAATTCGCAGTTCTCAGTGCCAATAATACTCCATCTTTTATACCTTATGGTGAACAAAGTATTGGATTGCTTGATCAACATTCATTGTCGAACAGTGAACCGTCGGTGGCTGAATTTGATGCCGGAAATGGATCGGAGCCTCTTACGCCATATTGTAAATTTGGACTAGCTAGAAGTGCTGGAAATGGTTTGAATGTTGCAAATCAGTCTATTACAGTTCAACCAAAAGTTGGATACTCAAAGTTTGGCACAGTGTATCGAGCCCTTAAAACCCAAGACAATAACAATATCCCAAGTTTAAATGATATTCATACTTTACCCAAATGTATACCCCATGATCCACAGACATTTACTGCCCTCACTGTCATCAATCCTCCTCAAAAGAAACAACCAATAGGAAAAGATATGGATAAAGCTTATTCGAAATTTGGTGTTTCTAATCCAAAGAATATTCCAGTTAATGGATATGTGTGTTTTAAAGACACATTGTCTTATCCAACTGCAGATTCGGGTACGGTATATTCCAAATTGCCACAATCTGAAAATGGCCACGTCAAAGAAAATGGAATCATTATCAATCCAACTGAACTCCACGCTTTGCCAGCCTCTAGTCATACGCCACATCTCCCCTGTGGTGTTCCAAAAAACACACATTGTTCTTCAAGCAAAGAGGGAAGTTCTCCTTTAAAACCTGAAGTGGAAGACGTTGCGACCCATCACAAAACACAATGCGACAAAGACAGTGTTGCAGAAGAGGACAAAAACTGCATAATTCTTCCATCTTCATCATCTTCGTTTGACGACATGGCTTCAGATTTGTGCAGAAATATGAAGCCCACAAACTGCACAATCAGTGCAAACAATGATTCTAAAGGTTTTCTGCTTCAAGACGAAAGCAGTGGTGAACCTGATAAATTAACAAACATTATGGATGCATTGTTTGGTGCATATGACTTTCATATCCCAAATGATGCCATATCTATTAATATGGATGATCTTAATCTAACTAATTCATCTGACGAGTTTTGTGAACAGTGTAGCCATTTAATGGCAGAGTGCACATGTAGTATCTCAAAAGACTTAAATCGAACTGAAGTTATTTGTAATGGTCATACATCACCATTACCTAATTTATCAGATTATGTTCCATTGGGTTGCAAACCAACCTGTTAATTTTTTTTCATATTATTTTATTGATCATTGTTTTAAAACTTCTAACATTGTGCTACTTTTGTCACAATTTCATGAAATTTGAAGATTATTCAGTTATAAATTGTTAATGATTGCATGTTTTTGTACATACATCATCAAACTTTATATATTCATGAATTTTGTCATGAATGAATTAAATTAGAAGTGTACATTAATTAGTTATGTTTCAGGCAAGCTTACATCATGAGGCGTCTGAAGACAGGCAGTCCATTCCATTGGCACCAGACTCACTCTCATCAGCAGGTGCCAAAATGGCAAATGAGAGAATTTCTTTCTGATGAAAGTGATGAGTGTCTGATTGGAACTTTAACTACCTTTTAACGCTCTTTTGTATGTGTTTCCATATCGAAATTGCAATTACTTTATTTTTAGAAAGGAGAATGGAAAAACATATTTTAATTCATATTCTTTAAAAAAAAAAAATGTTCAGATCTGAAAACCAGTTCGTTATAAAATCAAGAATCTCTAAAATGTGTTTTGTTTTGTCTATCCCATAAATCGGCGTATGTTTTAAAGATATATTTAAATCTTGCCACTTCCAAATTTAATTATTTGTTTTGTCTTTCTTTGTTGTTTGTTGAATGCTGTTTGTTTTTAAATATTTATGGAATATCTGTGTTTATCGGGCTTTTTTTTTATTTCAAGAAATGTAATTAATTTTAGATATATAGGTTCTTAAAAATTAAAGAAGTTTTATTAATGAAAAAAAAAAAAAAAGCATTGCCAACAGCACAATCTGTTTTAATATCATATGCAGCTTAAAATCACTTTTAGGTCTTTAGAGTTTCTGTTAAAGAGACCTTTAAATTGATTGTTTCATTATCGAAAATGAAATCTTATAAAATACACTATCTGATCATTAATAATAAAAAAGAAAAATGTGGAATTCATCTCTAATTTAACCTTCAAATCCCTAATTATTTTTTTAAACCAATTTAAAAATGTTTTATTCTTACCTCTATTAAATAAATCATGGGAAAAATACTTTTAAAAGCCATACTTTATTTTGACTATGGTAAGCAATTTGTTGCCAAAAGGCAGCATATGGCATTTAAGGGTTAAGAGGCATGGTGAAATTTTTATGAATTTCTTATTTTGAAAATTAAAAAAAGTAATTTTTAATAAAGTTATCTGTATATTAAAATCAATAATTGAATTTGATCATTTTGTATAATTATGTGTAAATCAAAGAAATACATTTTTTTTTTTAATGTATTTAACCCATTGATTGGCATCATAATTAATTAAATACTCAACTGTTTGCTATGGGGAAAAAAAAAAAAAAGATACCATATATTTCCGTGTGTAAACTGATAATTTTTGGAACTTTTTCTAAATCTAATGTACAGAGATTGGCTTTTATATATAGATCTGTTGATCTCATTAAAAAAAATAAGAAGAAGAACTAGCGATAAATTACCAAATATTGCTGCATGCTCTTAATTTTTTAGTTTATATTTCCTAAGTTCATCATGAAAGAAATTCATTTTAAAAGAAATGAATAATTTGTTTGATGGAAATGAGTTCATGGTGATTCAGGCCAAAAAAAAAAAAAAAACATTTTGCTGCCCTTTCAGAAATTTCAAATACATAAAATTATCCCTTTTACAAAATTCAAATTTATGAAATGGTACCTTCAAAAAAATTATTTAAATTCATAAAAATGACCTGATCAGACAATTTTGTTTTATAAAAATGTTCCATGTTTTCAGTATTATTTTTAATTTAATGGCTATATTTGGTTCACCAAAACTCTATTACCTTGATATTAAAGGATATATGAAATGACTATTAAAATAACAGGTTCTGCACCCCTTTTTTTTTCTTTAAAAATAGATAAAAATTTCACAAGAATATTTTGTTTTACTTAAAAATGGCCCTAAACCAAAAATAAAATTAGCCCATAGAATTGTTTTATTTTTTATATTACTGATTCATTACCTCATCGTCGAAATGAAACATCTGATGTTAGTTAAATTTCATGTGGAAAGTTACCTAACGGAAAAGTACCAAAATGTAATCAGAAATCATTCAAGAATACAATAAAAAATCAGCACAAGAATATAATAATGGAAAAGGAAAAACACTAATCTTTCAATTTAGTTTTTGATAGCTCTGAATGCAGCTTTTCTGCAAAAAAAAGAAATATATACACGTAAATGTTGCTGTCAGAATCTGTTTTTCAATGGTACTTGAAATCTCCTTTTTGATATACAATGTCCTTCTCGCTGCCATCCATGCAATTACTAATACAGGTTTAACCCATTCACGCCCAACTTCATTTAAAGCATAAAATTAAGTGAAATTCTTTTAAATAATGTGTAAGACATCAATATTAAGCTAACATGCATTGATTTATATTTGGAAATATATGGTAAATACCCTACTAGTAGAGATGTGATCATAATAATTTTTAAAAAATCATACAAAATCAACCAATAAACGTCCAGAATTTTGCATGCATAATTCACAAGATGATTTATAAGATGATTAAATTATAAATAAATTTTGAAGTAGAATCTATATAGTTATAAGTGGAATTACGTGTCTATCACCAATCTTGATAGAATTATAAACAAAGTAGATTTTATTGGAGAGCTATTTATATTGTGCAAATGAGCTTGAAAGGTATGCTGGCCATATAATTTAAAAATGTGTATATTGCGTACCATATGCATACCTCATTTAAACAAATCTACTATTTTAATATGTGCATGTAAGTAAATGTAAATATTTTATTTTGTAATTTTTGGCATGAGTGGATGCCATTTTTCATAATGTCAGCTACTAGTTGTAAAATTATTTTTCTTGATTATCTTTTGAGCTCTACATATGAATTTGTTGTAGTTGTAAATTAAAAAAATTAATTTTCATTGTGTGTATGCAAAAATGAAGATGTTATTATAGAACATTATCTCTGTGCAATAGCCATGATTTGTTTTGTGTTGATTCTAAACTTAAATGTTTATGGTGAATATAATAGAGAGAAAAGTTATATATAAAATCAGTGAATCGGAGAAAAAGGAGCTATTTATCAGTAATTATCAGTCTCGAAATTTATTTGAACTGATATAAATATATATATATATCTTTTTTCCTTTTTCTAAATTGTTTGTTTTCTATTTAATTATTTACTTTTTTTTTTTTTTTTTTCATTTCAATTGAATTTTATGCTTGTATTTTAATTAGAACTTTAAAGAGCTGAAATATGAGTTGTCATAATCAAATATTTTTATAAATTTAAATAACAGATGTGACTGTTTAATTAATGACTGAAAAATATTTTAATTAAATGTGATTTAAATATAATGCATTTTTTTTTTTTTTTAAACCTTTTAAGCAATTTCTTTTTAACCCTGTCAGTGTGTAACCTCAAACGACATTTCTACTTAAAAATAATCTTATTGACTATTCTAGCTTCATAATTTTAAGTTACAATTTTACGTCTCGCATGATTTGGAGAGAGATTTCTTGCTTTACAAAAATCCGGTTCAGATGCTTAGAGGGTTAAGTATCCCTCATAGATCGAGTATAAAGTACTATTAACCTCTGCTTAATCCTGTTTTTGGCTGTGTTCTTTTAAAAGCCCAATTTTTATTTATTTCATTTTTTTTAAGGTTTTTGAAATGCTGGCCATTTCATGACTGTTTTAGATAACTTACTGAGACTGAGCAAAAGCAATAATGCCAAATAGTATACGTCCCAGGAAAAGTATTTTTATTTCTATAATGCGGTAGCCGATTTGAAATAGGGTTCCCACAGATCAGGGAGAACCTGGAAAAATCAGAGAATTTGAAATGATTGAAAAAAGTCAGTGAAATGTTAGGGAAAATTGCAAGTATTGCCCAAAAATCTGGAAAAGGCTTTTTGAGAATGCAATGTAAAATGTATTTTGTTATTTTTTATGTTGCAACCTATGTTGTCTTTTATGTCATGAGCTATTTTTTTTATGTTCCAAGCTATCTATTTGCAAACCAAATTTTGTGACCTGGAAAAGTCAGATAATTTTATTTTTTAAATTGAATGGGAACCCTGTTGAAAATAGGCATTATGTTTATAACCAATAAAATTTAATGTACCGTTAAAATTATCACTAACTCCTGAAGAACATATAATACCTAATCTTGCCGAAAGCCAAACGACACTCTAGTGCTACATTCTGGGCAATTAGCAATGACCTGGGGCCTACTTCTAAGGGTTGTCTGGAGGCATGCCTTCACACTTTTGATCGTCCATGGAGGGGATGGCTCCCCCGCTTCGATGACCTCCCAGAGGTATTTTAGAGGGAAACATGGAGGACATTGTGACCATGGCAGATTTTACATGCATCAGCCACCATTAGTATACATTACGGTCTTCGGTCAGTTCGAGTACCAAACTCCAGTTATAAGCTTGGCATTCTGCCGACCGGGCTACTGCAGCCTCAGCTATGATAAATCCTTTCATTTCCTGTGACCAATTGAAATCATAACATTTAAAATTTTCTTCCCTACCAACTAAAACTCCCACTGATTCAGAATGGAACAATAAATATTATATGCATTTTTCTACCGAAAAATATATTTCTTAGATGGTTTCACATCCCTGTTGTTGAATGGAAGGATGTTTTGCTCGTTTCTGATAATAATATCAGATTCAGTTTTATTTTTGGGCAATTTAAATGAATTAACTATTAATTAACATAAAATAAAATTACTTTATCGGTCAAACTTTATCCATAGAATTGAAGGTTTCAAATATTTTTTAATGTTTATAATTTGTATTTTAAGTAATTGTAACATCTTTTTTAATTCATTGAAAAGTTATGATTTTAAATGGCGTCAAAAGTTATATTAAGTATACAAATAAACACCTCTTAATTGCTTTAACTATATTAATTTGTACTCTGTAATAACTCATATTTTTAAAAATTATAAATATTGTTCAAAAGTATTTGGAAAAAAAATCTGTCATGGGCTTGGAAATTCTAGGGCAAAATATTTAATTAAAAAATGTATATCAAGCAAATGAAATTAAACTAAATTATAAGGTTTGGAATTATGTTGATATTTGTGATAGAATTGATAAAAACAACAAATATTTCACTTAGTAGGTCAGAAATACTCTCAGAAAATTGACTAAGTATTTCTTAGTTAAGAGTAGAAAAAAGTCTTAATTATTTCTCACCATATGTGAAGTAAAATTGGTGTGGTGTCACTTTTTCTACTAGCTCTTGAATAGAGACTTATCTTAAATTTATTTAATAAAGATATTAGACGCTGCACTTAATCCAAAACAAAAGATATTAAAAATAGTGATCGTATGAAAATAGTGATGAGTGAACCCTAGGTCTCGACTTGGTCATGCATGGGTACTTACCAAGCATAGATTCAAATTTTTATTTTATTGTTTTTATTTATAAGATATTTTAAAATTCAGAATAAAGAATTAAAAAAAAAACATACCCAGTCTTGGGTGGGGGGAAAAAAAGAGGCAGTATTCAATTCCACTAATTTAGAAGTATTTATTAATTGGCTTCTTTATTTTCAAGAATGTAGAATCTGTACATATATTACAAATCTCAAATCTGTGATAACATAGCCATTAAAAAAAAATTCAAGATACTTCACAAAAATATTTAAATATGACATCTCTGGCCATTTTCACACTGATTTTAAATTTTAAATGTCGCTCCTAAAGGGGGGGGGGGGCGTCCGCACACCTAAAATCATGGATACGTGTTTTCGATTCATTAATTGGACCGCAAAGGTAACCAATGAATAGTTTGCTCACGCAAGAGAAAGAATCGTGGATTCTCCCGTTGACAAGTGTCGCGGGAGGCAAAGTTTACAGGGTGCGTTGAGCCAGGAACGAATGGCTGCAATGAGATGCCTGCAAAACGAAGTATTTTGGCATAGGAAGTAAAAGAGAGGTGATTATTTACATCACAATTGGATCCATATCTATAATTTGAAAACCTTTTCAAACATTTCACAGGAAGAAATGGAAGATTTTATTAAAAAAGATAATCAAAATCCAAAGTACAATACTCAATATGTCATCGGGGAGCATTGGTTGAATTAGGTATAAATTATTTTTTAAATACTATTTATTAAAATTTTCTTGTACCTGTTAGAAAAGGAATAAATCAGCTAGCTGCCTTTTGAATCCTGTTCATCCAGCCCTTATGCTTTGTTCTAATTGAGTTTGTTGCAGAACTAAGATTGTTATGTTTAATCTATTGAATTTGTAGAAATCTATATATATCTATAAAAATAGGGGATTGGTTGCATAACAAATTTTATATGATTGAAAAATATAAAGTGGCAATAAAGCTTCTGAAAATTGCTTGAATCAAACAATTAGTTCCTAGCAAGGAAATTTTATAGTATTATTAAGGTAATATAAATGCAAAATCACCTGATAAAATAAACTATAAAAATATTGCTTTTGGAAATAGTTCTTTTTTTTACCATGCTTTTATTAACTTCTATTCTTATTTGTCCGGTACAAATCTTGCAATAGATTTTTAACTAACTTCCCTACTAGCTAGACATTTGAAACTTTCAGAATAGCTCAGAACCCGATGACAGCACAATACTTTGAAGCCTGATTTTCGAATTTTTGATTAGTTTTCTTTTAACACATTAAAATATGAAAATAATAACATCCTAATAACTTTAAAAATAGCCATTAAAATATTAGCTATAATTTAATTGTTGCCAAAAAAAAAAAAAAAATTACGAGTTCATTTTCTTTTGACATAAAAATAAATACATTTAATTAAATGTGAACATTAAAAATTGTAAAAAGTTAAATGATACCTCTCACAAAAACTGATGTCATTATCACTTTAAAAATTTTATACGCATTGAATAAAGTGCTAATGTAGTTCTATAGCTATGGTTCAACAGAAAATTTAAAAACATGCTATATAAAAAAAAAAATTTTCTTTTATAATTATTTTTTAATAAAATTTTCTGTTAATTTCTTAAAATATGATTCAAGTGTTAAGTTTATATATATATATATTTGCTTACAGTTTTCTTTATTTTTAGCTTGTAACTTTTCAACAGTTATTTGAAATTAAGATCAATTAATTGATCTGCACTTACTGAATCTCATTAATTGTGAAATATATATGTATATATATTTGAGCCAATAGCTTTAAACTGTCAAAGCAGTTTTCTTTGAGATTTAAAGGAAATATAGGAAAGTTCACTGCTGTTGATTTTATGATTATTGATTTATAAGAAAATACTTCTCACAATATAAAGCTTTTCAAAAATGTTTATTAAAGCCAAGTATTTGTGCAGCTTTTTTTTTATTTTCCTTTTTTTTTTTTTTTTTTTAATGTGTGTATCATATGTTTGGAAATAGTAATTTTAGTAACAATTTGTGTTTAATTCACTATCCAAGATATATTTATTGTTTTATTTTCCATTTGGTGCTTTAAAAGTATGTATAGTGGTGAAACTCTTGAAAAACAGAATGTAAAAGCAGTGTTATATTGAACAACTTACTTCATTAGTTTGACAATCTTGTATTTTTGTTTTTCATTTCATGTGCTAGCTTTAAGCCTTTAAATGAATTCTGAATTTATATTTATTTTTTCTTATAATATTGAAATAAGTGATGTATAGTGATGTTTGGGAAATGTGCTGTTTTTTATGTATATTTTAAAACTAATTTATAAATACTTTTCTTCCAAAATAGCATGTAGAATAGCAGATCTGCCTAGTTTTATATCAGTTGCTCAAATTTAATAATTGCTTATATTTAAAGTTTAACGAAAGATTAGATGAGCATTTTTTATAATTAATGCAAAATGTATGTCTTAATCAGATTCCATTGTTTTTTTCCCCGTCATTTTATTGCATTTTAACTAGAAATTTTAAGGAATTGTGAAACTTGAACAAAAAAAAAAAAAAAAAAAAATCTTTATTAAATGACTTATTTTTTTTTAATTAATTAATTTTACTTTTAAACGTAAACGTAACTGGAAATTAACAAGGAATTTAAAAGGAAAAATCATCTTTTAATATTTATTCTTGTTTGCAATAATTCTTTTTGAATTTATATATTGCTAAAATTAGTTTACATATAATAAAATTATTTTATTAGAATCACAATTTATCTATAGAATTGAATGCTTTGTAACATTTGCTTACAAAATCGATATCCAGATATTTTTACGGACATATCACGGATGAAATTTTTCAGACTTTATGTAAGAATTTCAAATTTTTGATGAATTTTACTGACTTTACTTTCTATAAAAATGGAAAATATATTACAAATTTCACTTTTCCTTTTATTTTAAAATCATCTAGTTTATTCAGAGCATGGCAAAAAATTGAAATGTTTTTTTGGTTTAGTGCATGTTTTCAGACTTTTTAGCTATTTCCCCACCCTCTTATCTCTATATATGTAGATTATTTTAGTACCATTTGAGAAGTATTTGTAGAGGCCATGTCTATGAAAATTTCTTGTAGGTGAACACTATAAATTGAAAAAACTTGTAACAGCTGTTTCAGATCAAAATAAAAGCACAGCCCTTCATCAGGTGGAAAAACTAGGTATAAATGCATTCTCAAAATAACAGGGTACACTTTTAATAAACACCAGCTCTGTGGTGCTTTCTTATAAGGTACACTTGTGCCTACTAAGAAATTGAAAGTAACTTCATACAACTACCTCTGAGGCATTATTTTTTTAATTTCGCAGTAGTGCTGTCATCTACTGAACTGAAAAGAGACAAAAATTTTAAATGCGAAAGATATTGAAAAATTGTTGCATAAAAGTCAAATGTTTGTTTCCAGTGTGAAGCCAATTGATTGTCAAAGGCTTGAGAGGAGGGGATGGGGGGAGAGAGTATTTTTAAACTAATAAATATGTATGAGAAAAAATTAATGTTTTTGTAATAATTTGCAATTAAATTTCTAAGTGATATATTTTTCTTGTTTATGGCAGCTTATGCATTTTCTTTCATTAATAATTTTTGTTAAAGTTGATTGTTAATTTTTATTAAGCATTGAATGACGGCCATTTTTTAGAGGTGTAATTGAAGATACATCAAATGTCAAAAATTTAGCTGTAACAATGATATTAAATTAAACATGGCAGATCTGCCCTTGTTATTATTTGCTAAAATGGTGAAATTGTTAAGAGATGAGGATGATCTCATTCAGTACAAATCTGTATAAACTTGTTTCATTACCTTGTAGATATAAATTTGTTCATTTGTATGTAAACTTGCAACAAGTTTTTCTCCACTGTTGCCAATAGCGAGTCTCATAGATTAATCTTGTGCAAGTAGAAGTTTCAGGATTTTAATAAACAAGAATGCATGTAAAACTTAGAAAGAAAAAAAAGATCCTTTCTTGTGGTGTTATTACAAACTTTTCCTGTTTTTCATCATGAATTTTATTAAGAATATGTTGATTGTATAGAGTTCATTAACAGATACAGAATTCTTTATGCTATTTTCTTTTATAAAATGAACTTAGGAAAGTTTAAAAGACACAATAAAATTATTGCTTTGTGTATTTATCTTTCAGAATAAATATAATTTAAAGCTGTAAAAATATCATTTTTCATATTAGTAAATTGGAGACTTTATTCTAAAATCATGCACAGCAATCTACTAAAATGTAAATTTAAATTCCCAGTTACAGTTCTTAATTTTTTATTTTATAAATTTATTAAAATATAATTATCATAAATTTGTATATATTTATTTCTATGATGCTTTAAAATTGATTCATTACCAAAATAATATTTCAATAATACATTTTTAACTGTTCTTATTCAATCAAGTGATATCTTGTGTATTACAAAATTATTCATATTCATCATAAAAAAATTAATTTTTATGAATGCTGTCTGTGATGGATAAATTATATTACATTTCAAGTATGGGAAAAATATTTTACATCAGCATATTCTGATAAATTAATTTGTTATATTTTCTTTTCATGTATATAATTAAAGTGCCATTTTTAAAAAGCTGTTATGTCTAACACAGAAAAACAGCTTAATTTTATGTTGCTCATGCAGTTTTTTTTTTTTTTTCATTTGTTTGCAATCTCGTTTTTTCGTTTTTGTATTCTTATGTATTCTAAAAAGCCAAAATAAAATATTCTTTAAATATAATATGTATATGATTTTTTATCACAGTTATATTCCTGTCACTCTCTGTACATATGCATATACTAACTTCAGTTTTACAGCAATCTTGCCTGTTCTATATAAAAATGAATAATTCAAAATTAAAATTTCAAACAAATTAGTTTTTAACATTAGAATCCCAACATTTTTTATGTACTTGAAACTGAAGACTGGGTCAAATTGAATGCAATTTTTAAATTTCACTTTGTAATGCCATATTACACAATGATGACATTTATTTTTAACGCACATAAGGTAAAGACACCAGTGCTTGTCATCCTTAAAATCTGCACCACTGTTCATCACCCTCACAAAAGACATGTTAAAATAAGTGTTTAATAACATCTATGAATTAGAAAGCACTGGCACTAGATTCTGAACCAGAGAATCTAGCTCGAACGGACTCAGATCCATTAACGGTTATTTTAGCATGTCTTTTGTGAGGATGACGAACAGTGGTGCAGATTATAAGGGTGACAAGCACTGGTGTCTTTATATTATATTGAAGTTAATCATTGCCTTACAGACAAAAATATTGTAATTAAAATATTTCAATATACAGTGAAAGGTTTTGTATCAGAATGAGGCATTTTATTTTAGATATTGGTTCTTGTTCCCATTGAAGATAGAGCCTTGAAACCTCGGCAACTCTAAACCATAGATTGCAATGCAAATAAGACACTCCCATAGGCACACCAAAATGTGACTAACAAGGGAACATTCAAAAGGTGTCATCTTCAAAAAGTATTGGAAAAAATATATGTGATTCTACTCTTCATAAAACATCACAAAATGAAAAAATTATCGGCTGAAATTAATTACAGCGACCACAAAAAAATATCAAAATTAAGATAAATATCAAAATTAATTTGATATTTAATCAAAATTAAATATCAAAATTAAAAAATATCAAAATTAATTAAACAACCTGGCAGTGTGAAATTTGGCAATTTCACACTGCCAGGCGATTGATTTTGAGTACTTGACGGAAAAGCAGACAACGGTTCTGTTCGTACACGGCAATCTCGGTGCTAGCAAACGTATCGCCTAAGAGCGCTAAATCGCCAAATATGCTTAATTTTGATAATTTTTTGTGGTCGCTGTAATTAATTTCAGCTGACATTTTTTTCATTTTCTGTTGTTTTATGAAGAGTAGAAACACATAAATTTTTTCCAATACTTTTTGAAGATGACACCTTTTGAATATTTCCTTGTAAGTAATCCTACAGGCAACAACTGTAAGCGTCTTTCAGCTTTCATGATTAGTTGTCTTATTTTTTTTTATTGCATCTGTTTCTTTTGGGAATTTTCTTATTGTCTGAAAATTCACAGTCAAACATAATTTATTTAAAAAAAGCGAACATTAAATATTAAGCAAATGCATTTTGAAAATTTATGTTTCAGGGTGGTTAACATTAGAACTTTTTGAAATTCCCTGACTATTTTTCACCATTTTCTCTGACTTGCATACCCTGAGCCATACTTGAAAAAAACGAGCTTTCAAGTATGACTTCTAAAGACATTTTTTTTATTTTAATGTTTTTTTTTAATTACTTTATAAACCTAGAAGTGCTAAATATTTATTTCCTACTCCATACTGTTATTTTAAAATTATAGTTTGCAATCCTTATTTATGTACAAATAACAATGCACTTGGCAAAAAATATTTTTTAAACATTATAAAAATTAATTTTATTTCTTGAAAAGTAGCTCTGAATGTTTTGAATATGCTTTTATGAATGCAAAAATATTAGATAACTATGAAAAAGAACAAATTTGCCTACAAACCTACTACTCACGAAATTCAAAAACCAATTTTTGATCAAAGATGCTATTCATATAAACTTAAGGCTATTCACTCTCTCGTGATTTTCCAATGTCTAGTCACCAAATCCCATGTAAGTCTATGGGAAATGGGAAATTCATTAAAAGTTTTAATATTTTTAAATTCAGTTTTCTTATTCAGAAAATTCACAACTGTTAAATTAGTACGCGTTTCCCAAAAATTGAATTTCTAAAATTTTAATATTTCATTTTGCAGCAAAAAAATGAGAAAAATGCATTTAGTGAAAATTCACATTTTTAAATTAAAAAATTTAAAAAATGTATTTTTGGAAAACGAGTACGTATATTTTTAGAACATGGAAACTGAATTTTAAAAAAACTATCAGGTAATGTGTAATTCTATAAAAGATTTTACCCATAGAATAACATGGGCTTTGGATGACCTTGACGATCTGTGATGTACCCCCCTTAACATATACTAATACAACAGTGAGATTCTTAATTCCAGTCTGTTGATTCTAGCGTTGCTGTTATCGCTCCAGTTTACATTTTAGCTTCTGTGTCCTATATGTATGGTAACCTGTGTTCTAAACCAGTGGTTGCCAACCGGTGGTCTGCAGAAAAATTCTGATATTACAGGAGCAAAGGGTGGAAATAGTCTTGACTGCTTCACGTTTCATGGCATAAGAGTGAGATTCGTAATATGTGAGTCAATTTCTAGTTGATTTTCATTGTTCAATTTAGCCAAGGCTGTTGAGTTTCTGTTATATTTATATTATAGGTATATTATATGTTGTCCATGTTCCCCTAATAATTTTACAGCTTTGAAAGTATACACAATCGATTCCTGACCTCTAAAACCCTAGAAACATGATTTTTCAAGGCCTTAGCTCCAATTTAAAAATTTTAATTTATCCACTCTCTCCTCCCCTTATTAATTTTACGCCTTCGAAAGTACACTGCTAAAAACTGAAACCTCGCTGCACCCATTTAAACAAATTTCCGATTGTGCAGCACTAGTGCGAAGTTAAAAAAAAAACATATAAACGTAATTTTTGCAGTGAACCATTAAATTTACAGAAAAATTAGGGTAGATTATGGAAAATACAACAAACTTAAGCATAACAAATATAAATTAGTTATAAAATTTACGGCTAAATTTTGGAAGTGAGATTACAATTTTTTATAGTGTATGCACAATTGATTCCTGTCCCCCAATTTCTTATTAACAGTTTTTCTAGCTCCTAGCTCTATTTTAATTTATCAAAATACCTGTCCTTTTCTCTCTTCTAATAATTTTACGGATTTGAAATTATACGCAGTCTATTCCTCGTCGTCTCCAAAACTCGAGTTCCAATAAATATCTGCTTCCTTATTTCTACTCTTATTATTTTTAGAGCTTTGAAATTATACAGAATACATTCCTTACCTCCAAAAGTGAAAAACCATTTTAGTCTTTAGTTTTATTTTAAAACTTTATTTTTAATTTAAATAAATTTTAATTAAATTTAAAATTTAATAAATTGAGTCTTTTCTTATATATTACGATATAGAATTACTTTCAATATATATATATACTAGCTGTAACCCATCGAATTTGACGGTCACTTTATTGATCGTAATGTTTAAAAAATCATCGCATCATCATTTAAATGTATTTCATGTTAAAACATCTAATATAATTTATGACATTTCACTTAAAAAAAGAAATTCAGGAAAATGCTTGTAAATAGAAATACTATATATGACATCACTTTCTACAAAGTACTGTCAGTGTGACGTCAAACTGACTCCAAATAAACAGTTGCTATCTTTTATTTTCTATTTAATTTAATACTAAGACTACATGTTATCTGACCCGCCCGGCGTTGCCCGGGCCCATGATAATAACCTTAAATGAACCTTAAATTTGTATGATTTTATATCTTTAACTCGATTTTGTTTGAATTTGTTTTTAAATCAAAGCATCATGAAAAAATTAATCAGATGTAACAAATAAATTACCTCAAACTGAAAGAAACTCTGCCTTGTGACCCCGGTGCATGCAGCAGCGCATACACGGGCCACTAATAACATGAAAAAATTCCCAAAAATTAACCTGCAACCGAACGAACTCGCCCGCCTTTGCCCGGGCCCATGTTAATAACCTTAACCTTAAATTTGTATGATTTTATATTTTTAACTCGATTTTTTTTTTAATTTCTATTTTTAAATAAAAGAATAAAAAAAAAAAAAAAAAACAGCTGTACCAAAGGGCACAGTGTGTTCTGTACAAACATCACCAACGGTCAGGAAATACCAAGACCTTTACAATTAGGTGTAACATGATAGGGTCTACAACAAAATCACCTAGTTCCATTTTTCACCACCAGAGGGCGCACAACATTGCATACGAACATCCCCAATCAACATGAAATTTCAAGACCTTTATCACCAATCACCTTGAATTTCCAAGACCTTTGAAATAAGGTGTCACATGGTGGTGTCAACTGCAAAATTCTTTAGTTGCACTTTCCACCGCCAGGGGACTTGGTACGAACTTCACCAATGGTCAGGAAATACCAAGGCCTTTAAAATAAGGTGTAACATGATAGGGTCTACAACAAAATCACCTAGTTCCACTTTTCACCACCAGGGGGTACCCTATATTGTATACGAACATCCCCAATCGACATGAAATTTCAAGACCTTTAAAATGAGGTGCCACATGTGTGGGTCTAGAACGGATTTCTCTGTCAAACTAATTTCCCCTTGCCCCCCTCCAAATCTACTTTCCCCCTTTTTCTCCACTTTAAAATTGAAAATTCAAAAATCGGAGATGTTGATGTTTTAGTATTCGAGTCTAGTCCCCCATGTACAATTTCTTCACCGTGAAGTAATTTGGAGCTGAGTTATGCTCGCCAACGTGTGTTTAACCCCTGCCCCCCCCCCCAGGGGGGGAACCGTTCAACTTTTTATATTTTTCTCTTTTCATAACATATTTACAGACCAAGACCTTTTATTAGACACCTCAACCAAATTTTTACACCTAGCCGTTCTCTCAATTTAGTGGAGACAGACAAAAACACGTTTCAAATTAATATATAGATAATGTACTGGTATATACGGCAACAAGTGGCACTATTATATTGAAATTTTCCTTGTTTGTAAGAAAGTTACATCTAAGTTTCTATAATATCTAGTGTCACAAATTTGATAGGCAAAACAGTTATTATGAAAAACTGTTAAGAATAAAAAGAAATAAAAGCAAAATGGTGCAAGTAACATGAATATTCTTATGGGTTATCATTTATTATTTTAATTTTCTAACCGATTATTTACATTTTTTAATGTTTTACTAGCAATTATATTGATGTTAATTTTAACTTAATTTTTTTCTAAATCGCTCATATACACAACGTTAGACCTCAGAATTTTCTGGATGAGCAAGAACTTAAATGAAATACTTTTTAATCATCGATCACACAATTTGAATTTCATATCCGGCACACAAATCACTTTGAGTTTCTTACCTGCATTTGGTATGTAGCTACAATGGTTCTAAATTTATTATATTCAAATTTTTCGAAAGTTTCAAAGGTGCGTCAAAAATATAATTTCACATTGTTTTTAACCGACTTCAAAAAGAGGAGGTTCTCAATTCAAACCGTATGTTTTTTGTTTGTTTGTTTGTTAGCTCATAACTTCTGCACGGATGCTCCGATTTTGATACTTTTTGTTTTGTTGTAAAGTTCTTGGTCTGAAATAGGTCCCATTGTAATATCTTTTTGATTTGAAGAAAATACAGGGTGCCCAAAAAAGTCATTTCCAACTCTTTTATCTGCTGAACGGCTGCAACTACAGTCATAAAAGTGGTATGTAGGTATAGTAAGGTGGCCATATGCTACGAGATTCAATAGGGACCCTATATAGAGAGAGACTGGACATTGGCGCGCCGGCTTTTTGACGAAATTCTCCATTTTAGTGCCAGTTGCTGCATTGCTTACCATTACGCTGAGAAGAAATTTCGATTATTTTATGTCATAATCGAAAAAGAACGTATTTATTCCATTTTTACTTTGTTGGGAGATAAATTGCTTTAATTTTGGAATACTTTTAAAAGATAAAAATGCATAAATATTTATTTTATACCGTGCTTTAAATACTTTGAATTCTCTTATTGCATGCTGTTTTACGTATTTATTTCCTAACACATGAAATATTTACATTATTTATTTGCTAGCTATTAGTTTTTAAGTTCTGTTTTGCAATATATTTAATATGTTAGATCTCAATGTACTTTTTTGATATATTTTAAAATACATATTTAAAATAACTATATAAAAAGATATTTTTTGATTATTTGCCAGTATGCAAAATATATCAGATTTCTTAAAATAAATTGATAAAAATAAAGAAAATAAGATGTATATTATTTGCTAGCATATGAAATATAAATTTCTTTTAAAGTTTTAAATAATAATTGCCATAATAAATTTTATAAATAATACTTAAATAAGTTATTTTTATTTACATAATATTTCAAAAAACTAAAAAAAAAAAAAAATCAATGAAATAAGCAAATGTAAATAAAATAAATAGAAACATTTTTTTAATTTCTAAAGATATTTAATATTTTTACAAGTTATTATTAATTAAATTTTTATTTTTAATATTTAATTAAGTCATTATTATTAATAATGCGCAATTGAAATAAATAAAATATGTATTTTTAGCTAGTAAAAATATTACGTAAATATTTTTATAAAATAATAAAAATTAATTTTTGTTGTTCTGCCATAGTTTTACATTTATTTATGAATTATTATAGAACATTACTTGACAAAAACTAAGATTACCATATTTTTGTTAAAAATTTTCAAACTTTTTATGTATAGAATGTATGTCCTCAGAAAAAATAAGGTAGAATTACTTTCACAATCAACATATTTTGTTTAATATAGAACAAAAAATATACAACAAAAAATTCCTCGGTTTTCCGATCGGAGTTGAAAAAGTAACCATGTCGAAGGTTAAAACAAAATTAATTTTTCTTCAAATTCTTTTTTTCTAAGACGAAAAAATTTACATATTTATATTCTGCATTACTTTCTGCACAAATTTAGTACAATTTTTTTTTCATTTATATTGTATAATAAAGCGTCCATCGCAAAGAAAAAAGCATTACGTTCTACGGGGATCGCTCCAAATTGGCCGACTTTCGATCAATGTCCAGTCTCTCTATATATAGGGTCCCTAAGATTCAACTTCTTATAGCGCTACCTGGTGAAAAATAGCAGAGTTAATGTTCCTTTCTCAAAAACAGTTCAAGATAGGGGGGAAAAGGGAATTACAAAGTTGTAAAGCATAATCTGTTTAGTATGAAAAGATAATTTGTAGACATTAATGCTAAAAATAGAACATTTAAAACTTGCATTTGTTTGTTTACAATTTCCTATACTGTGCACACATGAACTGCATTGCAAACTTATAGCGGGTGACACGTATGCTAAGTTGTTCAAAGTATGGTCACTGTAAGCGATCACATCGATTGCGCATAGTCATTTTTAACTGACCTCACAAAAAGGGGTTCTCAATACAAACCATATGTTTTTGTCTTTGTTGTTGTTGTTTGTTAGCTTATAACTTCATAAGAGATGCTTTGATTTTAATACTTTTTAGTTTAATGTAAAGATCTTCGGTTGAAATAATTCATATTATGATATCATTAAGCTCTAAACAAATTACAAGGTACTCACAAAAGTCCGTTTTCATTCTTTTAACCACTGAACAGCTGCAGCTACACAAATAAAAGTAGTATGTTAGTATAGTAAAGTGGACATGCACTACGAGATGTGACTGCTTACAGCGCCACCTAGTGGGAAATAGCGGAGTTAGCATTTCTATCTCGAAGTAAATCTTGAAAAAAGTAAATTTCAAAGTTGTAGAGTACCATCGATTTAGTACAGAAAGACACCTTATGAATGTTAAAAACAGAATGTTTAGACATGCATCTGTTTGTTCGCAGTTTCCTTCCTTGTAACGTGTCGAAAAGATCTTAGAAATCAAAAAGGCCTTTATTTCGATGTTTAAATTTCTATCCATCAGTTGCAATGCCTATTTGGATCCTATGCGCTGCGTAGATTTCAGCACAATGGATAACATGCACACTCTGTAAAATTCAATCAGAATCCAGATATATATTGAAGTTGAGGTTATCATTATATCCTTTCTGTTTGTTTTAATTTGTTAAAGATATACACTGTAATTTTTCCTCTAGAGCCTCATTTGGTAGTCTTATATGAACAAAAGACTGTCATCAATTCTTTTCAAGCTGTTAGTTTCTCTTTTGAATGTTTACATTTCATATATTAACTGATATTGGATACTTTTATAGTACTTGCCAAATAGGATCTTTGGTTACGAATGCAGCGCATCTGTTCTTTAAATCTCTAAAACTGTTTTAAGTTAATGTATTTGGATTCAATAGATAAGGGTTTTTTTTTCTCATATCGCATAAAGGTGAAAGAAAAGTGACTCGATTAAAAATACAGTATTTGAGGAAAATCAAATTAAAGATAAGGCACTGACTAGAATAAAACTGACACAACTGCCTCACGAGAGGATAATTTACAATACGGGGATGTAAAGTTTTTTGTGCACATTGGGGCACTTCATATATTTTTCAGTGTAATAAACTTGAAATTACTATTTTTTGAGTTGTGTCACTTTTTTTGTGGGTTGCGATACGTGAAACCGCTGTTGAATGTGTTCTCATGTTCTGCTATGAATACATTTTCACTGAAAGAAAATGAAAAAAAAAATTTTTTTTTAAAGAAATAGAACGAACTCCAAAAAGCAACTATTACACAAACAACTAAAAATAAAATGAAATTGTAAATTGCACCTAAAAGTATGAAATTTCTTCGCCAAACAACATAAACACTAATAACTTTTGAAGTCGGCACAAAATTAAATAAAAATTGTTAGTTTCATTCAATATAAAAATCAAATGCTATTCAAAATAAACATCTTCCTTTGGCATATATGATGTTGAAAACAATGAAACTAAATTTAATCTTCTTCCTCATCCTCTAGTCTTAGTTGATGGCACCATTTTGATCTATGCTCAGTATCATTACATTAGTGTTACAACTGCATCAATTTTAAAAAATTTCTATAGCTTTGCAATGTAGGGCATAAAGTTCATAATTTGCTAATTTATTTATATTATCGAATTCAAAATTATTTTAATTTTGTTATTTTTATAAACTTTGGTTAATGCGGTAGTGGTTCTAACGAATTTAATGTCTGCTTTATGTTGCTTTGCTTTGTTCTATTTTTTATTCTGCGCTTTGAAACACAGAAAAAAAAGAG